>SCLH01000417.1:260907-273104 GCA_004367855.1 Oikopleura vanhoeffeni | reverse complement strand
GCACGTGCAGTCTTTTTCGAAATTCTCTCTTTTGTACCCAGGCCCCATCGGCCCTAAGACGTAGGTCTCGCCACTACGGCCAAAATTGCCTATACTTTGCTCAAGATTTTGGCTGTCTATCCGTCTGGGTAAAAAAGCGGAGAATTCGAAAAGACTCACGCTATATATTACGAAGATCAGATTTTAAGCCCATGCCGACCCACCAATCTTAATATTGGAAAGTTCTTCCAAAATTTCATAAAATATCATTGAACTTTCTTTCCTATGATAACTTATAGCATATAACGCCCTAAAATGAAATTTGACACCGGTTCCTATTCATAATTTGGGTGTCATATTACGGAAATCAGATTTTGAACCCATATGGGCTTATATTATAGCTTATTAAGTTCATCAGACTTCCATTTTTCTTCAAAAAGGGAAGAAAAATCACCCTATCCACTAAATGAGTCATTTAAAAACTTGGAAATCATTTCGCCATAAATAATCTGTTGTAGCCAATAAGCGTTGACGAAATAAAATGACTATATCAGCTGATTTTGAAAGAGTAATTTTCAAATAGAATACGACATTAGCAACTCGTTCAAAAATACGATAAAAATCGTATATCATTTTATGGGCTTATTTTAAGGTTTCAACTGTAGGTAAAAATTAAAGGATGTATTATCAACTACAGCATATTTATTCTTCTATTCATTTGTCGTGACGTCAGGAGGAGTAATAATTGCGGGACCAGATTCAGGCACAAAAATAGGTCCAGAAACAACAGCAGGCTCAGAAACAACGGCAGGCACAACTGGGGTATCTTATGATAGGGTGGAAATTTTTTTCTAAAGTCGCTTTTTAAAAATGTCGCTTAAGGGTATCCCTGCTCCTACATTTCTGCAGTTATTATGTCATAAAAATGCACCAAATCAATTGTTTATGTTTTGAACGCATAAAACAACCCAAATGACAACAAAAAAATTTTCGAAAATTTTGCGTTTTTTCGATTTTTTTCTAAGTATTTTTCTCAAAATTATGTTCAAAAATAACGTTTGTGTCAATTTGACCACTAAAACTCTAAAATATCGGGTTGACGTAAGCCAACTTTCTCTTCACTGTTTCCTCAGCTTTCTTTTGAGTCTACTTTCGAAAAAATCGAAGCACATTTTTTTTCGGAAATTTTTTCACGTGACCTTGAAAAATTCATATTTTTTGTTTGGGATCGAAATTGAAAAAAATGGCTCCTCAGAAGTTTCTATTTGTTTCGAGCTACCTTGCGCAAAAATTTGAGTGCATTTTGAAATTTAACCNTACAGGTTATATCAAAATTAAGGTTTATTTCAAAATAAAACCTGGGAGGAGATAGATTTACCGTTTTGACATAGGTCCTCTTGTGTCGCTTACGTGTGAAGGAGTGTGGTCATACAAAAAAGTTTTGGCATATTTTTTTCGCAAGTTGAAGGCTAGTTCTACAAACTGGCTAATCTGAATAATATCCTTGAAGACGTGTTTCGCTAATATTCTATCGAGAATATGTCAAATTAGGAGCAGGGATACCCTTAAAAAGGCTGAATGGCAAATTTAAATTTTTTGAAATAAAATCGTTCTTGTTATTTTGAGTAGAAAGCTTTTGACTTCGAAGAATTTCAGTAGAAAATAAGCACTAGATTATTATGGGTTTTGAAATTTTTTTAGTCAAAAAAACCGTTAGAAACGTCCGCTTAGACGCACGAAATTTTGAATAAAAAGCAAGGGTTTTCACTCAAAAACGCAAAAAATACAAGAAACGTCCGCTCTAAAGACAAATATTTTTCTTCATTTTTTGTCTAAAATGATTTTAATTATTTTCGGGAATGAACTTTAAATAATTCAAAAAAAATCACATTTTGGTTCAGATTGCCTAAATTTATTGTTTTGAAATCACCTGCTCAAATCATTTTAATGATTAAAATGATGCCATATTCAATTTTTTGATAAATTGTGAGACCGTCTCAACAACCACCAGAAATCATTTTTAAAACCATTCGATAAAAATGAAATTTTAGCTAAATGTTCGAAAATGTCGGTTTTTTATTGAAATAAATATTATAAAATGATACAGAGCCACTTCCTCAATGAAACTTTTTATGCAATTTAGACACAACAACATTATTGGCAATAATACATTCACGTGTTTTTGGTTCCTGATTTCAAAAAGTGAAAAATACTGTTCTGGAAAACTTTTAAAATTTTTTCGAAAGTTTGAAAATTTTTTCGAAAGTTCCATTGAAAATTCCGAAAATGATTTCGCTTCAATAGAAAAACGATCCAAAAACTCAAATCTGATAGGCGCACTAACCCCCTCATGGAAATATTCAAAATAATTAACTGGTCGATGTGATTCTGACCCTAGCCTGCTGCAAACATAGGTTTTCCTGTACTTTCACAAATTGGAATAAAAATCCTGACGGCTTCTGCTTTAAATCTAGGTAATCTTAAACCAAATTTGTGTTCGATTCCGGCAAATGTCGCCGCAGCCACTTTCATGCCACCCACGTGATCCGGATTTATGGCTGGAAGATCGGCCACATGGATCGTTTTTGGCTTTCGGATCGAACCAATTGGATTTGAAGAAGAAAATGATAAACCACTTTCTTGGCAATAACGTTGGAGGACTTCATACATGAACAACGTTATAGCAAACTGAGGAGGCGATCGAATCATTCTGAGTCCGAGCGCGTGAAAATTTTGAAGCGTCGTCGAAAAATCTTGAAATATTCTTGAGTTTAAAACAAATATAGATTCTAAAGCTATTTCAAAATTTAATACGTGTATTTCTAGCAGGACAATTTTTTTTTTGTCTGAGTATCGCATTGGCCCCATTATTTGACTCTATAAAATAATGCACGATGGATTGTTCTGAAACTTGTCGGGTTGAATATATATCAATCACGAGCTTGCGATGCGTCTTAGTTGTGAGCTAAAATTCCTTTTTAGTGTTCACCTGTGTTTTCTTCGGTGCGCAGAGAAGAGAGTCGTTTAAATTTGGACTTCTGGTGTTAGTTTTCTAATTTTACGTTTGGAAATTTCCTGCGTACTATTATATTTTCGTTTCGAACTTGCATGGATGCTTATTCTACTAGTTTACAATTTTCAAATAAATTAAAGGGGCTGTAGGTGTCCCCGGGTCCAAATGTGAAAACGCAAACACAGGGCAGTTCTTATTGATTTCTCAAAGGCTTTCACCGTTATTGTTTGGAACTACCTACGAAAGTTTACGATTATTGAAATTTATTCTATTTGGTTCGCCCTGAAATGTTTATCGTGTCATTTTTTCAAAAATCAACAAATCTTCTTCCTATTAATTCTTACAGAATACAATTGGGCATTATTTATTCGTGCGATTTTGTCGTTATGTATACTCCCGAAAAAATTCATTTGGGAAATAAGTTATTTAACAATCGAACTAGAGTTAATCGAACTGGAAATTTAGAGAATGTTTCTAGATTTGGATAGCATCAATAAACTTGACCAATTTAGAAAATACACATTGTAAACCACTTCTATGATTGGAGACTCAACAAATGAAAATTTATAAGAAAAGCTAAGTTTGACTTTTTCGCGGTTGTGATTCAGTTAGATGCCGCGGTCGGTCGGCCGTTTTGAAATCCCTCAGAGCCCAATTGACCATTGGATCGATAGATAAGTTATAGAAGAAAAAATCTCTATACATTTTTTTCAAGATTGCTAAAATTGACCCAAAAAATGATTAATACACATTTTTTTTTGTTCATAATTTTATGAAAATTCATAGGTTTAAATGTTTATTTTTTAGCTTATAGCCAGAGTGTATTTCAATATTCAAAGAAAAAAGTGTTTCTCAGACCCGACGTCAAATATTATGATTATTCTTTTCTTCGACCTCGTAACCTTATGAGTAGGCCGGTAGCTAGGGACTTCATTTTTTAGTTCTCAATCATCCAAAAATTCTTTTCTGAGTAAATTTACTTCAGAATTCGAAAGACGAAAAGGCCTTTAAAATTCAAAATGTCACAGTGTCGCTTATGAGCGCAAAATTTTGAAACTTTTGTTCCTAGTTGATCGTCTCAGAGAAGACGTAATGACATATAGAATTGAAAAAATGACTGAAAATTTTAGCAATTTTTCAAATAACTCATTTTTACTTAAAATTTGTTTAACTGACTTTAAAAATAAAAAGAACACAATATGTGTCACTTAACCCCACTGCACGAGATTTCCCCCCTCCCCCATCTGACGGGTGTCAGACACACACCAAGTCTTAGGAGCGCACCGGTAAAACTACAGAGACTACAGTAGTGATTCAAATTCTTTGACCTACTGGTTCGTTGACAGAAAAACATTCCGGCCAAAAAAAGTTTTTTGGCATCTATGTCAGAACTGCTTTTTAAACCGCACATTTTTCAGAATCAATGTTATCTTTGACATGTTGTACCCTTATCTACACTCAGTTGGCCAAAATCGTTCGGTAAGGGTACAACTACGGATTTAAGCGTACACGTCTACAAAGGCTTTAGCTTAAGCGTTTTCATCTCGACCAAAAATTACTGATAGGAGGTATCGTACGGATAGAGGCGTTACGGATAAGGAGTAACACTCAGCAGGTTGTAAAAAGGATTCTTCGACCAGATTTTTATTCTCATCTCATGTTTTGCCTACTTTTGCTTTAACTAAGCAAAAGCGTGGATGAAACCCACGAAAAGCATTCCTTTTACAACACCTGACACCCATTGCAGTCAAATCTTGTTCTAGTACTGTTTACTGCATTTAACAAAAATGCATGTCCAATTAATGCATTCGTCTGTGAGAAACTTTTCAAGACTCGCCCAAATTCTTTAAATTAAAATAAAAAAGAATGGAACACTACCGCCGAGGCATATACACTTCCCAGGAGAATTTGTTGTCTCTGTTTCTGAAACACGCTCGTGCAGTAAGGTGAAGGTGTTGATATGATTTTTGGAATTTCAGAGCTTCTACCGTCGTACAAGATTGCAGGACTGGCATTTTTGAAGACGTCTTAGGAAGCTTTCTTTGATCTTCGCGTATTTATTTGTTGTTAGTATAACTCGTCCCACCATCTGGTTAACCGGTTAATTACGAGGTCCCTCAAGCTTTTTTTCAAAGACTAGAAGGATCCTGAGTTTATATCGGAAAGTTTGATTTGTGAGATCGAAATTGTCGGAATTTTAGTGTATAGAGTTTTTTGATTTTTGCCTCAGGGTCGGCCTAATCTGGTTGAATTTGCCGAAAGAAGTTGTTTTCGACGTTTTGATTAAAGCTATTTTTTTGAATGCGAGAAGAACATCATCTTTTCAATGACAAACCAAGGTGGTGAACTCTTGCAGAAGTAGGCTTTTTCGAATTTTACCTTATTTGGCTAGTGAATCGACAAAATCGAAGCTCTCTTTTTCAATTTTCTCGTGGACCTTAAAAAATCAAAATTTCAAGTTTAAGGTTGGAATCATTAAATGCCGAGTTTTATTGTTACGTATTTATAGCTATCTGAAATAAATGATATTTTGAAAAAATTCTATAAGGGAGATAGTATTTCCGACGGATTGTTCACGGTTGTTTGATTGCATTAGTCTTAAAATTAAAATTTTCCGAGGATTAGGTTATGTCGGGCCTACCATTTTAACAGCGTATGTCAAAAATTTCAGATATTTCGAATAAAACGTTAACAGCGAGATAGTTTTACCATGTTGGCTTGAGTCCTCTTGTGTTCAGCTTATGTTTCAGAGCGACAGATGTGTGCATACAGAGACAAGTTTTTGACCATTTCTTACGCAAGCTCAAGGCTGATCTAAACTGGCTGTCTCAATAATATATTTCGCAGGCACTGGTTGGGTGTATTTCAACTGAGAAAAATAAAGATTCCCAAGCGAACCAGTTCCCCTGTAAGAGGGTGTCGTCGCATTTTAAGGTTTATTTAATAGCCAATTGTCCAACAGTACAATCAGTCGACCAACGTTTACGTCTTTTGACTATATGTGAACAAAAATCTTGCATCTAAAAACAATCCCAATTAACGAATGGCTCTAAGAACGTGCTTACAAGTGACGAATTATTTTTTTCAAAAGTATCTCCTCCCTCGAGTTGCAAGGCACATGATTCATGTTTAAATTAACGACATAACATGTGGCAACTGCAAGCTAGTTTTGGCATTCTTGATTTGGCTTCCAGAATCCAAAACAGTTATTTTGACCCCTATAACTAGAGCAAAATACAGTTTTTGTGGTGCTTTGAAGCAATTTGAGATTTTCCCAAAACTCAAGCTTTGGCGTTGTCTCCGTTCTGTCCGGTTATTTAAAAATACATGCAATCATTGTTAAACTAAAACTCAGGAGAGATACATTTTGAAAAATATCTTTCCGTCACTTGTAGAGCTTTTTGATTGAGAGCTCCTAATGTTGGTTTTTGGTGGTGAAGTTATTGTTTAAAATATATCATAGAGAGGTAAAAATTGTTCAGGACTTGTGTATTTGTGCCATTGCGATGCGAAAACTACTTAACTGCGACAACCGTATGCGGGTATGCCTCTGATTTGAGCATTTTCTCGTGTTGAGATATACTGAAAACTACTGTGTCGTATGAAAAACCGAAAAGTGTTATATTGTGTCGATCTATCCGTTAGTGTGTGAAAATGTTACATCACAAATTATTTTCTTGCCATTACCATAGGTCAGTATTCGTAACAAGGTGACATTTTCAATTTCAAAATCTTTCTCCTCCATACGGTGTGTGTGGTAGCTCTAATGTTTCGACAGATTCACGTAACGGTAGTTATATAATTTTTCAAGAGAGCTTTCGTTCGATCGGCGACTGAACATTCTAGAACGCCAATAACTCGACGATTTTACAATAGGCAGACTTCAATCTCGTTCTCGATATTTTGCAAAAATGCTCCATTTTTAAGCAGTTAGTCCTCAGAAATTTTAAGAGATCAAAGGCTTTTTGCAAATTTCGAGCTTAGAATTGAAATAGATTTTTTGTCATTTTCGACAACAATTGCAAAAAAAGTGCTTCAATTTTCGAAGTAGCTCCAAGAAAGCAGTGAAACACTGATGAGAATAGTTGCTTACGTCAAGTACATATTTTAGTTTTATGCGTCAAATTTCGATGCAACGTTATTTTTACTCATCTTTAAAAATACTTAGAAAAAAATCAAAAATGATCGAAATATCGAGTAAATTTTTGGGGTTTGATGTGGTTAGTACACTTAATTGTCCGCTGTATCATGAGAGCTTTTTAATGTCTAAGCTTTATAAATCAGAGTCGCATACCCTTAAGGTCATGCGTCTTTGAACATTTGGGATTTTTTTGAAAAATCTCGAAATTGTTCGAAATTGTTTTTCGGATGTCTTTGTCCTAAAATAAACAAGATGTACAGGGACGCGCGGCTTATTTGAAGTTTTCGCCAAAGACCCCCACTTACGCGTATTCCATACTATACTGCTCGGTGGGAAATGTGCTTGGTGCTGATCTATTAAGGTCTAGTTCTATACATTTTTGATTTAAAGGTGGTGAGAGAAGAAGGTTTTCGGTGATTTTATGTTTATTTTTCGTTTACAAATCTTCTTAGATGATGAAATTTATTTTATCAAGAAATTTGAATTAACTATTTTAAATAACAGTGATTCGAAAAGATTTATCCGATATCGTGATAAATGTCAAGGAAACAATGAAAATCTAAAAAAGAACTTATGCTCCTAACTCATTCGAAATAAGAAACTAATATTTACTCTTAACTATTGGCCCCATTTTCAGCTGCGCGACATTGTCTGCGAGATTGGAACTTGTTTTTTCAACTTCTTCAATTACGCAGCTTCATTGGTCAATTGAACAGTTTTTAAAAAAAGTGTATTTTTTCATGTCGCCGCGACCGGAGACACTTTTGGTTTTTGAATCTGTTTAATACCCTTATTTAACTAGAACGTTTGAACAAAAAACCCTATTTTCTGCCTCGACTTATACGCCGCACCGCCGAACAATACGTTTGCTGGGTCCAATATACGCCGCACCCTGTATTTGTATGTTTTTCATGGTAACAAAATAAAATTTTTAATGCGTTAATTTCACGAAACTTGAAAAGTGGACAAGAATTGTTTTTTATATTCTCCAGGAATGGCTTTCAAACTTTATAATTGGGTTATATTATGAATCATTATCTGCAAAATAATTCAAGTTACTTGTCATCCAAAGTTTCATTGTGTTATTGTGTCATCTGACATTTTAATCAAAATTGTCTGTCAGACTTTAATCGATCAACTTTTGTCGAGTTTAAATTTCTTATGTTTAATTGAAAATTTCTCGGATCAATTACGTGCAAATAGCTCTTATTGGTATTTTTTATTTTAATAAATGACGCCATTAACATTTCATTGGCCCACTTAGATAAATAAAATTCTTTTATATGTTAGTTAATAATCCCAATTGGCTTCCAAATACACTACACGTGGAAAGCTTGAAAGAAACGAATAAAAAATTTAGAATCTGGTCTGTCTTGTGTCTGTTTTTGTTTTGTTGTGCTTACTTATGACTCGGGCGACATACACTGTGCTACCTTTAATTTATTGAAAATGTCTGTAAACTTCGTAATAGCCGTCCATGATTTTCGAAAACGAGGAAATACAGTATATTATACCGAAGTTTTCCAACGTTATATTTAGAAACTAACAGCCAGGAGAGTCAAATTTAAAACTATCTCTTTCTGAGATCTCCGAGAGATACGTATGTGTGAACGTTAAAAAGGTTTAGTAATAACGACATGAGTTTCGTCGAATTATATTGCAAAATGAAACAAACTTATGAAAAAAAGTTTGACTCCACGTGATCAAAATTACCGAGTATTTGAATTATTATAAACAATGCCAAATCGTATTTCTTGGGGTCAACGGCAGTTACTAATGAAATTAACAATGTTTTTGTAAAAAAAATAAAAAATTTGGAAATTATGATTTTTTGGCAATATTCACATCACAAGACGCGCAATAAAATTCGACACAAACTAGTAAATGCTAATTATCAATCCTAACTGGTCGATTTTGACCTAAAATCTATTGGTGGCCATGCTACCTTTAGTTCTTTAAAAAAAATCACTAAAAATGCTCTAAAAATCGAATAGCGCTAGAGAGCTAAAAATACAAGCCAAATGTGCGCAATACTCGGGCGCAACTTTTAAAAAATTTTGGGAGTAATTCATCACCTGGTTAAATTTTTTTCAAAAAAAAGAAGATTTTCAAGAAAAAGTTGGAAATTTTTTTTGGATTTTTATTTAGAAATTTAATTTTTTGCTACATTATTATGAGTATTAATTTTTAAAATTGTATTATCACTAGAGAGCGAACCGGGCCAAAATCTAACTTTGAATTCGGGGGTTTAGCAAAAAAGGGGAAAAAATTAAGGCATATAATTTGTGAATAAAAAATGAACATTTATTTTTAGCCCGTTAAAATACCGATTTTAAATTTAAATTGCCGGTTTCATATAGTGCAAAGGTCCGCGAAGCTAAGCCTCTATGTAATATAGGCTATGGTCGTGATCTATGGATAATTTTACACTGGTGGGAATTTTTTTCTGCCAAATTTTTACTATGCCAAAGATCGTCACACGCTCGGGCACGCAGCTATAAAATTTTAACGATTTACATTTTTCCGCCTACGCATTTTTGCTGAAAATGACGTAAAATTTTTTTCCAAAACGAATACCATGTGGTAAATATTAAATTTTGAAAATATTCTTTGGAAATCCGACATGAAATTGAATTTGAGGGAATAGGATCATAAGATTTTGAAATTTAAAAGCGGTTTACTATCTACTACTATTACCGTGAATAATGTTTTTTGTTATTTTTTTCTTCGGGAATTTTTTTTATTAGAAATTATGCGAAAAACATCTGCTTTTCAAAAATTATTTTTGATTGTCCATCGAATATTTTCATCGCTTTCAGATAGAACTAATAGAATTATTCTTTACTACGAAAAGTTCTTAAAATTTTGAAAATAATTATTTTTCGTAGTCAAAAACCTATACAGGGCGATTTTTTTGGCAAAAAACTTTCGGCAATATTGGCAAATTCGGCGATATGGGAACAGAAATAATCTTATTATTCAAAAATGAAAAACTCGTAGGCGTTCGAAATGACGTCATAAGTCAAACATTTTGTTTTGATTTTATAAGGAGTTTTTAATAAGTTGAAATAAAGTGAATCACCAGAATGCGTAGAATTTAATACTCCACCAAACGCAATCAAATCTAAGTTGAAAATGGTACATTTGGGAAATTAAATCATGAGAATGACGTCATTCATGACGCCCACAAAGTAATTTGTGAAATAAATCTCAACAAAAATTCGGCGATATTGGCACATGAAGTATTTTAGCTAAAAATTGTGAAATTGCGTAGGTTTTTCGGCGATATCGGGCCTCCCTCTGTATATGTGTACTATATTTTCACTGTCACGATTTCAATCCGAACAAGAAATGAGAAATCGAGATTTGTGTAAAACTTAGCATTATGAAGTTCATAAAATTCGAGTGTATTTTACTATGAGCGGGCGTGCTAAATGACCACTCAGTGCCAATCGACAGTCTGAGTACCGGGGTTAAGTTATTAATATTTCTTACCTTTCCAAAGTGCCCCAAATCCTTCTTCCCTCCAAATTCTAGTACCAGTTTTGAGCAGTCCAGTGTATGGTTCCTGACCAGCCGCGGGTTTTGACTAAATTTATTTTTACAAATGTACTTTACTTGAAGTGCTTTAAAATAACCGATTTTGTTTTTTGAAAAAACCTTTCATTTGAAAAGCACAGGCATTTTAAAAAAAGCCTGTTCTTAAAGAAACTTTTTTTTTAATTTTGGTTTTTTGCTTGAAAATTGTGCTCGATGGTAGCTGAAGCATATGCGGGTTTTTTTCAGAGAAATGGGGAATCGGAGTGAATGTTCTCAAAAACGGTACATACGATTCATAAAATTCAAATTGTATCCCAGGGTCAATTAGTTGATACAGAGTCTCGACTTTGTCGCTTACCGATCGACTGACCGGTTAACTGGTAATCAGCGAAAACACCGGCAAATTTCAGTTAATAGAGAACTGACCATAATATACCTTTCAAAATGTGGTTATCGGGGTAAGTTTCCAACCAAAATTTTTTGGCAATATTTATTTTATCAGTGTCTAAATACAAAAAGTGCACTTTAAACTACCAGCTGGTGTCAGGTGTCAAAATAAATAATGCCAAAAAATTGCGGTTGAAAAGTTACCCTGATAACCACATTTTGAAAGGTATACTATGGTCAGTTCTCTGTTAACTGAAATTTACCGGTGTTTTCGCTGATTACCGGTTAACCAGTCAGTCGATCGGTAAGAGACAAAGTCGAGACTGTGTATCAACTAATTGACCTTGTGATACAATTGGGTTTTTGAGAACATTCGCTCCGAATGCTCATTGCTCTGAAAAAAACCCCGCCATAGTGCCTTTTAAAAGGACTTACGATCTAGCAAAACGCATTTTATATAAGGACGGACATTTAAAACAATTGATATTCATACAGCAAAATGGCTTTAAACATACAGGTAGAAACCGTTGGCATGTCTGTTGAGTGTCAATTGCCTGTCCGCTTAAAGTCGGTTGGCGAAATTTTCGGACCCGAGTCTGTCTATCCAAGTTGTCCGTTTAAAGTCATATCACTGCGGTGATTAATTACTATATTTTTCAAATTAACCTGTAGACGTGTTTTAATAACATCTGCTGGCGTGGTCAAACCGGCAGCGGGAAAACCGGCTAAAAATCCAGCTATCAGAGTATATTGAATTGATAAATGGCCATCTTCTTCAGAAAAGTACTTTTTTAAATGAGCGTAGGCGGGAAAATAAAGTGCAGAAAATGGAATATCTCGAAGTAGACAAGCGGAAGCACCTTAAAAATAGTTTATTACGTGGTACACTTTTATTGACTGTTTAAATGGGAATAGTCAAATATTTGTACAGCTACAGGGCCAACTGGACTCTTTTTTAGACATCAAAAATGAACTTTTTAAGGGGGTAGTGTCCGCTAAACAGTTGGCTACAAATTTAATATAATATTTTAATATAAGTATTAAGGTAACTTTTTTTTTAGAACACCCGGCTGAGGTTTTTACACTCTCACTTTGGAACGGAACAAGATATTCACAAACGGATTTTTGCATCCAAAA
>SCLH01000417.1:173022-260350 GCA_004367855.1 Oikopleura vanhoeffeni | reverse complement strand
TGGTCTTGGAGTTTTTAATTGTCTGTTGGATGCAAAAATCCGTTTGTGAATATCCTGTTCCGTTCCAAAGTGAGAGTGTAAAAACCTCAGCCGGGTGTCCTAAAAAAAAAGTTACCTAAGCATTAACTGGCCCCAACAAATGATTGGGTGGTCTCGCGGTCATCCGATAACAGGTTCTCCCGCTAGAAATCGACAAAGTGGTACAGTAGAGTTCGTTTAGTGGGACGATCTGATTTTGCTTTTGCGTCCTTATAACGGACCTGGCCCACTTTTTGAAAAAATGTCCGTCCTAATTTTGAAGGACTTTGCTGGGTTTTGGCGATCATATGAAAAGGTAGGATCTAAAATTTATGATGGAAATAAAAAAGTCATCCGTCCTTATATAGGACCTGGCAAACTTCCAGGAATGATGCCTGTCCTTATAGAAGAACCGTGGCAAACTTTTTGTAGTTATCAGTGAACTTGGTATTTTTTAAGTGATTACTGTGATTTCTGTCTATAAGGACAGGTGAGATTTTCCCAAATTGTCCTTAGCAAAATATTCCCAAATTGTCCTAAGCTAATTTTCCCAAATTGTCCTTATAGAGGGACGGACCAAAATCCAAAAGCGTAGGTTTTAGCCATATTTTCCCCAAATTGTCCTTAAAGACAGAAATCACAGTACTTTTTGAAACCATAATTTCGTCTATTATTCAATTTTTTCACGTATTCTAGAAAAAAAAATGAGAAAACTTGTGTTCTTGGCGAAAATTTTCCTATTTGAAAAAAAAATTTGAGAGTGTTTTTGAGATGTGGATGAAATTTAGCCATCAAATTTTTTTCTATCCCTTCAATATCAGATTCAAAAACTTCTAAAGTTTACCTCTATAAATTCCTCTGATGCCAATATCGTTAAACGTGCCGCTTAAAGTTGCCCTATTATCCAACTGCATTCGAATTTTAATAATTTCAAGTGGATTTGTAAATAAAACTTGGCATCCTCCAGCGACACCACCAGCTAGAACTTCACATGGAAAAGGAACTACTCCATCTTTTCGGAAAAAATCTCGAACAAGATCATTCATTGTTAATTTTATCGCTTTTTCGGGACCGACACCGATGCATTGAGCAGCGATACCGTTATATAATGCACGGGGCCCTTCATATCGAATAACCTACGAATAAACGTTATGAGGAAAGTATGGTTCATATTTTGCTGATTGGCGCCAGTTGCTCGCAACCACCGAATTCATTTTTTATCTGTTTTCATACTTTTTCTACGCCAAAATCAAAATATTAAAATTTGAATAAATTTTGAAAAAAAATTAAATTTTAGAAAAATATTTTTCTATTTATGGTATTTATTTTATCAATCGAATTCGGTGGTTGCACTAGCGTCACAATTCTGAAAATTTTGGTGAAACATGTAGTTTAAATTTCGATGAAAAAGGGAATGATAAATTTCTATATCATTGTTAACAATTCAAGAATAACTGAAATTTCAGCACATCGAAAAAGAATAATCATTCATTGAATTCATATAATTAATCGAATTCGGTAGTTGCCCCAGCTTAAAAATGTTAATCAACTATTTAATTTTAATTTCCGATAGTAGAGGATTATGACAGATTTCTGTTAAGAAAGGTAGTTTTTTTTAAAGGAACCACTCCTATCCATGACGATCACGGGAAAATCATAGGTGATATCGAGCAACAGTTTTTTGCATTCAACTGCCAACTAAAAAAGCTCAATGGAGAAATTTTATTAAGTTGATTGAATATCCGGTTCACCGGATATAAACCGGAAAATAATTTTTTGATAGGTTCGAATCTCGGTGGGCCCAAATTTTTTTTTTAATCAACCGGCAAGTTCAATTTTTATCTTTGTTAATTTTTATATTACGATTTTATACAAATTTAATGCTTGAACAATATTTTTGATGAATTCCAGGAAGAAAAAACGATTTTCGATTTTTTTGCTCAAATTTTATACTGAAAATGCCTATATAAAAGATATCCGGTTACCGGTGAACCGGTTGTCCAAGAAAAAAGATAAAAATTCTCCATCGAGCTTTTTTAGTTGGCAGTTGAATGCGGAAAACCGTTTCTCGATATCGCCTATGGTTGTCCCGTAATCGTCTTGGATAGAGGTGGTTCCTTTAAAAAAAACTACCTTACACCGTCTTTTTGGTACAAAATTTGAAAAAAAACGGTCAAAAAATTTCAAAAAAAAAAAATTACTTTTTTTCAAAATTATACATCTAAGGTCCGTTTTTTTGATACGTAAAATACAGGAAATCGAAAAATCCGGCTCTGCTTGGGCAAATAGAATAAAAAGTTATATTATGACCCAAAATTTCAAAAGTTTCGTATGTGCCAACTTCCAGCTATCTCACTCGCCAGATTTACGGGGTACTTAAAAAAACGGACCTAACCGTTTTAGCGAAAAATATTCACCACTAAAAAAATTCAGTCAAGAGCCCATATCTGGATTTGTCGTAAAGCACTGACCTAGGTACTTTAAAAGTGGTCCTGAAAATTGTAATTTGAAATTAATCCTTTACCTTTTTAGCACAATCTAAATATCCATTATAAAGAAGGGTATCTGTAGCTTTGGCGACCGAACCGTGAAAATTTCGCTGATTTTGAACTCTGGTTTTAACCGAATCAATCGGGTAAACGACCAAAGTACCAGCAATACCAGCGACCACTCCTAGGCCAAATCGGTACATTTGTTCAAAAACATAACTGGTGCTACTTCTTTCAATAACTTCTTTTTGTTGCGTTGCAATACTGTAGGGGAGAACACCTTAAAAAATTTATAAATATTTTCTCTCTAGCGCCAATTTTAAAGCCAAAGTCAGAAAAATTTACAAAACTCCGAAGAAAAAGGATTTTTTTTTGTATTTTGACCTTGGAAAATACAGATTTTAAATTTAAAGCGGCTTTTGCATTTGCATAACTTTAGTAAGTTAACTTTCTACGCTTAAAATCGGACAATTTTTTTTGTCACTGAATTTTTTTTTGAAAACTGAAAATATTGCCATCATGATGAAAATTTTGACCCAGAATTAAGAATTCAAAAATTTTTAAATTTTTTCCAAAATTAGAAAATTCCAAAAAAGATGTTCAAAAGTAAAATATTGAGTTGGAATTAAAATTTTGCCCAAAAAAATCGAAATCTTTTTGCAATCAAAAATCTCTAAAAGTTAGAATTTTTAGAAGAAACAATTTTGCGCAAAATTTTTTTTTACCAAAAATTTAAAATATTTTATTTCAATATTTTCAAAAATTAAAAATGACTTTTTTATCAAAAATGTCTCAAAATAAAAATTCATAAAATAATTATTTTTTTAATTATATTTACAAAAATTTGCCCTGAAAACGCATTCCCCGTTCCGTTCCCTTTCAGAAGCCTACTGTAGTGTTCAGGCTGCGCACCCTATTCGTTTATAATTTACCTTCTTCAAAAGGTGTAATTCTTTCAATATCTAGCATTGTTAGCTGTCCTCTTGGTTGGTGTAAATCAGCCATTGTAAATAATATTTCAACCTCTAAAGGAGTCAACTGTGAGATTCTTTGCGCTGCGATCATAAATTCTACTTTTGTGCATTTATAATTTGGATTTCGGCCAGATAAACTGGAATAAATTCGACGCACAAGTTCCATATTCTTCATTAAATTGTGAAAAGCAGCGAAAAAGGCATAATTTACATTGTGACCTTTATTAAAGACCTGGGCCAACGCCACCAAGTGTTGCTCTACCCAATTCGTAAGTTGATAAGGACGGATACTGGTGATTATATTCGCAAAAGCTGAACAAAATTATTACAAAATTAAGTTGAAAAATCAAAAATTGGTTTAAACCAAAAAGCATAAAATGGTTTACATTAATTTGGTATTCGTCGATAAAGACAGCTGAGATTTTGCCATATTGTCCTTGAAGACCAAACCTTTTTTCGAAAAGTGGTATATTGTCCATTCTCGTACATATCGAAAATGATGCCTATGCGGCCTTTTTTATGAGGCGTCATAACTTTGAGACAGTGACCAAAGCAATCACAGGATTCTTGAATTAAGCCGACAATCGTGTCATGTGATTCGACACTGTCTCAAAGTTATGACGGCTGAAAAAAGGCAGCATAGGCATCATTTACGATATTGTCTTTATAAAATGACGCGCCAAAATAAAAAATGTAGTTTTTAGCTCATTTTGTCCATAAAGGGTGTCCTTATTAAAAAGTTGGTTGGAGCGTTTTTTTTCCATTTTTTTCAAATGAAAAAACAAAGTTCAGATAACGTTATTTCGAAATTGGCCTTTTTTCAACAAAAAAAAATCCGTTATGTAGATTTCTTCGACAAATTTTCATCAAAAAAAATTATGAAATTTATTTTTTGTTCTAAATTTCGCTCAAATTAACAACAATATCAGATTTTTTTGAAAAAAATATTTTACTTCGAGAAAGATATAAAATATCGATTTTTTGGCTTCATAGGTGGTTTTTTGGCCTTCTACTGCCAACCCTTAATTTTTGGTGTGATATTTTACAAAATAATAAACTTACTATCTGGTGTAACAAATCCATTTCGTATTTTTCTTGCTGCCCAAAAAGCTTGTATCGAATGATCTATTAAATAACCTTGAACAAATTCTGTAAATTCATCATATCCAAGTTCATGTTTAAAATCTGATCCGAAAAACAGTTTGCAATAATCGGAGTCAAAATTAAATTCGGGAATTGGAAAGTCTGATTCGGGATTACTAAAAAATGCGGTTAAATACATAGGCAATACAAGGCAAAATTTAAGGGGGATGTGTTTAGAGTGGGAAAATATTTTTAACAAAAAACATTTTAGAACAAAAAATTTTTAACAAAACATTTTCTAACAAAAAAAAAATTTAACAAGAATTGTTGAAAAATTTTTTGTTGGAAAATGCTTCTTTTGTTAAACAATGTTTTGCTAAATTTTTTTTTTTTTTTAAATGTTTTTTGTTAAAAAAACTCTTGCCGTTAAGAGTGTGAAATTTTTGTCTGTTTTCGAGTTTCCAAACGAGAACAAAAACATAACAATAAAAACATTTTTGATTACAGAAGAGTGGATTCATAAGGACGATACAATTTCGGAATTGAAAACTTTCAAGAAAAATGTCCGTCCTTATATTGAAGGGTTATATTATATAACTTATATAATATGGGTTAAATAATCGAAAATGTTATGTGGGTAGACTGCGTATTCGGACGAAAAAAAATGCCTGATTCCGGGGACCCATAAGGGCCTTATTTTTTTTGGTAAAAATATGAAAACATGCGTCCTTATAAAGGAGCTGTCAAACTTTTACGAATAAATTGTGTCCTTCTTCGAGCACCGCCGAAAACTTCTTGCAAAAATGTGCGTTCTTAGGGTACTTAGGGGCACTTTACTGTACTATTTCATGAAAACTACCGAAAATACCGTTGAAAAAAATTCGATACATTAAAAATACTCTCGCCAAAAAAACTAAATTCAAAAGAAATAAAATACGTTTTTCATAGTTAATACTATTTCTTGCAATTTTTAGGATGTTTTATGGCAAACCTTCTAACATGACTCATCAGTCCTTTGACATTATCTATCGAAACTGTTCCACTTCCATTTTGATCGAATAATTGAAAAGCGACTCGGAACATAGAATCAGGTAAATTCAACGTTGTTTCAAATGCAATAAATTCACCTGAAAATTAAATTTTGAAATTTATGTCAGTTGAAAATGGGCCGAATTGGATACNTCGGTTGGCGAAATTTTCGGACCCGAGTCTGTCTATCCAAGTTGTCCGTTTAAAGTCATATCACTGCGGTGATTTATTACTATATTTTTCAAATTAACCTGTAGACGTGTTTTAATAACATCTGCTGGCGTGGTCAAACCGGCAGCGGGAAAACCGGCTAAAAATCCAGCTATCAGAGTATATTGAATTGATAAATGGCCATCTTCTTCAGAAAAGTACTTTTTTAAATGAGCGTAGGCGGGAAAATAAAGTGCAGAAAATGGAATATCTCGAAGTAGACAAGCGGAAGCACCTTAAAAATAGTTTATTACGTGGTACACTTTTTATTGACTGTTTAAATGGGAATAGCCAAATATTTGTACAGCTACAAGGCCAACTGAACTCTTTTTTAAGACATCAAAACTGAACTTTTTAAGGAGGTCGTGTCCGCTGAAAAATTGGCTAAAAATTTTATATGATATTAAGTATTAATTGGCCCCAACAAATGATTGGGTGGTCTCGCGGTCATCCGATAACAGGTTCTCCCGCTAGAAATCGACAAAGTGGAACAGTAGAGTTCGTTTAGTAGGACGATCTGCTTTTGCGTCCTTATAACGGACCTGGCAAACTTCCGGAAAAACGTCCGTCCTTATAACGGACCTGGCACACTTTTTGAAAAAATGTCCGTCTTAATTTTGACGGGATTTGCTGGGTTTTGACCATCAACATGACCCAGTAGGATCTAAAATTTATGATGGAAATAAATAAGTCATCCGTCCTTATACCGGTACATGAACCGTGGGAAACTGTTTGAAAATACGCGTCATGATAAACGGACTTCACTGTAGTTATCAGTGAACTTGGTATGTTTTAAGTGATTAGTTTTTGAAACCATAATTTCGTCTGTTATTCAATTTTTTCACGTATGCTAGAAAAAAAATGAGAAAACTTGTGTTCTTGGCGGAAATTTCCCTATTTGAAAAAAAAATTGAGAGTGTTTAATAAGAGATGTGGATAAAATTTAGCCATCAAATTTTTTTCTATCCCTTCAATATCAGATTCAATAAATTCTAAATTATACCTCTATAAATTCCTCTGATGCCAATATCGTTAAACGTGCCACTTAAAGTTGCCCTATTATCCAACTGCATTCGAATTTTAATAATTTCAAGTGGATTTGTAAATAAAACTTGGCATCCTCCAGCGACACCACCAGCCAGAACTTCACATGGAAAAGGAACTATTCCATCTTTTCGGAAAAAATCTCGAACAAGATCATTCATTGTTAATTTTATCGCTTTTTCGGGACCGACACCGATGCATTGAGCAGCAATACCGTTATATAATGCACGAGGCCCTTCATATCGAATAACCTACGAATAAACGTTATGAGGAAAGTAAGGTTCATATTTCGCTGATTGGCGCCAGTTGCTCGCAACCACCGAATTCATTTTTATCTGTTTTCATATTTTTTTTACGCCAAAATCAAAATATTAAAATTTGAATAAATTTAAAAATTTTTTTAGAAAATGAAAAATATTTTTCTATTTATGGTATTTATTAAAATAAATATCAATCGGAATTCGGTGGTTGCACTAGCGTCACAATTTTCAAAATTTTGGTGAAACATGTAGTTTAATTTCGATGAAAAGGGGAATGATAAATTTCTATATCATTGTTAACAATTCAAGAATAACTGAATTTTCACGCACATCGAAAAAGAATAATCATTCATTGAATTCATCTAATTAATCGAATTCGGTGGCCAGCTTAAAAATGTTAATCAAATATTTAATTTCCGATAGTAGAGGATTATGATAGATTTCTATGACACCGACTTTTCGGTACAAAATAAGGAAAAAACGGTCAAAAAATTTCGAAAAAATTTTTTCACTTTTTTTCAAAATTATACATCTAAGGTCCGTTATTTTTTTGATACGTAAAATACTGGAAATCGAAAAATCCGGCTCTGGTTAGAATAACAGAATACATAGAATAAAAAATTATATTATGACCTAAAATTTCAAAAGTTTCGTATGTGCCAGATTTACGTATCTAAAAAAACAGACCTTTAGGTTAACCGTTTCAGCGAAAAATATTCACCAATAAAAAATTTCAGTCAAGAGCCCATATCTTTTTATTCTAAGTGGTCCTGAAAATTGTAATTTGAAATCAATCCGTTACCTTTTTAGCACAATCCAAATATCCATTATAAAGAAGGGTATCTGTAGCTTTGGCGACCGAACCGTGAAAATTTCGCTGATTTTGAACTCTGGTTTTAACCGAATCAATCGGGTAAACGACCAAAGTACCAGCAATACCAGCGACCACTCCTAGGCCAAATCGGTACATTTGTTCAAAAACATAACTGGTGCTACTTCTTTCAATAACTTCTTTTTGTTGCGTTGCAATACTGTAGGGAAGAACACCTTAAAAAATTTATAAATATTTTCTCTCTAGCGCCAATTTCAAATTTTAGAGCCAAAGTCAGAAAAATTTACAAAACTCCGAAGAAAAAGAATTTTTTTTTGCATTTTGACCTGGGAAAATACAGATTTTAAATTTAAAGCGGCTTTTGCAAAGTAAGTTAACTTTTCTACGCTTAAAATCGGACAATTTTTTTTGTCACTGAATTTTTTTTTGAAAACTGAAAATGTTGCCATCATGTTGAAAATTTTGACCCAGAATTAAGAATTCAAAAGAATTTAAATTTTGTCCAAAATTAGAAAATTCCAAAAAAGATGTTCCAAAGTAAAATATTGAGTTGGAATTAAAATTTTGCCCAAAAAAATCGAAATCTTTTTGCAATCAAAAATCTCTAAAAGTTAGAATTTTTAGAAAGAACAATTTTGCGCGAAATTTTTTTTTCCAAAAATTTAAAATATTTTATTTCAATATTTTCAAAAATTAAAAATGACTTTTTTTATCAAAAATGTCTCAAAATAAAAATTTATAAAATAATTATTTTTTTAATTATATTTACAAAAATTTGCCCTGAAAACGCATTTCCCGTTCCGTTCCCTTTCAGAAGCCTACTTTAGTGTTCAGGCTGCGCACCGTATTCGTTTATAATTTACCTTCTTCAAAGGGTGTAATTCTTTCAATATCTAGCATTGTTAGCTGCCCTCTTGGTTGGTGTAAATCTGCCATTGTAAATAATATTTCAACCTCTAAAGGAGTCAACTGTGAGATTCTTTGCGCCGCGATCATAAATTCAACTTTTGTGCATTTATAATTTGGATTTCGGCCAGATAAACTGGAATAAATTCGACGCACAAGTTCCATATTCTTCATTAAATTGTGAAAAGCAGCGAAAAAGGCATAATTTACATTGTGACCTTTGTTAAAGACCTGGGCCAACGCCACCAAGTGTTGCTCCACCCAATTTGTAAGTTGATAAGGACGGATACTGGTGATTATATTTGCAAAAGCTGAAAAAATTATTACAAAATTAAGTTGAAAAATCAAAAATTGGTTTAGGTCGATTTTTTTTTCGGTAGGCCCACCTAAGGGGTATCTGTTCTGAGAGAACTAGACTAGATAGCGACAAACGTTTTTTTGCATCTGAATTTTAACCGAATTTGTAGTGGTAGAATTTTTTTTTCCGGTGATTACCGGTTTACCGGTAATTCGCAAAAAACGGTTTTTAGGTCATTTTGAGGAATTTCAATGACTGATTTCCGGTCACGTGATCAACCTATGAAGCCAAAAATTTTTTCTACCGCATATTTTTTACAAGGTTTCACATGCAGAAAACCATTTGTCGCTATCTTGTCTAGTTCTCCCAGTCGAAATCACAATGGGCCAACTGAAAAAAAAATCGACCTAAGCATAAAATGGTTCACATTAATTTGGTTTACGTCGATAAAGACAGCTGATATTTTGCCATACTGTCCTTGAAGACCAAAACTATATTGAAAAATTTGTATATTGTCCATTCTCGTACATATCGAAAATGATGCCTATGCGGTCTTTTTATCAGGCGTCATAACTTTGAGACAGTGACCAAAGAAACACATGATTCTTGAATTAAGCCGACAATCGTATGATGTGATTGGACACTGTTTCAAAGTTATGACGCCTGATAAAAAGGCCGCATAGGCATCATTTTCGATATTGTCCTTATAAAAAGGACACGCCAAAATAAAAATGTAGTGTTTTAGCTTATTTTGTCTATAGATGGTGTCCATATCGAAGATCTTGCCTAGTCGTCGATTTATCTAGAGCGCCATAACTTTGAGCCAGTGTCCAATCACAATACCCGATTGTCGACTCAATTCAAGAATCCCGCGATTTAATTGGCCACTTTATCAAAGTTATGACGCTCCAGATAAATCGACGCCTATGCAGGATTTTCGATATAGAAGGACACGCTTTTTTGGGTTTTGAGCATTTTTTTTGTCCTTAGTGGGTGTCCTTATGGACGCAGACCACTGTGGTACGGTCAAATTTGTCTATGAGGACATGTTTGATTTGGAGCATGTGGAAAACGGCCATTTTGTGATTATAGACGCAAAAAAATTTTGCTTATTAATACCCGCTACATTATTATGGTATTTCAAAATAAAAATAAGATTCCGAAAATTGGCCTTTTTATTCTTTTTATTTTTGTTTAATTGTGTAGATTAAGGCCAATTGCGACTGTTTGTCCTTATAGTCTATAACTTATAAGATAAACATTCTTTTTGAAATAGGATAACGAAAAATGCGTCCTCTTAAACACCCGCTGACAGGAATTTTTGCTCTGACCTTGTCCCAAGGGATAGTCCGTTTAAACGCACTATACTGTAGTACAGTCGAGTCAGTTTATTTGAACGCAACTTTGACATAATGATTTGCAACATCGTTTTTAAAAAGACTCACCCTGCTTGGCAAGGGTAATACAGTAGAGTGCGTTTAAACAGACAGGTTGGTAGAATGGCTTTGGGTTACAAAATCTTCTTAGGTAACTTTTTTTTTAGGTGCCCCCCCCCCTCTGGAGCAAAAACCGTAGTAGGTATCGAGAAACGGTTTTTTGCATCCGATAGCCAGCCAAACTTTAACCATTGAAAAAAAAATCGATTTTCATGGTCTACCGGTAGTCAGCTGAAAACACCGGTAATTGGCGGTTTTAAGAGAACTAATCATAATTCAAACTTCAAAATATACTTTTATGGGTGACTTTTCAAGTTACCTTAGCGTAAACGGGCAGTTTGACGATTCAAATTATCCGTTAAAGCGTAACGGACAGTTTGCATCACAAAACTGTCCGTTTCAATGCACGCTAGCAGGACATTTTGACCCAAACTCGTTCGACCAAAATGTCCATTTAAACGCACTCTACTGTAGCTTTTATTTTTGGTGTGATATTTCAGAACATAATAAACTTACTATCTGGTGTAACAAATCCATTTCGCATTTTTCTTGCTGCCCAAAAAGCTTGTATCGAATGATCTATTAAATAACCTTGAACAAATTCTGTAAATTCATCATATCCAAGTTCATGTTTAAAATCTGATCCGAAGAACAGTTTGCAATAATCGGAGTCAAAATTAAATTCGGGAATTGGAAAGTCTGATTCGGGATTACTAAAAAATGATGTTAAATACATAAGGCAAAATTTAAGGGGGGAGCGTTTTTGTACTTTTGTCGTTAAATATTCATATTGGGTTAACCCAATGGTTTACAAATCCACTCTTTTGTAATCAAAAATGTTTTTATTGTGAAGTTTTTTTTCTTGTTTGAAAACAGACAAAAATTTCACATTCTAAACTAGGGTTCTACCTGTCAAGGCTAATATAGAGACTAAGAGGGGTATCAAAAATCCGAGGATCCCATTCCTGCTGATTTTTTCCGAAAATAAAAATGAAATTTTTTGTTGAAAATTTCAGAAATTTTTTACAAAATTTTCCAAAATCCGAGATTTTCAAATGATTGAAATTTTACTTAAGTTAACTTTCGGTCATTTGAAAATCTCGGATTTTGAAAAAATTTCGAAATTTTTTTGAAATTCTCAACAAAAATTTTCATTTTCGGAAAAAATCATCAGGAATGGGATCCTCGGATGTTTGACCCCCTCTTAGTCTCTATATTAGCCTCGACAGGTGACACCCTAGTTTAGACTGTGAAATTTTTGTCTGTTTTCAAGTCTTCAAACGAGAACAAAAACTTAACGATAAAAACATTTTTGATTACAGAAGAGTGGATTCATAAGGACGATCCAATTTCGGAATTGCAAACTTTCAAGAAAAATGTCCGTCCTTATATGGAAGGGTTATATAATATGGGTTAAAAACTCGAAAATATTATGTGGGTAGAGTGCGTTTCACGGACAGATTTAAACGCCAACATGTCCGATTAAACACACCTGGCAGAAAATTATCCTGCTAGGCCGTGTTCGGACGAAAAAATGCCTGATTCTGGTGACCCATAAGGGCCTTAAATTTTTTGGTAAAAATATGAAAACATGCGTCTTTATCAAGGAGCTGTCAAACTTTTACGAAAAAGTTGTGTCCTTCTACGAGCACCGCCGAAAACTTCTTGCAAAAACGTGCGTTCTCAGGGTACTTATAAGGGCACTTTACTGTACTATTTCATGAAAACTACTGAAAATACTGTTGAAAAAAATTCGGTACATTAAAAATACTCTCGCCAAAAAAAATACGTTTTTCATAGTTAATATTATTTCTTGCAATTTTTAGGATGTTTTATGGCAAACCTTCTAACATGACTCATCAGTCCTTTGACATTATCTATCGAAACTGTTCCACTTCCATTTTGATCGAATAATTGAAAAGCGACTCGGAACATAGAATCAGGTAAATTCAACGTTGTTTCAAATGCAATAAATTCACCTGAAAATAAAATTTTGAAATTCATGTCAGTTGAAAATGGGCCGAATTGGATACGTTCATGTTTTGAATAAAGTTTATTTTGAAATTTTGGTTACAGTAAAGTGTCTTTAGTAGGACGATCCGATTTTAGCTTTTGCGTCCTAAGACGCTGGACGCAAACTTCCGAGAAAAACAGTGCGTCCTTATAAAGTCCCTGGCAAATTCCCCGAAAAAAACTGCGTCCTAAGGGTCCGTCCTACTAAAGACACTTTACTGTAGTAGCTTTATTGACTATGGAGATTTTTTTTTCTAATTTCCGCTTATTCTAGGTCGGATGAGAGAAAATCGACTTTCATGAAAGAAAATCACCTTCGAACAGGTCTGGCCCTGTTACAATTAAAGAATTATTTGCTACTTTGTTGATTTTCTAAAATTGCGTAGATTTTGTTTCTGGATTTGATAAAAAAAACTTCATTTTTTTCCATTTTTTAAATTCTGAAAAAATTGAAAATTTTGTGAACTCAAGTTTTGATAAATCAATATTGTTATACGTAGTCCATAAAGCTTCTACATTTAAGTGTTTTAAAGGGACGTGTAATATTAATATAAAAATTGGTCCGACGAAATCTGCTACAGTAAATACTTTCTCATAAAATGATGCCCTGTTTCGATACGTTTAGATCATACTAAGACATCTTTTTGTGGTATAGTTAACTCGTTTGTATACTTATATGACGCGTCCTTATAAAACCACATCAGGGTATTTAAAATTTCTTCAAAAACGAAAGTTTCCCATTGGGCTATCATGCGGTGATTTTTATATATTTTGAATAAAAGCTAACTAAAAGCTCCTAAAGGTATTGACATATTGAAGAAGGACCCAAATTTTTAATTACTGCAATTTTCATTAATTACTCTGTAAATGACATTAAATAAATAAATTTAACAAAAAACACTACTGTGATTTTCGTCTATAAGGACAGCTGAGATTTTGCCATATTGTCCTCAACTTTTGGTGCCATATTGTGCTTATTTTTTAAAAATTGTTCAAAAAATTTCAAAATAACCGAGAAGAGCTAAAAACATAGGCCAAAGTTTTTGAACACCATAATCTTTCCAAAAAACATGATTTTTTTATTTGTGCTCTTCACTAATATTTTACAAAAAAGAGGTTAATTATAGATATTTCCAGAAAAAAGACCCTTTCGAAATTTTTGCCATATTGTCCTTATTGAGGGACGGACCAAAATAAAAAAGCGTGAGTTTTTGCCATATTTCTACCAGATTGTTCTTATAGACGCACATCACAGTACAGAGGCGGTCACGTGAGAAAAGTATTACACTGCTCCCATACTTATATATTTGTTGGGACCTTCTTCGATATTAATGGTGATACGTCACCTTTAGATATTCTTCCATCTCCTGTAGTATCAATTGCACTGGCTAAAATTGAAACTGTGTCATCACAATCGATTTCCAGTCCCAAATATGTGATAAGGAAATCACCAGGAGACATATATTTGTGCTTTTAAGGCGTTTAAAAACAAGAACAAAAAAGTTAGTTAAAAGTAAAATTCATCATACAAAATATTTTTTTTTACTTCGAGTAATATTTCATCAAACTGAACTCAAAATAATTTAAATACACGCCAAAATACTGTAGTTTTCATCTATAACGAGTCATTATTAACAGCTGAGAATTTGCCAAATCGTCCTAATTTTTCAAAAATGATCCAAAATTTTCAAAATTAACAGCGATGTGCTCAAACATAAGCCAAAGTTTCGAAAACCATTTTTATGCTCTTAGCCTTATTTTTTTTCCCAAAAAAAAAAGATATTTTTATTTTCATGTCAATATTGTTTTTCTAGAGGGACACGCCAAAGCAAAAACCGTAAGTTTGGCCAGATTTTTTCGATATTATCGTTATAGAGGGTGTCCTTATAAACGCACGCCCCAGTATTAAAGTAGCATTTTGAAAAGTTTATGTTTAAAATTTTCAAATATCACGGTAAAGAGCAAAATAGCAAAAAAAACGTTTGGGTAGAAAGGCGCCAAATATACGCCAGGGAGTTAAGAAGCTTGACATTTTTATGAAATCCGGGAGGTTCGATAGCATTTAGCCGTTGAATTAACCCAAATTTTATACGATGAGTGAAATCTGATGAAACATTACCCGAGTAGAATTCACAAGGTCTATTCATTTTTATTCATATGATGAAATATTTCCTAACTGCCCTCACATTACGTGATAAGAAGTTTCTCCACAGAAATTAGTTGCCAACACTCATACTTAACCACAAGGTCGTTATGATCTTAAAATGAAAATTTTTCCTTGGTTTAAAAAATAAAAATAGCACATTATCTAAAATGATACCCAAGTCTACAACAACATCAAAATATTAACCCCCGCCCGATTGCAGATGTGTTTGTTATTTTGAAAATCATAATAATAGGTCGCCTAAATGCGTAGGTGGTTAAAATAAAATAATTACGCCAAAAGATTTTATTTGGACTCAGGCATCATATTCGATATGCCCCAAGGAGATGAAAAAACTAAAATCAAAGCGAAATTAAATTTAATACAATGCAGTTGAGATGAAATGGTTCTGATAAAGAAGTTTTCTTGTGAAATTAAATGTTGCTTACGTCCAACAGTATGTACTTTTTTTACTTGCGAAGTGAAAATTGTCCTTTAGCTAATTAGGGCCAATTAAAAATGGTAACTAGGTGGATTTTATTTTGAACGCCAAGCTATACCCGATGTCAAGGGTCTGAAAATAAAATCCACCTAGTTACTATTTTTTATTGACCGTAATTACCTAAAGGACAATTTTCACTTCGTAAGTAAAAAAAGTACATACTGTACAAGTAGGTTATAATATAACCGTTATATCACCAACCAATGATAGCGTTCGATATCATTATAAAAATGTCAACACTTGGTCAGCGGGCGCCTAGTGATGGAAATTTGTCCGATCAGTTTTTCCTTTTTATGATGACTAATATTTTGAAAGATTACCATCTACCATTAAACATCAACTGCACTGTAACATTTTTTGTGTTTCAAATGCATTTCCTTTCCATCGTCTATCGTGGCAAACTTTGAAAAGACTCTCTCTAAATCGTCTAAAGAAGCTCTTTCCATTCTACTTGTCTTAAATTCGGCCGACATTTTTGCCGTTTTCTAAATAATTTTAAAATAAAGAAAAATGCGATTTATGAGAAATTAAAAATGAATCCAGCTCATCAAATCATCTCGAAAACTCATGATTCTTATGTAAGTCACGGAGCAAATATTCAATTGACATTAATTAATTTACGACATTTATTCAACATTTACGCTCTGTTAAATTTACGCTCAAAGGTCGCTATTTGATAGACTCTCCTTTCTCAAAGACCCAAAAGTTCGAGAAATGATTAAAAACAAAAAAAATAGACATTGGGTCGAAAATATTTATCAAATAACTGTCGATTGGAGTTAATCTGATCATATCGATTACGCGACTTCCTGGTCGTTATTTAGCTAGATTTTTGACCAAATTTTTTAAATATTCGGCTTTTGAAAAAAAACATCCGATTACTTCTTAGATAGCTCAAACTGAGCACAAATATTCTTGGTTAATAAATAAACAAAAAATTGGTCTATCGGTGATTTATTTTATCTTTTTTTCTGAAGATTTCTGAAATTCTTTTATTATTAGTTTCTAAAAAAATTGGAAGCAATGGATTTGGACCCCCAAATTTTTTTTTGTTGGTTTATTTTTATTTTTATTTTTAAAAAAAAACCCAAAGAAAAAATTAATTTTTTTTTTTTTTTTTTTTTGAAAAAGGGGGCTTTTTTTTTTTTCAGTCTGAGCTATCAAGGATGTAATCGGATCAGTTGTTTTCAAAAGCCGAATTATTTAAAAAAAATTGGCCAAAAAGTCGCGTAATCGATATTGCAGTTAAGCGCGCTGCGTGGCTACAAAATATTATATCTGGCCCCACTCTTCATGATCTTTGTTTTTGTGATCTTTCAAATTATTTATTTTATTTCTAACTTTTGAATAATTTTTTCTATCAATTAGCGAGATAATTTTCTCATCATCATTTCGCATAGGCGGAAATCAGTAGTATAAATATAACACAAATTAACGAAATATGTCATTTTCCATTACATTTTTATTGTTGCACTGAAACCGAGTAATTTGTTATAAAAATTAATCCAAAATTTTTATTTTTGCGACATCAGATTTTAAACTGCACCTTTTTTTCTCCAAATTGATAGAATTTTCGAGCTTACGCATTTTTAATAGGAAAAAAAAGTCGACCAAAAAATGTGGTTCATAGCGTATTTAAACAAGAGTTTCTTATTTACACATTGCAGTCATGAGAAAAAAGAGCTCTTTCAACTTTTTGGCTCAACAGCATGACGTAACAATTTTCAACTTTCTCGTCTTTTTGTCGTTTACGTCGAATTTTGTTCGGAATTCGTGAAATTATGATAAAAAAACAAGGTAAATACAGGAAGGGCAATATGGCCTATTCGCGTAGGCGTTCGAAATGACGTTATTATTTGAACAGTTTTTCAATTTCAGAATAGGTTCAAATGCTTAGAATTAAGTAACTCAAACCATCAGACAAGAATTCAAAAAATAGATTTGTTAAATTCAATCTTGAAAAATAACGTCATTTATAACGCACTCAAGGTAGTTTGTAATAAAAACCTCAAATTGTGTGGGCGTTTTGGCGATATGCGCACTGGAAAGGTTTCAGACAAAAATCGTGAAACTGCGAAGGTTTTCGGCGATATATCGAAAATGATGTCTATGCGGCCTTTTTTATCAGGCATCATAACTTTGAGACAGTGTCTAATCACATCACACGATTGTCAACTTAATTCAAGAATCCTGTGATTTCATTGGTCAATGTCTAAAAATTATATTTTTATCCTGATAAAATAGGCATCATTTTCGATATAGGCCCCCTCCAAATTTTCGAATTTTATTTTTATACAGGGGGTCTAGATTGCCGAATATGTCAATAACGCCAAAACAAACCACGCAATTTGATGTTTTTATTACAAATAACTTTGAGTACTTCATGAATGACGTCATTTTTTTTAATTTAATTTCCCAAATATGCCCATTTGCGCTTTGAATGCTTATTCCATTTTGGTAATGCAAGAAAATGTTCAAATTATGACGTCATTTCTAACGCCTGCAAGTTTTTCATTGTTTGAGGAAAAGTTTATTTTTGTCCCTAATAGGAACTCCCTATATCAAAAATCCTGCCTATGCGTCGAAATTTATCACTACGTCACAAGAATAGAAAGTGACCAATGAAATCACTGGATTCTCGAGAAGTGACCAATGAATTCACTTGATTTCTTTATTTGTGACGTAGTGATAAAATTCGACGCATAGGCAGGATTTTCGATATGATAGGCTATATCGAAAATGATCCCTACTGGGCCTTTTACATCACGCGTCATAACTTTGAGCCAGTGTCCAATCACAATACTCGATTGTCGACTTAATTCAAGAATCTCGCGATTTCATGGTCACTTTCTCAAAGTTATGACGGGTGCTGAGAAAGGCTCAATAAGATTAATTTTCGATATCCCCAAAGTACCAATGAGGCTGAAAGTGCCCAATATCGGCGAAATTTCTCGGCAAAATTTTTTTTGCGATATCGGCGGTTTGATAATTATTTAAATAAAATAAAATTTTTCCTCAATTTTAAATGCTTATGATCTTCCAGGAGATATTACTGATTCTTTTTCCAAGAATAAATTTTCTCTAAATGTCCGCTTTACATTCTCATTCAAAAAAAAATTAAAATTTTGCAGCTAAATTCCATTTCTTTCAAACGTTAAAACTATTTTATTTACTCAAATTACTAAATATTTTCTTATGATTTCGCTCACGTATTACGTAATAGTCACGATGCGTTTTACTGACTTTTTGAAGAACAAATTGTAAAGCTTGGACTTTTTTGGCCTGAACTTGTAAAACTGTATCGGTTAATTTCAAAAATAATTGTATTTCTTATTAGTAAAACTAATTATTGATAAGCTTTTGATTTATTACAATCATTTTCAATTCTGGTTTTTTTTTGAAGTGATAATATTTTTTTGTTTCGCGAAAATTTGCAGCAGTTTTTAATTAGGCAATAGTAGGTCTCGAAAATTGGCTAATTAAAGACCTACTATTCAACTTGTTCAAAAAGATCATTCACACGAGTAATACAACTACAGATAAGATTAGACTTCTTAAATTTGAGCTGTTTATTAAGGGTAGGTTTATACTGTGTAATCATTAGACCTTCAAATGCAGTCCTTTCGTGCCAATTAGGCAAATTAGTTGAAAGTGCTGTGAAATGTTCGTAAAGGTGTAACCTCAACTGTTCACGATTCGGATCGCTACAATATCGGGCTTCTAAGGATTCATGGTATNAATTATTGATAAGCTTTCGATTTATTACAATTAGGGCGTCACCTGTCGATTCGACTTAGAAAAAATGTCGAAACTGAGAATTTTCAGTACTCCTATCGTGTTCCTTGGTTAATTTGGAGCAAAAAACCTGCTTATGACTTTTCAAAATTTTAACTCCCTGGTGTCTAAAATGACCAAAATAGATACCAGTCACTAAAAAACCGGCTGTAAAACCGGAAGTGGTCATAGGATTTTTAGTGCCACAACTTTTTTCGATAGGAAATGTCTTAATGCAAGTGTCTTAATGACTTCCTCGGATTTTTCATATACCTTTAAGTCTCTATTTTGGCCTCGACAGGTGACGCCCTAATTACAATCATTTTCAAATCTGTTTTTTTTGAAGTGAGAATATTATTTTTGTTTCGCGAAAATTTGCAGCAGTTTTTAATTAGGCAATAGTAGGTCTCGAAAATTGGCTAATTATTGGCTAATTATTATTGGCTAATCATTTTTAGTTGCACTGAATACCATGAATCCTTAGAAGCCCGATATTGTAGCGATCCGAATCGTGAACAGTTGAGGTTACACCTTTACGAACATTTCACAGCACTTTCAACTAATTTGCCTAATTGGCACGAAAGGACTGCATTTGAAGGTCTAATGATTACACAGTATAAACCTACCCTTAATAAACAGCTCAAATTTAAGAAGTCTAATCTTATCTGTAGTTGTATTACTCGTGTGAATGATCTTTTTGAACAAGTTGAATAGTAGGTCTTTAATTAGCCAATTTTCGAGACCTACTATTGCCTAATTAAAAACTGCTGCAAATTTTCGCGAAACAAAAANACTTTTACCAACCTTATTCCTTAAATATACGGTCACGTGATCATTTTCGGGCTACGATGTAATGGAAAAAATGTCTTAGAATTTTTTTTTGATCACGATGAAAGGTTTAATTTTGTGATTTAAAAAAATTTTGCAAAAAATAAGTACTGTAAATTACAGTCTGTAATACAGTAAAAATTTTCCAAAAAAAACGCACAAACGGCATTTTGTTTCAAAGTTTATCGATAACTTTTTAACTGATCTTGTAATTAATGTTTAAGCATCGTAAAATGCGATTTAATGGTGAATGGTCACTACTTGCCGGAAATCGAGTCTACGAGTTAAGGTCGATTTGAAAAAGAAATTTCAAACGTCAAAAATGAGTACCGTTTTTATTTAATAATAGCGATTTTTTGGTCTCGAAAGTCAGTTTAGAGCAGGGAAGGGCACCCGAGCAAATTTTGCTGATCGGCTCGGACACGAGCTGGGAAAACCCGATCTCATCGGTTTGATCGGACCTGCTCGGTTTTGAAAAATGATTGTAATAAATAGAAAGCTCATTGAGCTTAGCTCAACAAATATAAGTTTTACTAAAAAAACCCTATTTTTCAAAAATCTCGAAATTTTGATTATAGCAAATTTTGAAGAAAAAACAAATGTTTATTACAAACTAATTCGAAAAAAACGATTATTCTCCTCAAAATGTTTTCGTTTTGTTATCTAATGTACCAGTCATTTCACATCGACCGGTTAAGTTATGATCAGTTTGTAGATTTTTCATGCCCCCTTATTTTATGAAAACGGAGAGGCCATCCTCCACCTGCACCACTATGTGGTAAGACACAGAAACCAGAAAATAACCAAAAATTTCCTCTTTTTGTTTATACAAAAAATGTACAATAATCGTGTAATTTACGAATGTCGCAAATCTAGAAACCAATTTAACAGTTTATATTTTGCTGAAATTACATTGTATTGCTAAAATTTTGCCTGAAATTGATGTTTCTGGTTTTGTCAATAATACGATTTTTATTTTTTGAGCTATTTGAATTAAAAAAGGACCCAAGTATTGGAAGTTAGATAATCCCTACTAAAAATCAATATGCGAAAACTGATACATTTTCCAAAAATAATTTTCTTAACCCCTAGACTCATTTGAGTATTGATATCCCCAGAGACATGTGAGTCACTTTTTTGGCTTGACTTTAAAGTCATATTATGGGAAAAGTTTAACTGTCAGGGAATTAATTGTTGTGAAATCATTGAGATAAAGGATAGACTCAAATTTTTTATTAATTATATTAAGACAATTAAAATATTAATCACTTCATTTCCGCTGTAAAAAAGTGAAGTTAACTCAAACTGTTGTCCACCATACGATTTTAATAATGAAATGCTGGTAAAATAAAATTAAGTGAAACCTTATGTTCCTTAATCTGGTCTCCGATTCATAATACCTAATCGGGTTCGTCTATGAAACGATAATTCTCACCTCTGAAATGATGAAATTAGTGGTAAACAATATGTCTGCGCCTTATATTTCCGCCCGCTTTCTCATTCATGAGCAATTTTTCTGTTTTCAAACAAAAAAAAATAAAAAAAGTTCTACATTTAGTAGAAACATTATTTTTTTAAAGATGGTCAAGACGAATTCCTAAAAACTGAGTATTTAAGACCTTGTTGTTTTAAAAATAAATTGTGAGATAGAGCTGATAAAGAAAAACTTCAAAGAAATCCCAAAAAAGAGTAGGATAAAATATATTTTTAATGGCTCATCCAAAAAAAAAATTCTATCATTTTTCAGAAATTAATTGCTAACTCTATGGGCGATTTGAACCTTGAACTTCAATTTAGATTATTTTCGTCCTTTCCGGTCTTTTCAAAAAAATGAAAGCCACTTTTATGGCTCTATGAGTCTAGGGGTTAAGAATGTGAAGCTATTGGCGAATAAATATTTCTCATCAATTTTTGCTCAAAAGTTTAAATTTCCTGTAGTACAAATCAAACAATTTATAATTATTTGAACTACTAATGATGTGTATTTATTTGGTTTGGCTTGCATGCGTGTTTATCACGCTGCTTTCGTGTCATTTTAAAATTTTCCTCATGATGAGAAACTAATTTCTCAGTTACCTTATCTAAATGGTAACATTAAATCATTTTCATGAATAAATGTCAGGGTCCGTATGGCATGCCATGGCACGGTGGCCATTGGCACCCCTCATGTATATCCACCCCGAATTCAGTCGGGAAGACCGATTCAAATGTTGCTTAATTTGACAAAAATTTTGCAGTCAGCCGATTGGCTGAAACTTTAACGCTGAATTTAAGAAGAGTTCATATCAGCCAATCATCTTCGCGCTTTTGGCATCTTTTGAATCGGGGTTCTTTACCACATATCCCTTTATCAACCGAACTCCATCTCAAAAACGTTTACTATCTCTATAGCGCGTGTTCGAATCCCACTGATGTTGTCTAAGTGGGTGCTTGATATTGGGACCGCTAAATTTGATCGGTTTGTAATTATTCTAGCCATCACTAAGACAATCACAACATTAGCGGGATTCGAACACGCGCTCTAGAGATAGTCAACGTAGATATGGGGAGGAGATATACACACATAAATCCTCAAATTAATTAGTTCAAAATATGTTCAAACTTTAATAACAAATAAAAAAACAACATTAAATAGTACGTTTAAGGATTTTATTTGTTTAAAAAAATTTGTCCAGAGTTAAAGTTTTTCCGAATAAATATAAAAAAATTCAAAAATTTTAAAACCGAATCTACGGAAAACCATTTTTTAATTTGATTTTAAAATTTTAAGTTGATGTTTTTTGAGACCTCAAAATATCATACTCACCATAGCACTACTTTGAAGAACACTTTCTTGAATTCGTTTTATATCCGGCTTCCTTATTTTGTTTTCATAAAATGAAACTCGTTGTTTATTATCTTAAAAAGTTGAAAAATTAGTGGAGAAATAACATTATGAATTACGAGTATGGACAAAACATTTGACAAAAATTTGGCAAAAAAAATGCGTAGGCGGAACACTTTATAAGCTGAAAATATTTTGGTCAATACTTATGAATACTTAATTTTATTTTTTTCATTTTATGCAGAATTCACAAAGCTTTCAGATGCGCACAGTGAGAACCATGCGGAAGACTGCGGAAAAATTGCAAATGCCGATTTAATATTTTAACCGTCATTTTCCCTGGCCAAAATGCCAAAAAAAAATATTTCATTTTATTTCTTCGTAGTTTTTTGTCCAGATATTTTTTTCCGTTTTGGTCTCATGATTTTAATTTAAAACTTAGAATTTTGACCACTGCGCACCCTACGCATTATTAACAGTATTACTGTATGCCCAAAAAGAAGTGTTTTACCTAGTGACCCACTGCACGATATCTATGGAAGTGATCTCAATAGCTGGCGTTGCGCGTTCTCGTTAGACCCTTATTTTTGAAGTTCTAATTGGTCAACGCCGTTATTTCCGGTGTTTTCATTGGTCAAACGAGCAACGCCGGGCTTAGAAAGACTCTTTTTTCATATATAATACAGTCAAGTCCGTCTCACTGGAACAATTCTAACTGAGACACGTTTTTGGATCGTTAATCTATCTCTTACAATCAAAGTCTTACTGAGAAACCCTGTGGAATATATGAAAGCCGGATATTTTCTGTCCTTCAGATTCATGTTTGACCCTTATTTTTAACGCCCTGGATATATCAACATTATTTTCAATGCCTTTATAATTGAAATTGGACGTAAATTTGAAGGACACTGTCCTTCGGACAGGATATTATCTTGTTGATTATAAGGTGAAGACTCCACCGTGAAGTCAGTTATAAATCCAAATATGGGGCGCGAGTCGCACCGTGCGACTAACTGTAAGAGCGTCAAAACTTCATGAGTTAGGAACTGTTAAATTCGGAAGTCAAAATAGGGCAAAGAGCTTCTACTTTTCCATATCAGCAAATGAAAGTGGTGAATAATCTCTCGGCATGACGCATTTTATTTCTGATTTGTTGTCCATTCAATCTCCACCAAAAAAAGTATCAAAAAATACTATCAATATCAAATGAATTGATTAACGTTTTGAAATTCAAGTCAATTTCCTGCACAAAATTATAACTAGGGTCTTATTCATACTCTTTTACAGACTATTCACAATTTGTAAAGGAAGTTGATTTCAATCCAAAAACATTAATTTGAAATAGAAAAGATAAATGCACTTTACGGTTATTTTATTACAGTCCTTAAAGGGAGGTTAGTAACCTCAGGTTACCCTTAAGGGAAGGTTACCCTCTTAACAGGAGGTTTTGCAGGACAATTTTTATATATCTTTTTCTCAACGGAACAGCATCTCATAAACGTTTACTATATTTGCAGCGCGTGTTCAAATCCCACTGATGTTGTCTTATTAATTGTCTTGAGTATGATTATAGGCAAGGGTCTTGATAATGGGACCGCTAAATTCAATTGGTGTGTAATCACTCAAGCAATCACTTAAACAATCAGTTAGACATTATCAGTGGGATTCGAACACGCGCTATAGTCTATAGCCTATAGAGATAGTAAACGTTTTTGAGATGGAATTCCGTTGGGAAAAGGATATTTATGGCGTTTCCCTTATGATTTTCTGCAATTAAATTTCAAACAAAGTTAATTACATTAGTTTGTGTACACAGTCAATGTAGATTGACAAAGACTTAAAAGCACGAATGGACGTTCTCAAGACCGCGGACAACTGGAAGTTGTCGTGATATGCAAATACAGCATGCTGCATGTCTTTTTTTTTATGCAGTGACTGCATTGCAGTTGTAGTCAGAAAATATAACTTAAATTTTGAAAAATTATTTGATACATTTCTCACTTCCTTACTGGTACATTTTTTGGAGTCAGTCAATGTGTCTTCAACTGGAACAAATTTTTTGAAAGTATTTTTTAATTTTGCTTGTATTTATGCTAGTCCCAGAAAGCAAAAAATTTCAAATGCACTTTTAACTCGTAGACTTTAGACATGAATCTGTACCCAGACTCGATTTATGCCGACGCGTCGCCATACTTATAAATCGAGCTATATCCCTTTATCACCTTTTGGTTAGAATGCGTAGCCACTACTCCTTTTAACGTGTGATTTTAACGTTGTGGCTACGCATTCTAACCAAAAAGTGATAAAGGGATATTAGCAAAGTTTCATTATCAACATACATTTTTCAATAGCTTAAAATAATATTCAGACAATTTGCTATACAATTGAAAAAGCAAAAAAAAATTTAAACGAATTTAAAGGCATTAAAGGGCCTCGGTGCATTTTGGCAGATTTGCACTTTTTCGATTTTTTTTGTCTTCATGGGAAACTTTTTGTCACCTCATAATTTTCGAATAAAAAGTATTTCAAACGTAAGTTGTCACTTTTGAGCTCACTTTCTATAATCTGTTTTTTTAGATCGATTATTTTTACTTTATAAATNTTAATTTATATTTGCAATTACCTCATATAAAACTTCAAATGATTTTCTATCGCTCTGTCTAAAAATAATTATATGTTTTTTACAAAATTCTTTAGTAAAATTAATCTTTAATTTTTGAGGAAAACTTATTTCTCGTGATAATAAAGATTTGCTCTCACCTTCTCTCTCGCTTACGCATTCTTATGTTATCAGCATTTCGAAAGTTTTGACTTCTAAAAATGCTCTATTTAAACTGGAGGCCATACTATAATGCAATAGAACTCTTAGAAATTCGTTACGATTCTTTGAAGGGGTCTGCCACGTGATTTGAGTACTTTTGAAAAAAAGGCATGAACCAATGGACAGTAATTTGAAAAAGTACTCAAACTCCGTCAAAAAAATTCCAGGGCTAACTTCAAACGTTTTTAAGACATTTTTCTCATTACACCAAAGTTCGAATAAAATCAGGTGACGAAATAATTCAAAAATAAGGTTTGAAATATGTCATAGATAAATCCTTATTTCTCGAAAAATAAGATCACGTGACGTGTTTGGAAAATATTATTATGTTCAAAACTCTTAAATTAGGTGTTTATTGGCTCAAAANTTTTTGCGTAATTTGATCACTATTTGTTTACTTTCACCAAAACCTTATTTCCTAATTTGATTAAGCGTCGTAAAATGCGATTAAATGGTGTATGGCGACGCGTTGGCCTAAATCGAGTCTACGAGTTAATTATATTTTCAAAGATTTCCGCAAATAATTATGGTTTTGTTATAAAGGCCTCACTCCCTAACTGATTCAAATAAAAACTCCCAAAAGTGTACCAATTATGTCGTTAGTACCAGTCAGGGCTCATACCTATACTTTTGCTTATAATTTCACACAAAACTTATTCGATTTAAATTTCAACCTAACAACAGTATGTCTTTTTTTCGTGTGAAAATTTAAGAATAAGTGGGGAGAATCCTCTATAAAATGGAGACAATTCTCCCCGCCCTTCCTTTAATTTTCCCCCGAAATAAAAAGACATACTGGACAAAATAAAGCAAATTGCTTTATTAGCAAAAGTAAGGTATATAGATGAGCTTCAACTGGTACAAACTTTCTAACTAGCACACTCGTTTTTTGCAATACCGTAGTACGAAACGATACGATCTAATTTATATTTACCCTCTCTAGATACGATACCATACCGTATGGTCCATACGATACGATCCAGTTTTGAATTTCAAAAACGCCGATTCCTGGCTAAGATTGTATTTTGTTTTTTGAAAAAACTAAATAATGGAATTTTTTTAAGAAATGACTTGTTTTGAGGCTGTGAGTTTCCCCAGTGTTAATAAGTTCAATTTTCAAAAACTAGTCAAAATGACAAAATTTTAAGTTTCATTCTCTAAGATCTGAAAGTTTAAATATAATTAGAATGACAAGGAGCCGAGGGAATTCGTCTAAATCTTTTGGATTGCACAATTTGGCTAGCCAAAAAACTGAACAAGAAAAAGCTAACGTTAACAATAAAAAAATAATTTTCAGCATGTGTTTCGAAAAATAAATTTCAAAGGGAATCTTATTTTGAGTTAAAATCGTATGTACTGTAGTCGCCCACCGTGAGTAAAAAACATTTTTGTTTCATATTGAGGTTCTATTTCTGGAGAAGAAAGACGGTAATCCCGACTTAACAACTCAAAAGCGATCCTGACTAACTCGGCAGGTTATCACACTATTCAATCTCAGAGTACAAAATTGCATAACTGTCACAATAACATCAAGTATAACCGCTAAAGTCGCAATCAATTTTTTTTTATAAAAACCTTGAAACTTGCAAACTCATGGAAAATAATTTTCAATAAATGGATCGAAATGAAAATAAACGAAAATTGGCGACTGCCCGGGAGAAAAGACGAATGGAAAAACTAAATCATTGTATTGAAGATCTCAGAGTTATGATTTGCCCAGCTATGAAAGGTAGGTTCTCTTATGGGGGTGGTCACTGCAAAAAAGGAAAACTGAGAAAAATAGAACCTTTTTTCAAAGTTCACGTTAAAGACATAACCTTTTTCGAGGATTTATTTGTAAAACTTATTATCATTAATGTAACCAGCTTGTTAATTCGCGGTCAACCACGGGCTATCTTCACATTTTCTGTTATTTTTGAAAACAACAAAGATATTTGAATTTTTATGCAAGCTTTTTGATACAATCTAAATTGTGGAATGTGTTTTGCGTGTACAAGTGAGTCATTTTTTTAATTAAATTACTAGCGCCGCGGCTGATGAGTCATTAATCTGGCTCACTTCCCATAATTAGCACGGTATTAAAAAAAATTAATGCCACATCTAGAACAGTATTTACTTTTTGTTCAACTCAAATATTTATCTGAGTATAAAAATCAGGCCTATAACAAGGTCGTAAAATTACGAAAAGTTAAAACCAAGGGTAATTTTGACGCTGAAAATTTTGGCCTCGGTTATCACGTGTATTTATCGATCGTTATTAGATATCTGCAGTCTGCTTTAAGTCTGCTTTAAGTCTGCTTTTAAAATTAATAATTTGGAAGCTCAAAACATTTCAAAAATATGAAGCACTATTAGTGCTGCACTAATGACGAAATTACATTATGTATATTATGTTTTTTTTATTTTAGATAGAATTTTCATTGGTTGAAATTTAAATCAATCATAATCCAGAATTTCGGACAATGAATAACTTTTAGAGAAAATTATGTTCGACTTTGTATTGGAAATATATCGAAAATTTCATTATTTATAATTTTATTATTATTTATAAGGTTTCTACATTCATTCCTTAATTTGATCCCTTAATTTGTTAACTGTCAAAATATTTTTTTCGAGTGGGAAAATTGAATTTTAATTATTTGATTTTTCACTAAGAATTATTTTGAAGTTTTTTTAATTTTGAAGCATCTCTGAATCGTCGATCTCAGTAATAGGCCTATCAGAGCCATTGCTTGAAAATTTTTCAAAAATTCCAAATTTCAAAATATTTTGGACATAAATTTGATTCAAAAAAACTGAACTAATTCAAAGTACACCTTTCCACTTTTTGAACATTCTCGAACAGCCTAAGCATAATCGAAACTTTTTGCCTGAGAATTAACCGATTAGATGCGTGTCGAATGAAGTCAAATTTAATGCACTTTCTGGGGACTTTTTTTGATTGAACTAGGGTGAAGAAAAAGCAGTTGAATACAAAAAACAATAAGATATTTTTCTTTCAATTTTTCGCATGTTTAAATCTTTCTTTCAGCACCGACAAAAGCAAAAATTCTGAGATCGTCGGTTGAGCGACTTCAGTATCTAGAAAATTTATATATCCGATTGACAGTGGAGAGGAAACGGAGAGTTTGTCCAGGAGCAAATCTCGTGGGATCACTTCGACCACTGTATCCAATGACAGATGAGTACCATCAAAGTCTAGGATCGGAAAGTCCAGAATCGGGATTTGAAGAAGTTATTTGTACAGACACCATAATAATTCAACCAAATATGAACCCCGCAGAATTCGAAAGCACGCGAGAATACGGACTTCAAGAGCTAGAAATTGACATCAATCTCACCGAAAATTTATTTGTAGACGAATCCCTCATGATAAATATTAACTCTGATTATTTGACTGCTTTTGATAATATTTAGACCTAGGAATTTTACTTTTAGATACACCGCTATAGAGATAGTAAACGTCTTTTGAGACTGAGTTTCGTTAGGAAAAGGATATGCATGGTTTCGTGATTTTTGTCGAAAATATGGAAAATTTGAAATTTCCTCATTCTTGTTCAAAAAATTCAAACTATTTTTCTGGAATCATCAGCTGACATTATGAGTGAGCCACCTTACTTATTCAATAATTCTTCGTTTTGTTTCTACGCTCTGTTTATGCTCTGAATCATAATTCCTTCCATCGAAACTGCCAAATGGTAAGCAACCCCATCCACCAATGTAATTATATCATTGAACTCATGAAAAAAATTCTTTTGATGTTCTAAATTTTGTATTTTTCGTCTTTTTTCAAAAATTTAAATTCGATCTTGACGTATGAAAAAGAAATTAATTAAATTTAACTGGTGGTCGTTTTTTACAGTTTCTTATTAATAAAAAATAACAATTAAATTATCTTTAATTTAGACACCTTCGATAGCAAACGCGCGTTTTTTGAGTGTTTTTTCAAAAATGATTTATAAAGTAAAAATAATCGATCTGAAAAAAATCATTATCGAATAGTAAGCTCAAAAGTGCAACTTTTGTTCGAAAAATGTAATATCCGAAAATTTTGAAGTGGCAAAAAATTCCCGTCAAGAAAAAAAAATCAAATAGTGCAAATCTGTGAAATGCACCGACCCCTTAACCCATTGAGAGTAATATTAATCCAGCTACTGAAACTTGGAAAATTCTTGAAAAATTCCGTCAAGAAAAAAAAATCAAAGAGTGCAAATCTATTTGGCCACCTTTTGTCATTGTGTTTTGAACCACAAAGGTCGAGGATATCACGATGATTTTATCGGGCAGCTGAAGAGAATTTCAAAAATACTAATTCAGTATGCTATAAATAATGCTTGAATTAATTCACGATATCTAGAAATGTACAGAAACAGTTTTTCAAGGAATTATCAGTTTACAAAAAAGTCCTCATTTCGTGTAAGAGGAGATTTTTTTTTTTAATTAAATGAAAATATTAGTTTGGTGGCTCTAAATTATTTTAAATTTTGTTTTAACCTGAAATCACTTTCAACTTTTGAGGTCACGTCACACACACTGGAGGTTAATTTTATGTTTAGAATGCATTAAGCCTGTAGCTGAAACCGACCATAACATAAATTAAACAAGTTCTGTAAGTATTTTCGACGTAAGTGTTTTTTTGCAAATCTTGATATTTATTCAAATAAAATCGCAGTGGGGTTTGAAATTTTTGAACAAAATGTTTTAATTCTTAGGAATTCCAAAATATATAATGTATATATTTAATAATATATGTACGGGTGTAGGTTTTTCCCTTCTTTTTTTCCAAACTGGTTACACTTGATTTCCGCCGTTTTGATTGGTTGAATCTGAGAAAACTCTTCTGACAACCAATCAAAAACGGCGGAAATCAAGTGTAACCAGTTTGGAAAAAAGAAGGTAAAAACCTTACACCCTGTATATATGTATATTTATTATAATGTATAACTTCTCATAAAAGGAATTTTCTTTGGCCAGAAAATATTTATATCTGCTAAGTCTAACTATAATAACTTACGTATTATTTCTATATATATTGACTTTGATTATACAGTATTTGATTTTAGGGGAATGGAGATGACATCATATTTTGGTTGCCTTCTTTTAGCAAAATCTAACATTCATATTTTTCTATTTTCAATTCTGCCCAAGTTTTTTTTCGCGCATCTGACAATATTATTGAACATAGGTAGAGTGCGGACAGGAGGCCTAATTTTTTAAAAAAGTTATGTCTGAAGAATTTTATCTAGATTTCAAAAAGTGTGGCATTTACCAATTAATTATATATGTGGCGATTTAATACTGTGGCGATCTACTAATGTGGCGTTCTAAGATAAAATTATTTTATAAACTGTGGCGTTTTACTAAAACTAAAAGTGTGGCAATCTACTATTGTGGCGTTTTAATACATACGGTATACCGCGGTATGTAACATACCCGTTTTATCACCTCAATCAATTTGGAGCATTTCAATGCTCGAAAGCCTCATAAAACCAGCGACCAGTTCCCCTTTGTACAAGTGACCGATTTCAAATTTAAAAAATCCTCAATTTTGCCAAAAAAGGTCGATGGAAGAATTATTTCTGAAATTTTTTTAAAAAATTTATCTTCAAAATTTTTTAACGAAAACTAATTAGTTTTTGTTTCACTGTTATACTATTAGTGAAAATATATATAAGTATTTTAAAAATAATGGAATTTGAAAGTGAAATAAAACTCAATCATTCCAGATTTCACCTTAAAATTAGTTTTTTCTCGTCACCAGAGAACGATTGTTTGTATTTTTCATAGTTTTTTGTTTGGATTTCCCCGTGCTAACCCTAGTATAACATTTTGTTGATATATTTGTCCTAGTTAGTAATAATGTTATGACAAGAAAAAACATTCCAGAGTAGCCAACCAGAGCAATTTTAGTTCCAATTTTGGTTTGGAATACGTAATTTTACCCTCTAAAGCTACCGGAAAAGCCATAAAAATAACCAAATTGATAAAATATATTTTATAAATGAGGCAAAAATTTGAATAAGATCAATCTTATCCCGCTTTCTCTATAAGTGGAAAATGTCTTGAGGTCAGAGTCAAATATAAAAAATAATCAAGTTATTCAAGGACTCTGCGGCTACTTTTGGTCCATTTAGAACTTTGAGAAATTGTGACAGTTGAAGCGAAATTATACTTGTCCGAGTGTAAACTTTTTCATAATTGAAAAATAATAGAAAATTTGTATTATAAAATGTAAATCAGGTTTATCAAACTCTCCGCAAACCTTCAAGCTATTTAATTACTTAGATTTCAAATTTTTAACTTTAAAAATCAGAGAGGAGTAGGCTTTTTGTGAGACTTTAAAATCAATATCAAAAAACGTTTTTGCCGATTCTGGAGCGAATTTATTACAAATTTTCTAATCGAAAACAACAGAACTTGTGTACGTATTTGTGGTCGATAAAATGTGACAATGTGAAAATGTACTTTTCTAAAGCCCTTAAACTCCGATCATTGAGATTAATCTGTTATTTCTGCTGATATTCCTATTCCAAAAACACAATGGTCAGAAAGTAAATATTTACTCTTCTCCGAATGTTAACTTCATATACAAATTATACAGTTTTTTTGACCAAGATACGATTATCATCTGGAAATGAAATTTTCAAGCTATACAATTTGTACTATTTGCTTTTAGCTTGTCCATTCAAATGACTCGAGTATTTTGGAATATGTGATGAACTTGGATGCAAAAGTTGGAAAACTGGAAGGGAAAATTGATATGTTGGAGGAAAGTATCTACAACCGAAAGGCAAAAGTATCGAATAAAGAAACTGGATCAAAAACTTAACAAAACGTATCAAGAGGTTTTTTTTACTAAAATATATTTTTTTAATCTAACAAGCTATAAGCATTTGACAAATCAATTTATGTTCATAACCTGTTTGAGATTTTGAAATAATTAATATATCATAAAAAATGATGTTGAATATGGTTTACAAATTGACGAATAACTTAAAAATGGCACATGGAATTTTTTTTCTATTTTGAGAATATTTTTTTTGATGTGTTCGTAAAAATCTTGTTCAACGAATTTTAAAATTTTATTATGAATTTCTCGCAATCACAGTTGTTTTACAAGTCATGGTTCTGGATAAAATTTTTGTAACATTGAATGTTCTTGAAATAAAAAAAAATGTCTCTTTATTTTTCATTTCATTTGATTCCTTAGGTGCTTGATAGTCGGCTGCTAAAAATACTTCATGCATATTTTTAATTATTTTTAATATAAATTTAAATATCAACAGCGTTTCGGTCGCCCATTATCGATCTATTATTCGGTCGCTTTTATTCGGTTAGTTACTAACTATATTTTTTTTTCTGCCGGTAGGTGTCCCGCGCACGGCGGTTAAAAAATATAAGTCTGGTGTACTAGCTGCTGATGTATGGCTGAAATAAGGCCAGAGTTAGGCCCATACCGTATATATTATATATAAGTGAGCCTTGTTAAAAAAAATAATCTAAATAATTTTTAGAATTTAAAATTTATAAAACAAGGTCAGTCATCTAAAATTAGCACCAGGATCCAAAGATATGCGTGAATTTGTATATGTTATTATTTTTTGAATAATCGTACTGGTAAGTGGTCATAATAGCGGTTTCTAGCGGTTGATCACCTGTTTATGAAAGAACCAGATGTCAAGTGAAATTTTCCAAATGTTGAAAATGATCATCTTTGATCACAAAATAACATCTGAACTTCAAATCGAATTTATATTTTTTTCATTTTATAAATATTTGAAAGTTTATAAACTTATTTTAAATTTTCATTACTTCTGATTTTTCAAATCGCATCGTAAATATTATTCCTTCAGAAAGTCCTCGTTAGAATTTAATGATTAGTTTGGAAATTGTGAAAACTGATGTAAAAAAGACTCATTTTGGACATTTTCGAAATTCGAGTTAATTTCGTGATTTCATTATAATATTAAAGTTGGAAATATAATTCATTTTGGCGTATTAATGAAAATTAATGATCTCACAATTGATTGGCAAAATCAAGAAGTTATAAGTAGTTTAAAATAAATTAATAATGACTTAATTGATGATTCATTACTCAAGCGAAGAAAAATGCGACAAAATCTGCAGTGCCAATCTCAAAAGTCAAACCTCATGGCAAAAGTACGGTAGTGGGGACGCAGGAATGTTTGCCACGATCGATATCAGTCACTGTGGTTTCACTAGCACACCAGCAATAATGATCCCTCGGAGGTTTACTAAAATGTTTAAGTTAGCAATTTTTTACAATTTACACCTAGGATGTCACCCATCGAGCCCAATATTGAGGTCAAAAAGAGGGAGAAAAATCTGAGAAATCCATTCTAATTAATTTTTTGCAAAATAATTCAAAAACATTTTTTTGAAAATTTTTCTCTAATTTTTAAATAAAATCTTTTTAAATTCGAGATTTTCAAAACCATAAATGACCCAATATGAATATCAAACGATATTACAAAAACATACTGAAACTTTTGGTTGAAAAATTAATCCAAAAATAATGTCTTTTCGTTAAATTTTGTATTTTAAAATACATTTTTTAAGGGAGTATTTGGATGGTAAACCGGAGTTTATTGAAAGTTGCTCGCTTAGAGAGGCTTCAAAATAGTAGGTTCCTAAATTTTTTTACAAGTTGACAAAATGTATTTTTTCATATGTTTTAGTCATTTCAACATTTTAACCTTGATTTGAAGAGTATCTCAAAATCATCACCAGTGTTCACGGAACAATATTTTATTTTTACTTTCCAACATTCCAAACAAAATGTATCAGGCTTCAAAAAGTAGTTCAAAACCACCACAATTGTTGTGTTAGCACCCAGAACCCCCCCTTAGCTCGTAAAAATTGGCAAATTGAACAAATTTTTTTTGACTTTTGAAATTCAACTTATAGCACATATTGTACTACACAGGAAAATATATTATTTATAATTTCGATGAATTTCAATTTAGCAAATGATGAGTGGCAAGTTCCAAATGATAATGATTGTTGGTATACTGTGGTTCTAAGGGTGGTAAATGTGATTGGTGTGGAACTGTTGGGTATTGTTGTTCATCCCAGAAAGATGATATCAATGGAGATTGCACCGTCGAAATGCAAAATGCAATTGTAATGTCACCATCTATTAATGAAACTTCAAGACACATCTGTGTTGAAGGTAAATCAACGAAAAAAAATAAGATAAAATCGTTAATAAATTGAGAGTTATTTTGTAGTTAAAAAAAACAATCTTGTGTATGTTTGTGGATCATACAGCCTGAGTTTTTCCTGTTAACTGCGTTTTATTTATCCTGCAAAAATGAACCAATCAGAAACAGGTATTTCAGATATTGACCAATCACCATCGAGATATTTGCAGTATAAAAACGTAGTAAACGAGAAAATTTAGGCTGTAAGTTTTAATGAACTCTTTGAAACAATAATTTAAGTTAGAAGCTTTACATTATCTGTCGATTTGTTTTCTCTGCTCTTCTGCTATGTAAAATAAAACAAAAAAACACTTTTGGAACAACATTTTATATGGAAATCTAAAAATATTGAAACTATTCTAATATCAGAAACCAGATCAAAGATTTTGTAAATTTTAATTTAACTTGTACTACTGATTTCCGCTCACGCAGTTTTTATACCAAAATATAGGCAGTTGAAAGATATTTTACAACAAATTTATCTAACGTTCCCATTTATTTGTCATCATCAAAGATTTTTTAAGCTTCAAGTCCACAATAAAAGGGTTGGCAGTAAAAGTCAAAAAAGTCAAATGACAAACATCACTATTTGGCAGTTTCGGCCTAAGAAACTTTAATTTTTCAAAAATGATTGGATTCATGTACTTCAGAGCGCGATTTATATCCAAAACTTATATTTTTAAATCCATCCAGAAAGTGTCTACAAGTTTTTAAAACTAATTGAAAATTTTATGTTTAAACTTTAAACAAGCTTTAAACTATAAGCTTTAAACTATAAGCTTTAAACTTTAAAGCCTATAAAATTCTTTTTTCTCTGTATAACCTGTTTAGAGTGAAAAAACACAAAATCGGAGAAGAGATGTCAGAGTGGTGCAGGATAGATATTTTAAGCGACGGGCGAGTTTATCTGTTGACCAATAAGGGACGCTGATTTCTCAGTCTAAAAACATTCTAACCGTTTTTTTGTGTGTGTCACTCTGAACAGGATATATATGCATAGACTCTCAAGTGCTGTACAACGACTTTTAGTGTAATCGGGTACATCGCAAAAAACCCTCTACTCTCAACTCATCAGAGTTAACAAGATGAACTAGTATTTATTTTAAGGTGAAACACATCTTTGGCAATTTACTGGAACATCTTCATTTATTCTGCAACAAAAAGATAACTTCAAGATTACAACATCAGTGGAAGCAGATAAACTTCACAATTATTACGTCAGTTATTTAGCACACGGAAGTATATGCTAAATAATGAATTTATTCTGCAAATAATGTAGATTATATTGTAGCTTATCAAATAAAAACATGAAAAAATTAGTGTCATAGTTACTTGACAAACTTACATAGGCAATGCACACTCGATTAGTCTTTTTCGATCGAAAGTAAATGTTCCTTGCGAGGAAGGTAGATATTTTCAAATTTGGTCTAGTACATTATGAGGGGAAATTGTTCTAATCGACATTGGCGTGGATAAATTTGAATTTTGACATTGTGGTGTATAATTTCATAATATTTTTCTAAAGATCGGGCGCCAGATCTAACAAGAAATTGGAAATAGGCTCTGAAATGCATTCTAAGAATAAATATAATTTTTGTCGTCAGAATAACAACATTCTTAAGAATCTAGAATACTTATTATACCGTCGGTATAGTAATGGAAATAATATGCAGGTTCAAACCACAGAAACTACCGGAAGATAATTTATGTTCACGAAAAGTTTCTGAAGTTAAAATGATGAAACTTGTTTTTCCGAAAAGCGAGTTATTAGTTATATTTTTACGAAAAAAACTAATTTAAACTCTCCGCTACACTCATTTGCCTCAAACATGCCAATGACCTAAAGAACAAAAATTTTAAACTTGTTGTTTCATTTTTTTTTTCAAATACATTTTATCATATTTTTCGTGACTGCGTTGTTTTCCCTGCATTTTCCAAAATAACAGACAAACCTGTAAATAATTTTAATAGGAACTTGAGTCAAAAATCAGCTCGACATCAGTTTCGTAAAATTCCATAAAAAATTTCAAAATTTTTTTTCTGTTTTTCGTGAATAACAGAATACAAATTTATCAATATTGTTCGTGATATTGATAACGAAGATTTCAAAAATAGTAAAAAGATTTTTGGACTTTCAGATCGGCATAATGTTTTTTCTTATGTTTGATGATAGAAAAAAATTTAGTCAGTCAGCTGTCAACCAAATTAAATCTTTGTTTTTAAAACTCGAAAAAATATAGATTAAGGGGTTTAACCCTCCGAAGCATATGAAAAAAAGTTCCGCCGAGGCACGATAGCCTTTCAGGAGGCTATTTTTTGAGCGTCGTTTACATAAAGTTTTTATGATATCAACCTTCAATTTTCTTTTGAATCAAGTTGAAGAGTTATATTTCGAAAACAAATTTCCTATTCTAGAATATATATCTATAATTACAAAAAACTTTTGAAAAGCAAGGCTAATAAACACGTGATACTACCTCATGATAGGCTCCAGGAAATGTATGTTTATTTAAAAACTGCGGCAGTGCTCTGTCTACTCAATACTTTTGTTTGATTGAGAATATCTGTTGGAAATCAAAAAAATTTTTAAATAAGTCAAAATATTCATGAAAAATCACGTTTTTAGGAAAAAATAGTTAGTTTTCTCGATTAAATGGAATATTTGATGTATTATTACAAAGGGTGGAGTAACCTTAAAAAAGCTACCTAAGTGTGAAATTGAAAAATATACATTTCTAACACAGAAAACTGTAGAACAATCATTATTTTTTGTCTGTAATTCTAAAACTTTGAAAAATTCTAGTATGTAACGCGCTGTGTTTGTGTAAACTGAAACTTGTTAAAAAAGTTACAACTCTTTGATAATGATAAACTAAATCGAAACGTTAGATAACTATGTTTTGTAAACAATCATTATGATAATTTTTTTTCGGAAAGGCATAAAAGGCGACTTCTAATTGATAAACGTTATTTACTGAATTAAATGTGTAATCTCTCTGCATAATCACCGTTATACCCTTAAATATGAAATTGCGTATGTTACTTAGTCCCGACATTGACCCGTTACCGTTAATATCACTGGTTATCAAGAATTAACAAAGTGTTACGTAACAACTTGAAACGTTTATTGCTGCAAATTTAATGAGAAAAAACATTTTTTCTAGGGGTTAAAATTGACAAAAACTAAACTTCGAGAGTTATATTTAGATAGACTTACAATGTAATCTGCTTTAAACCAACCGGTTAGCCAAGCTTGACAACCTGATGTTTTCTACCTATAACGTTGAAAAGTTCAAGAAGTGCACATGAACTATGAAATAATCTAGCTTATTGCTATTGGCGATTTTTTTCAATAAAAAAATTTTAGTGCTAAAATTAAATCGAAATACTGTTTGGAGGGGGCAAAATAAATGAAAATCAGGGTATATTGAAATTTTGGAATATCATATAAATGAATATTCGAACGTTACGCCAGATTGTATTGACGTCTTTTTAAAAATTTTACATTAGTGGCGCTCACTGAGCTTGATTTGAGAAAATACGCAATTTTATTTTTTGCTCTTAATGGTATGAGCTTTTTGGTAATTGAAAAAACCTTCATTAGTGGCTTGGCCTTCTATGTTAAGAAATACAAAAGTACGTTTTGAAACCGTTATTTACATTTAATAAGTGATCAACTACTGTATACATTATAACTTATACCACGACACAACAACTACACAAAAATGGTACTGTTTCGAATTTGAATTTAAGAACAAAATAAAATAATTTTTATTAGGCGTTCTAAAAAGCAAAATAATAGATTCTCTGACTGGTATAATTTCCCAACACTGGTACAAATTTCGGGCAGTATTTTTACCAGTTAGGGAGCGAAGTCTAAGTGGACCAGTCATAGACTACTAGTGGTATTTTCGATATTTTAATTGTTCATCTAATTCGCTCAAAATCTTATCGCAAATTTTAGAACAAACAATATATTGCAGATTTATCCGGTGAGTGTTCTTATTAGATTATGAATCAAACATTTGCACCACGATCCCCGCTAAAGTTAACTTTTGTTCTTGTGAGTCACAAGTTGTGAACTGTATTCTTATCATAAAAATGAGTCTTCTAATCCAAAAAATATGATCTATTTGATATCGCTATTCACAACTTTTGTTAATATCCCGCCGCTGATTAGAAACGTAGTGTGTTTAAAGTAGTAGGGCCGGGATATTACAAAAATGTGAATAGGAGATATACGGAAAAAATAAGAAAGGAATATTAATACTTTAGTAACGAACCCATCTCAAAAACGTTTACTATCTTTATACGCCGTGTTCGAAGATTGTCTTGAGACTGCATTATAGGCAAGGGTGCTTGATTTTGGGACCATTGAATTTGATCGGTGTGTAATCACTGAAACAAAATAAGTGGGATCGAACTCGCGCTATATGAGATAGTAAAACTTTTAAGGTGGAGTTTGGTGGGTAAAAGGATACTTGAACATAATCAACTTTTGGTTATTTTTTGTAACTTGAATGGTTTCCGCAGAGAAAGAAAATAATTCAACATAAGCATAATTCGAAAATTGTAGCATGGGAATGAAGTATACATTTAGTCGAATTTTTAAATGCCTATCTTTTCTATGAAAAGTGCGTTGGTTGAAAGTCAACACCGAAATTTACGATCTTATTAATTTTTCTATGAAATTTTTCTTAGCATTTTTCGAATTAAAGAGTCGCGGCTAAAGAGAAAGTTGACGTTTTTGAGATGGAGTTCGGTTGATAAAATGATATGGCTCAAGGTTCTTATATTTTTTCATAAAATATGATCAATTAGAAACTATAAAAAACTTAAAATTCTCCGGTATATGGCGTAGGGTGATTTCGCGCTCAAAAACGAAATTTTCGGAGATTAAATTTAAAATATCTATAAACATCAAATTAAAAAATATTTAAAAATTCGATTTGAGCGAAATCACCTACGCCATAATACCGGAGAATTTTTAATGTTTTTATATAGTTTCCTAAATTGATCATTATTTTTTGAAAAAAATAATAAGAACCTTGAGCCATATCATTTTATCACACCGAACTCCATCTCAAAAATGTTAACTTTCTCTTTAGCGCGAGTTCGAATAAACATTTTTGAAGATGGCTTTCGGTTGTAAAATGAAATGGCTCAAGGTTCTTATTATTTTTTTCATAACATAAGATCAATTTAGAAACTAATTAAAACTTAAAAATCCTCCGGTATATGGCGTGGGGTGATTTGCTCAAAATCGAAATTTTTTGGGATTTAATTCGATATATTTCGAAGATCAAATTAATGACATTTCTAAAATTTTCGATTTGAGCGAAATCACCCTCGCCATAATACGGAAATTCTTTAGTTTTCTATAGTTTCTAAATCGATCATATTTTACGAAAAAAATGATAAAAACCTGAGACACTATCATTACCAACCGAACTCCATCTAAAAAGTTGATTCGAACTCGTGCTAGAGATAGTTAACATTTTTGAGATGGAGTTCGGTTGATAAAATGATATGGCTCAAGTTCTATATATTTTTTTCGTAAAATATATCAATTTAAAAACTATAAAAAAACTTAAAAATTCTCCGGTATATAGCGTAGGGCGATCTCTCAAATCGAAATCTTGCCGGAAGATTTAATTCTAAATCATTTGATGAGATTTCAAAAATTCGTATTTGAGCAAAATCACCCTACGCCCATCATACCAAATAAATTATTCAATTTTCTATAAAATTTTAATTGCTCATATTTCACGAAAAGAATGATAATAACCATGAGTCATATCATTCACCAACCGAACTCCATCTCAAAATCTCTATAGCGTGAGATCGAGTCCCACTGATGTGTAATAAGAATTGTCGCAGTGATTGGCGGGAGTGATTACAACACCGATTTAATTTAGCGCTCCAAATATCAAGCACCTTTGCCTATTTATTAAACTCAAGATAATCACTCAGACTAAGTTGGATTCGAACACGCGCTATAGAGATAGCAAACCTTTATGAAAATAGAGTTCAGTTGGTAAAAGTTATGTTTAAAAAATAGTATTCGGGTAAATCATGGCCTGAGTGGTTCTCATATACAGTGGGTGAGGCCAATTGGCAACAGTAACACAACTGGGCAACACTTTGAGTCAAATTGTCTGAAATGAGAGTAAAAGTAACTCGATAATGGGTCATGAAAACTCGATACCTCGATAAAGATACGCCTTAGTTTAAGTGACATGACAAGAAACAGAAATTTGAAATCTGTCCTGTGAAAATTAGATATATCAATCGAATTTTTAAACAAATGTTTTATTGAAAGAACATTTATTTACTATAAGAATGCGTAGGCGGAAATCAGCAGTACCATTAAAATAGCGAATACCAAGGCTTCATTGTTCGATTAAATATCAATTTTTGGCATTAAAGAAGGTGGTTTATCTATCAAAATGTATCCGACAAATGTATTTTGGCGACGTAAAATGATTATTTGCACACGTTTGTCTTAAAATTTGTAATTTTTGCGCCTACGCATTTTCATAGCGAAAGATATGCCAAAAAAGTGACTTCCAACACCAAAACACCATCAACAATTTCCAGGCAATAAGTGATGTTTATCGTTATAATTTTTGACTTATTTCACTTGTTTTCAGTTAAAGTTATGAAAAATTTAACTTCAATAACAAATTTCTTATGAAAATCGTATCCAATAGCCGGAAAACTGTGAAATTTTCAACGATAATATTAGGTTTTTAAGGTATTATTTGAATCCTTAACTTTGGTAGGTTATTTTCTGAGATAACTTTGACGATTTGAAATAAGGATTTCAAAAATATAAAAAATCGGTTTTAATGTGTTCAAGCTACTTTGTAGAGAATTTTTTTCTGTTCATTTTAACACTCAATTTTTTTTTAATTTTCAAAAAAAATTGATTTTAAGGTCAATTTTTCGTGATTTTTACAGGTAGTAATGTGATCCAGTTCTCGCGAAGCTGTAGAAGTGCTAGAAGGCTGATTTTTGACCAGTGAAGATTAAGCGTTTTTCGGTACCTGTTTTTTGATTGAGGGTCGGTGACCAATATTTGACCTCTAATGACGCGTGTCAAAGTTCAAAGGTCAATCCAAGTTAGTCATCGTATAGACTAAATCGTGTTTAAATTTTGTTTGAAAATGTATTTTCTTAAAGCCCTAAATTCCGGAATTCTGTGGCTTTTAAGAAAAGTACATTTTCAACAAAAATTTTGAAATATCACTTCTGAAAAAAATATCTGTTCCTGTATACCAATTAATCTTTGTTTTGAGTGTCAACCATGGACAAAACACTTTTCTAAAAAACTGGCTATTTTCAAATTTAATTGACGCAATAAGTCGCATTCATTTCTTAGAGGTAAAAGATTGGAAAAAAATCTCCAAAAATCATTTGAGAAATATTTTATTTTTTACTTAAAAATTGATTGAATTCTCCGAATTAATTAACGGCAGCCGCACTTTAGGATATTTCACTGCCCGTTGAGCATCGTTTTGGTCTTCCAGGTGATTTTTCTTTAATTATTAAAAGAACTTTTTGTATACCCGAATTAATGTACAGAACGGCACCTGTCACGACAAACGGTCTAATAACCAATCAGAGACGCGTGTTCAACCAACAGTGCGCCCCGATGGAAGTATAGCGCGCTTTTGAAATATAGGTCACAATAAGAATTAGACAATTATTTTTAATAATAAAAAAGATTATTATTATAATTTCATAATTAAAGAGAATTAAAGAAAAATTCAACCTTACCAGAGAACTCTTCTGAGAAAAACCAAGGGTATGTTTTTCCAAGTAAGGATATTTGACTGTATGAATTATAATTGCTTCGCAAAATATTATATTCTCTAACATTCCTGTCAAAAAAGTCGAAAAAATTCAAATTTTTTTTCTCTTATTTGGGTTGTCTTGTGCTTTCAAAACACGATTGATTTGGTGCATTTTGATCACATAATAACTGCATAAAATCTAGGGACCGGGATACCCTTAAATGAAATTATTTGTTGATTGTTACAATATAAAGGGGTTGATCTGTGCATCAATTTCCAACTTAACCCGACTATAGAATTTGTTAAAGACTATATTAATAAACTTATTAATTTTCGGGTGTACGCCGCTAATAATTAATCTAATTACTCTGCTTTTTTTGAGATAAAATTGACCTTTAATTGCGTTTTGATATTAAAAAATGTCTTGACTATTAAATAAAATGGCGCCTATTACATCCATCATTTTATGGAATTTCTCACAACCATATATTTTTTAAAGATTCAGTGCCGAAAAATACGAAAAGTTAAAACCAAGAGTAATTTTTGACGCTTAAAATTTTTGCAAATTTTTTTGGGTGAAATGCCCCGGTTATCACGTGTATTTATCGATCGTAAGATATCTGCTGATATTAAGATATCTGCAGTCTGCTAAATTTGGAAGCTCAAAACATTTCAAAATATGGAGCACTATTATTGCTGACTAATGACGAAATTATATTATTTTTTTTATTTTACAGTATGTGTTTTTTTTACTTGCGAAATGAAAATTTCATTTAAAAAGTAATAGCGGCCAATAAAAAATGGTAACTAGGTGCATTATATTTTCAAACCCTTAATATGGCTGTTCAATTGTTAACTGTCAAATATTTTTGAGTAGGAAAATTGAATTTAAATTATTTGATTTTCAAAGAATTATTTGAAGTTTTTTTTTAATTTTGAAGCAAACTCTGAATCGTCGATCTCAGTAATATGGCCTATCAGAGCCATTGCTTGACAATTTTTCAAAAATTCCAAATTTCAAAATATTTTTGGACATAAATTTGATTCAAAAAAACTGAACTAATTCAAAGTACACCTTTCCACTTTTGAACATTCTCGAACAGCCTAAGCATAATCGGAACTTTTTGCCTGAGATTAACCGATTGATGCGTGTCGAATGAAGTCAAATTTAATGCACTTTCTGGGGACTTTTTTGATTGAACTAGGGTGAAGAAAAACACGGATTAACTCTCTTTAAAAAACATAAGATATTTTTCTTTCAATTTTTCGCAGTGTTTAAATCTTTCTTTTCAGCACCGACAAAAGCAAAAATTCTGAGATCGTCGGTTGAGCGACTTCAGTATCTAGAAAATTATATATCCGATTGACCAGTGGAGAGGAAAACGGAGAGTTTGTCCAGGAGCAAATCTCGTGGGATCACTTCGACCACTGTATCCCAATCGAAGATGAGGGCCATCAAAGTCTAGATCACGGAAGTTAAAATAGCGGTATCACAAATAAAATAAGCTGACTTGACAGCCAAGGGTTTTTTCCAGGGGTAAATTTTTTTGCAACGTTATCGGATGTACCGGCTATTTCAATGATTTGCATGTACCAAAAGATGCGCAATTATCTTTTTGTTTGGAAACGGTATTATAAACTATGGGTCATAAATGACCGCAAGGTGGCGCTAGAAGGCAATTTATAGCATGAGAAATATCACTTTTGGTTTTTACTCAGAATATAAATTCCCCTCTGGCGCCACCTTGCGGTCATTTATGACCCATAGTTTATAATATCTTTTCCAAACAAAAAGATAATTGCGCATCTTTTGGTACATGTAAATCATTGAAATATCAGTTCCGGTACCAGAAACTATACTTTACCGGTGAATTTTAACCAGCCGGTAGATCCGATAACGTTGCAAAAAATGTATCCCTGGAAAAAAACCCCTCGGCTAACGAGTCAGTTTATTTTATTTGTGACACCGCAATTTTAACTCCCGTGAGAACTCGAGGACTAGAAGGTCACTTTTCGCACATTTAAATTGCTGTTCTTAGATAGAACGTTTACTATCTCTATAGCGCTTGTTCGAATCTCACTAATGTTGTCCTACTGATTGTCTTGAGTGTAATTAGGCAAAGGTGCTTGATATTGAGACCGCTAAATTTGATCAGTTTGTAATCACTCAACCAGTCACTAAGTCAACATCAGTGGGATTCGAACACGCGCTATAGAGATAGTAAACGTTTTTGAGATGGAGTTTCGTTAGGAAAAGGATATGACATGGTTTCGTGATTTTTTGTCGAAAATAATTGGAAATATTTNAGAGATATAAATATATACATATATAATTTTGGAATTCCTAAGAATTTAAAAACATTTTGTTCAAAAATTTCAAACCCACTGCGATTTTATTTGAATAAAATATCAAGATTTGCAAAAAAACACTTACGTCGAAAATACTTACAGAACTTGTTTAATTTATGTTAATGGTCGGTTTCAGCTACAGGCTTAATGCATTCTAAACATAAAAATTAACCTCCAGTGTGTGTGAGGTGACCTCAAAAAGTTGAAAGTGATTTCGAGTAAAAAACAAATTAAAAATAATTTAGAGCCACCAAACATAATATTTTCATTTAATTAAAAAAAAAAATTCTCCCTTCACACGAAAATGAGGACTTATTTTGTAAACTGATAATTCCTGAAAAACTGTTTCTGTACATTTCTAGATATCGTGAATTAATTCAAGCATTATTTATAGCATACTGATTAGTATTTTTGAAATTCTCTTCAGCTGCCCGAATAAGACATCATCGTGATATCCTCGACCTTTGTGCTTCAAAACACAATGACAAAAAAGGTGGCCAAATAAGATTTGCACTCTTTGATTTTTTTTTCTTGACGGAATTTTTCAAGAATTTCCAAGCTTTCAGTGAGCTGGATTAATATATGTACTCTCAATGGGTTAAGGGGTCGGTGCATTTCCACAGATTTGCACTATTTGATTTTTTTTTCTTGACGGGAATTTTTTTGCCACTTCAAAATTTTCGGATATAAACATTTTCGAACAAAAGTTGCCACTTTTGAGCTTACTTCGAATAATCTGATTTTTTTCAGATCGATTATTTTACTTTATAAATCATTTTTGAAAAAACACTCAAAAACGCGCGTTTGCTATCGAAGGTGTCTAAATTAAAGTAAAATTTAATTGTTATTTTTTATTAATAAGAAACTGTAAAAAACGACCACCAGTTAAAATTTAATTAATTTCTTTTTCATACGTCAAGATCGAAAATTTAAATTTTGAAAAAGACGAAAAATACAAAATTTTAGAAACATCAAAGAATTTTTTTCATGAGTTCAATGATATAAATTTTACATGGTGGATGGGTTGGCTTACCAATTTGGCAAGTTTCGATGGAAGGAATTTATGATTCAGAGCATAAACAAGAGCGTAGAAACAAAACGAAGACATATTTGAATAAAGTAAAGGTGGCTCACTCAATAATGTCAGCTGATGATTCCAGAAAAATAAGTTTGAAATTTTTTGAACAAGAAATGAGGAAAATTTTCAAAATATTTCCAATTATTTTCGACAAAAAATCACGAAACCATGTCATATCCTTTTCCTAACGAAACTCCATCTCAAAAAACGTTTACTATCTCTATAGCGAGCTTGGAAAATTCTTGAAAAATTCCCGTCAAGAAAAAAAATCAAAGAGTGCAAATCTGTGGAAATGCACCGACCCCTCAACCCATTGAGAGCACATGTATTAATCCAGCTCACTGAAAGCTTGGAAAATTCTTCCTTTATTTTAACTAAAGATTTTATTGGTTAACCTGGGCAGCTTAAATTTTCAAATTATTCGTTTACTCATTTTACTAAAAATTCCTTGAATTTCTTAATCAATGTGCCGAAAAAATGAGTGCTGTGCAGTAGTTGTTTGCATTCGGATTTTTTAGTGTCCGAACAAATTATGCAATCTGGCAGACTCATGTCGGCCTTTTGTCACGTTTTTAAGGCTATCCTCTCGATTAAAAGCAAAAATATCTTCACGAAAAAGTGGCATCCTATAGATTTCACCCTGGTGATCTTTATAAATTATAATGACGATTTGAAATAAAGAATTTGAAAACACAAAAATGGGTATCGATGTTTTCAAGCTATCTTATAGAGAATTTTTTTCTGGTCATTTAATTTAAAGTTTATCGTAAAGACTTGAAAGTACTCTCAAAAGAACCGAAAGGGTCGACTTTTTTGATGAAAGTATAAGCAACTTTGGGTCAATTACGTAGTAAAAGATCGCTAGAGCTAAAAAAACTGGCTTCAGCACCCACTGTGAAATCTGAAAAATTAGACCAGTTTTTGCGCTCTAGCGACCTTTCAGTACGGGATTGACTTATATTCGTACTTTCAAGTCTCTACGATGAACTTGGAATTGACCTTGAACTTTGACCGCTTATTTAAGGTCGACCTCATGGTCGCCGACCTTAATCCTTATAAATGGTTTCCTAAAAAAACCTTAATTTTCACTTGCCAGAAAAATGAATGCTCTAGCTCTCCTTACGGGGTCGCTAGAACTAGGTTTTGCTACGTCTTAAAAGGACCAAAAAAACATTCTTCAAGATAGCTAAAAACATCGATACTCATTTTTGATTTTTGAAATTCCTTATTTCAAATGGTCAATATGAAATTTTAGGCGCATTGTTACATTTATGATTTTGACTCATTATGAGTCATAACATAATTCAGACTGTGTTAAAGACGTGTTCAGATTTGGTTTTAATTCAAAATAATTTGAAAAAAATTAATTTCTAAACTAGAAACGAAGAAGTCTAAGAAAAGAAACAGTAAATCAATATGTAAATGTTTTGGTATTTAACAAAATTAAAACTTTTTAATTCAAATTATTGTTTTATTTTCGATTTTAATGTCTCGGTACATTAATCAAGGGTTGTAAAAGGGATAATTTTTATAAACCTACGCAAAAAAGTTGGAAAACCCGCGCAAAAGCCATCCCTTTTACAAGCCTGAGTGTTTCTATCATTAAAAAATATGTGATTCACTTTGCTTTACAAAAACAGTAAAGCGGAAATGAACAAAAAAAGACACAATGTAAAATAAAATTCTTATCGCTTATTATAAAATTATAAAAATTGCAGAAAAAAGATGAATGACAATACTGAAGAATACAACTAATCATAGATTGAGAATCAAATGGCTGATATACATAGCTCAACATTGAGTACTTGTCCCGATGGTCGGTACAGCCCGGGAAAATTGAGAAAAAATGGAAATAAGAAACGTTTGCTCACATCAAAACTGAGGCGGACAGAAAAAAATTAGAGAAACTTTTTGAAAAAAAAATAAAACTTTAATTTTTAAATTCACTTTAACACAGTTTAGTTCAACTTATTTTTCTTAACATTAATGACCGTAGTTGTCGGGCTTGTCAATCTTGCATACTCTAAAGTTTAGAGTCTAAACTTATAATTATGTTTGCTCTGTTACTTAAAAAGCGGAAAAAGTTATTTTATTTCATTATTTTACATAACACAGGAAGCTTGATGACGCACAACGCCAACAAGCGTTCTCTCATATAAGACATTGTCATAAGGAAGCCCGGATGACGCCAATCTAAAGCAATCCAAGTGAAAATAAAAAATACCAATGAAATCCGAAAAAAATCCGAGAAAAAAATCCGAGAAAAAAAATCCGAGAAAAAAATCGAAAGAAGAAAATTCAAAATAAATAAGGAAGAAATCAAGAGAATAATATATTATATAAATAATTTATAACAAAAATTAAAAAAACTTATGGAGAGGAAGGGATGTAGAGTAGTAAGAGTCACCACTCCCTTGCTCTCCATGAGGCGTCATTAGATAAGGTCTCTAGAATTCATAGTTATATTTCTTATTAAATAACCGAAAAATTCATGTTTAATTTACATGAGAACTATAAGCCAGAAAACTCACAGCCCTTTCTCACCGAAAATTCTTCAAATTTTATCGAAAATATCTCAAAAACTCCTACCTTTTACGATTTTATTCAACATTTTTATCATAATGTATTTTATTTGCAAAATTATTGATTATTTGTTGAAAAAAATGTTACTGAAATTGACCAAAATTATTGAAAATCGTAAGATATATAAAGAAAATTCATCTGAAATTTTTTTAAAATGAGTACATAAAATATTTACGATATTCCGTATGACTCATACGGTATGAGTCAAGTATTGACCTAAATCAAGTTATTACTGTGCATTTTATGAAAAAAACTTATGCTTGCTTACATCGAGAACGAATCACAAAAATATAAAAATTTATCAAATCTAAACTTTTCACAGGACAACGAAGAGCTCTTATAATACATCCTACAGCTTTTCGATCTCCTGTCTAAAAAACAATCACAAAATTGAATTGAAAAAGTTGGTTAAGATTCAAAATAATTTGACAAAATTAATTTCTAAACTATTTTCGATTTTAAAGTAACTGAAAATCAATCAAGGGTTGTAAAAGGGTTAATTTTTCACAAACCTACGCAAAAATGGGTTGGAAAACCCACGCAAAAGCCATCCCTTTCACAAGCGTGAGTGTTTCTATCATTAAAACATATGTGATTCATTTCGCCCTACAAAAACAGTAAAACGGAAATGAACAAAAAAAGGCACAATGTAAAATTAAATTCTTGTCGCTTACTATCAAGAAACTGGATGACGCACTACGCCAACAAGCGTTTTCTCAAGTAAGACATGATCAAAAGGAAGCCTTGATGACGCCAATCTAAAGCGATCCACATGCAATAGAAAAAACCGATGAAAATCCGGAAAAAAAAATCTGAGAAAAAAATAATCCGAAAAAACCGAGGAAGAAAATTCAGAAAAAAATGAAAGAAATCAATGGAAACTTCATTATTTAACTTATTTACATTAAAAATTTTAAAAATCAATATTTATGGAGAGGAAATGATGTAGAGTGGTAAGAGTTACCACTCCCTTACTCTCCATGAGGCGTCATTGCGCCTCATATAAAACCTGAGTAAACTTCCTATTCTATCAATTTTTTCTATACTCTATTGATAAAACTTTAATATATAAGCTATTATATTCAATTGTGTTTGATTGGGTCTTTAGAGATCATAAATATATTTCTTACTAACTAATAGTACCTACTCCTCGTTACACATAAATACTTATTGAATTGTTTTCGAGGTATAATATATGCATTTTAATAGACTAACTACATTATATTAAAGCTTTCAGTTTATATCAAACCATCATAAGTAATTTTTTTTGTGAACAGAAATATTTTTTAGGTTTTTNATTTGAAGTTTTATATGAGGTAATTGCAAATATAAATTAAGGTTTAATTTCATCTCATTATTGCACTTTTATAGTCTAGTGATAGTAAATTTCGCAACTTTTTGTTTTCTTATCCTCATTAAATGCCTTTAAATTCGTTTAAAATTTGATTTTGTTATTTTATTTGTATAGCAAATTGGCTGAATATTATTTTAAGCTATTGAAAAATGAATGTCGATAATGAAACTTTGCTAATATGGCCGATTTAAAAGTGAGGCAACGAGTTGGCTAAAATCGAGTCTGGGTACAGATTCATGTCTAAAGTCTACGAGTTAAAGATGGCCCATCTTAGAAGTCGGATATTGACCAAAGAACGAACAATAACATTTCAAAATTAAAGAATTTTATCTTAACTTTAAGCCGCCCATACGGTTTTGTGGAACCGTATAGACTATACCGTATAGTCTTCACGGTATAAATTTTGCATTTGTGTTTTGTCTGGAATTACAGTACTTAATTTTAGTACTCATTTTAGCAGAACATATCAAATATCTTCAAACATATCTAAGTCTATTCTGCAGACAAAAGTAAGAATTTATTATTAAATTTTATACGGAAACATATCACGTGACCGTTTGACTGAGAAATAAGATATGCTGAAAAAAACGTGAAAATGTGATAATGGAACTTATTCGAAAAATCTCGTTATTTCTCGCTGACAACAAAAACTTCGACATTTTACAAATAAATATTGTATATAATAAAGAAATCTAAATGTCCTCAATTTCGTAGATATATATGAGTCATTGAAAATGGTGATGCGAAATTTTATTTTTTTATTGAATCACGTGATTTTTCACTATAAACAAACATTGGCACAAAACCAGGTTCTGGCGATGTTGTATTTTGAATAGTTTCGTGAGAAGATTGAGCAACCAGATTTCGACCATAAATCGATGATGTTGAACCTAAAATATANAAACGGGCCGGCTGCGTCTAATAAGAAATGAGCTTTCAAAACTGACGACAATTATTTTCGAAAAATTATTTTCTAACAAACTTTCATGACATGACAATATCTATGGACTGTAAGTACATCGAACAGAACTGGGCAGCTCACTCAGAAGCGGTCTCATTCAAAATGTATCCCTCCCTGAGTTTTGAAGTTATGCATTCCAAACCTGCATAAACGTTTAAATGAAACGTGTAGGCTGAACGCAGAATCACTGAGGAGAGTTTTGTTCAAATTTCTCTCTCGTTTTCCATAAATGTCTTGAAAAATCAAGAATTTTAATTTATTTCATACGAATATTTTTGAAGCTATAATGGATTACCGACCCGCAGAGTACATTTGATTGAGCATTTGATTGCGTTAATCTGACCAATGAATTCGGCCTATTCCGCAATCCAGTGTTTGATTGGGTATAATATCTTGCGTTGTTTGTATCATTCAAATATTTAGTTCTGTACTCTAGGTGTCGGTATCCATATAAAAGTCCTTCCTGACCATGTATGTGAAAAATAACGACGATACCAAAATGCTTGTATTGTCCTTATTTCATAAAAAAAATTGAAATTTAGGAATTTTTTCATATGGGCCTCATTTAGCGACGACCATTCCCTCGAGATAACTTCAAATATCGGAATCTCGTTCGGGATGGTCAATTTTCATTTCGGATACAATTTTATCAAAACTACTTGATTTTTGGACTCATTCCCCTAAGTTTTAACAAAATCTTATCCATACACCGTTTGAAACGGTTTCTATAGAAAGAGATCCTACCCTAATCTAGTTCCATTGAAATTCCATTAGTTCATAGTTCTTAATTGATTGTTTAGACATATTATTTTTTTCAAAATCATTATTTTGTTTGAAAACTAGATATAATGACAATCTTAATGACTCCCTAAAGACGCATTTCTTCATCAACAAGCAGTTGGAATCCATTAATAACCCAACTTGCGCACGATGTGTCACTACTTTACTGCGCTTACGGGGTGGATTAGTGATTTTTTGGGAATTTCAGAGCTTCGTACGGTTAGACAAATGCAGACTGGAAATTTTTAAAATTTAAATAAGGAAGATCATATTGATCTCGCGATTAATTAGAGCAGAGTTAGTACCACTCCTACCAACCATTGGTGAACCGCGGTTAAACACGAGTCCCTCAGCTTTTTAAAAAAAAACAAGGACCTAGAGCTTATATCGGAAAGTTTTGAGATTTGGTGGGAATCGCGGAAAAATTGTCTTAATTTTTAGTAATATGGAGCGCTGTTTGCGTATTCTAGAAAAAAATTAAACTTTTCATCAAAATTATTTTTTTGATCTCTAGCACCCGCGTTTTTTTTCAAAAATCAGACCAATCAGTTCTAATATCGTTTCCAGCAAACCGTACCGCAGGAATGCTTTTGGGGGCATTATTAAACTTTCTAATTTCACTTTCATATGCAAAATTGTCGATTTGCGCAATTTTTTGTCGATTTACAGCCAATCAGTCGAAAGTTCGAAAAAGGTACTTCTATAGCGATGTTCACCACCCTTGGGCTTGTTACATTTCGAAATGACGTCAAAAAAAAAGCCTTTAATCAAACGTCGAAAAACAACCTTTTTTCGGCACATTCAACCAGATTGCTGACCCCTGAGGCAAGTTCGAAAAACAGCTCCTATACACTCAAGTTCAGACAATTTTCCGGATCTCACCAAATCTCAAAACTTTCCGAATATAGCTCTAGGATCCTTGTTTTTTTGAAAAAAGCTGAGGGATCGTGTTTAACGACGCGGTTAACCAGATGGTTGGTGGGAGTGGTACTAAACTGTTTTGAAACACAATTCGAGAAAAAAAATAATAGTAATTTTTTTCTGTCTCTTCAGATTACTGTTAAATTCGAAATTTTGATGTTATGTATTATTTTCGACGAAAAAAATTAAACGGAACGCGGATTTAATACACTTATTTGGCACCTTTTTTGTCGTTGTGTTTTGAAGCACAAAGGTCAGGGATATCACGAATGATGTCTATTCGGGCAGGCTGAAGAGAATTTCAAAAATACTAATTCAGTATGCTATAAATAATGCTTGAATTATTCACGATATCTAGAAATGTAGCAGAAACAGTTTTTCAGGAATTATCAGTTAAAAATAATCCATCATTTTTCGTGTGAAGGGAGAATTTTGTTTGTTAAATAAATGATAATATTATGTTTGGTGGCTCTAAATTATTTTTAAATTTTGTTTTTTACTCTGAAATCACTTTCAACTTTTTGAGGTCACGTGTTTTTATTTTTAACAAAACTAAGGTGGTGCACAGCCTGAATTTATAAGTCTATCCGTATGAATATTTGCAATAAAAGAATAAATAGTAAATCCGAATATTAACAGAATATTGAAAAAGGATAAAGTTCGAAGAATAATTTCAATTAGTAAAATTATTTCTGGATAACTCCATTCCCATAAAAATAAATGTAATTTGAATTCAAACCTATTTTCGTCCACGTTTAGATGCGAAATGTCAAACATTTCATCATCACTTCTTTCAGCATATTCACCACTAAAATAACGTTATAAATTTCTGAAAAACTACGCATTTTGAAAATATACAATTTTGTTCATGTACAGGGGGGGTCAAAAAACTTCGGCGATATTGGCAAATTCGGAGATATGGGAACAAAAATAATTTTTTTCGTTCAAAAAATGAAAAACGCGTAGGCGTTCAAAATGACGTCATATGCCGAACCATTTTTTTAATTTAATTACGAGTTTCACAATAGATTCGTCTAAAGAAAATCACCAAAATGCGTAAAATTAAATACTCCACCAAAGGCAATCAAATTAAAGTTGAATAGAATAGATTTGGGTAAGGCAATCCTGAAGATGACGTCATTCATGCCGCTTAAAACTTTAAGTCATTTGAGATATAAATCTCCAAAAAATTCGGCGATATTGGTAAATTCGGCGATATTTGCACATTCGGCGGTATTGGCACTTTGAAGTATTTAGCCAAAAATCCTGAATTTCGTTTGTCTTCGGCGATTTTGGCAAATGGGCCGGCGATTTTGGCCCCTGTATTCAATCAAATTAAATCGCGTCGTCAGTATTAAGTTGATACGATTAACTTGCCTTAAAAGATGTTGCAAACGGTTTAACATTCTTTTTCAATCAAAGGGTGGAGTAACCTTAAAAAAAGCTACCTAAGTGTGAAATTGAAAAATATACTTTCTAACACAGAAAACTGTAGAACAACATTATTTTTTGTCTGTAATTCTAAAAACTGAAAAATTCTAGTATACGCTGTGTTGTGTTAAACTGAAACTTGTAAAAAAATTCACATCTTTGATAATGATAAAAAATCGAAACGTTAGATACTATTTTAAACAATCATTATGTATTTTTCGGAAATGGCATAAAAGCGACTTCTAATTGATAAAACGTTATTTACGGAATTAAATTTGTAAATCTCTCTGCATAATCACCGTTATACCCTTAAATATGAATTGCGTATGTTACTTAGTCCGACAGTGAACCGGTACCGTTAATATCACTTGGTTAGTCAAGAATTAACAAAGTGTTACGTAACAACTTGAAACGTTTATTGCTGCAAATTTAATGAGAAAATAAACATTTTTTCTAGGGGTTAAAATTGGACAAAAACTAAGAACTTCGAGAGTTAACTTAGATAGACTTTACATTGTTATCTGCTTTAACCAACCGGTTAGCCAAGCTTGACCAAACTGATGTTTTCTACCTATAACGTTGAAAGTTCAAGAAGTGCACATAAACTATGAAATAATCTTAGCTTAATTGCTATTGGCGAATTTTTTTCAATAAAAAAATTTTAGTGCTAAAATTAAATCGAAATACTGGTTTTTGGGGGGCAAATAAATGAAAATCAGGGTATATTTGAAATTTTTGGAAATTCATATAAATGAATATTCGAACGTTACGCCAGATTGTTATTGACGTCTTTTTAAAAATTTTAATTAGTGGCGCTCATGAGCTTGATTTGAGAAAATACGCAATTTTAATTTTTGCTCTTTAATGGTATGAGCTTTTTGGTAATTGAAAAACCTTCATAGTGCTTGGCCTTCTATGTTAAGAAATACAAAAGTACGTTTTGAAACCGTTTATTTACATTTAATAAGTGATCAACTACTGTATACATTATAACTTATACCACGACACAAAACAACTACACAAAAATGGTACTTTTCGAATTTGAATTTAACAACAAAATAAAACAATTTTTATTTAGCGTTCTAAGCAAAAATAATTAGACATTCTCTGACTGGTATAAATTTCCCAAACTGGTACAAATTTCGGGCCGGTATTTTTACCAGTTAGGGAGCGAAGTCTAAAGTGGACCAGTCAGTAGACTACTAGTGGTATTTTCGATATTTTAATTGTTCATCTAATTCGCTCAAAATCTTATCGCAAAATTTTAGAAAAAACAATCGTTGCAGATTTATCCGGTAAGCGTTCTTATTAGATATGAATCAAGATTTGCACCACGATCCCCGCTAAAGTTAACTTTTGTTCTTGTGAGTCACAAGTTGTACTGTATCTTATATAAAAATGAGTCTTCTAAATATCCAAAAAATATGATCTTATTTGATATCGCCTATTCACACTTTGTTAATATCCCGGCCCTGATTAGGAAACGTAGTGGTTTAAAGTAGTAGGGCCGGGATATTAACAAAAGTGTAATAGGAGATATACGGAAAAAATAGAAAGGAATATTAATACTTTTAAACGGAACTCCATCAAAAAACGTTTACTATCTTTATAGCGCGTGTTCGAATGATTGCTTGAGTATGATTATAGCAAGGTGCTTGATTTTGGGACATTGAATTTGATCGTGTGTAGTAACTGAAACAAAATTAGTGGGATTCGAACTCGCGCTATAGAGATATAAACTTTTTAAGGTGGAGTTTGGTGGGTAAAAGGATATTGAACATAATCAACTTTTGTTATTTTTTGTAACTTGAATGGTTTCCGCAGAGAAGAAAATAATTCAACATAAGCATAATTCGAAAATTGTAGCATGTGAATTGAAGTATACATTTAGGTCGAATTTTTAAATGCCTATCTTTTTCTATGGAAAGTGCGTTGGTTGAATCAACACCGAAATTTACGATCTTATAAATTTTTCTATGAAATTTTTCTTAGCATTTCGAATTAAAGAGTCGCGCTAGAGAGAAGTTGACGTTTTTGAGATGGAGTTCGGTTGATAAAATGATATGGCTCAAGGTTCTTAATTATTTTTCATAAAATATGATCAATTTAGAAACTATAAACTTAAAAATTCTCCGGTATTATGGCGTAGGTGATTTCGCTCAAAATCGATTTTCGGAGATTAAATTTAAAATATCTATAAACATCAAATTAAAATATATTAAAAATTTCGATTTTGAGCGAAATCACCCTAGCCATAATACCGGAGAATTTTAAGTTTTATAGTTTCTAAATTGATCATATTTTTTGAAAAAAATAATAAGAATTGAGCCATATCATTTTATCAACCGAACTCCATCTCAAAAATGTTAACTTTCTCTTTAGCGCGAGTTCGAATAAACATTTTTGAGATGGCTTTCGGTTGGTAAATGAAATGGCTCAAGGTTCTATTATTTTTTTCATAACATATGATCAATTTAGAAACTATATAAAACTTAAAATCTCCGGATATATGGCGTGGGGTGATTTGCTCAAAATCGAAATTTTTGGGGATTATTGCATTATTTTCGAAGATCAAATTAATGACATTTCTAAAATTTCGATTTTGAGCGAAATCACCCTACGCCATAATACGGAAATTCTTTAGTTTTCTATAGTTTCAAATCGATCATATTTTACGAAAAAAAATGATTAAAACCTGAACACTATCAATTTACCAACCGAACTCCATCTCAAAATGTTGATTCGAACTCGTGCTAAGATAGTTAACATTTTGAGATGGAGTTCGTTTGATAAAATGATATGGCTCAGGTTCTTATTATTTTTTTCGTAAAATATGATCAATTTAAAACTATAAAAACTTAAAATTCTCCGGTATTATGCGTAGGTATTTGTCAAAATCGAAATTTTCGGAGATTTAATTCAAATATTTGAGGAGATTTCAAAAATTTCGATTTTGAGCAAAATCACCCTACGCATCATACAATAAATTTATTCAATTTTCTATAAAATTTTAATTGCTCATATTTCACGAAAAGAATGATAAAACCATGATTATCATTTCACCAACCGAACTCCATCTCAAAATCTCTATAGCGTGAATCGAGTCCCACTGATTTGTATAAGTAATTGTCGTAGTGATTGCGGGAGTGATTACACACCGATTTTTAATTAGCGCTCCCAATATCAAGCACCTTTGCCTATTATTAAACTCAAGATAATAACTCAGACTAAGTTGGATTCGAACACGCGCTATAGAGATAGCAACCTTTATGAAATAGAGTTCAGTTGGTAAAGGTTATGTTTTAAAAATATTAATCGGGTAAATCATGCCTGAGTGGTTCTCATATACAGTGGGTGAGGCCAATTGGAAACAGTAACACAACTGGCAACACTTTTGAGTCAAATTGTCTGAGATTGAGAGTAAAAGTAACTCGATAATTGGTATGAAAACTCGATACTTCGATAAAGATACCTTAGTTTAAGTGGACATGACAAGAAAGAAAATATTGAAATCTGTCCTGTGAAAATTAGATATATCATCGAATTTTAAAAAATGTTTATTGAAAATTTATTTTACTATAAGAAGTGCGTAGGCGGAAATCAGCAGTCCAGTAAAATACGAATTTACCAAAGGCTTCATTGTTCGATTAAATTATCAATTTTGCATTTAAAGAAGTGGTTTATGCTATCAAAATGTATCCGACAAATGTATTTTTGCGACGTAAAATGATTAATTGCACACGTTTGTCTTAAATTTGTAATTTTTGGCGCCTACGCATTTTTATGCGAAGATATGCCAAAAAAAGTGACTTCCAAACCAAAACACCATCAACAATTTCCAGGCAATAAAGTGATGTTTATCGTTATAAATTTTTTGACTTATTTTCACTTGTTTCAAGTTAAAGGTATGAAAAATTAACTTCAATTAACAAATTTCTTATGAAAATCGTATCCAATAGCGGAAACTGTGAAATGTTCTCACTGGAATATTTAGGTTCTTTAAGGTATATTTTGAAATCCTTAACTTTGGTAGGTATTTTCTGAGATAACTTTGACGATTTGAAATAAGGAATTTCAAAAATAAAAAATCGGTTTTTAAGTGTGTCAAGCTATCTTGTAGAGAATTTTTTCTGTCATTTTAACACTCATTTTTTTTTAAATTTTCAAAATTGATTTTAAGGTCAATTTTCGTGATTTTACAGGTAGATGTGATCCAGTTCTAGCGAGACTGTATGAAGTGCTAGAAGGCTGATTTTTTGACCAGTGAAGATTAAGCGTTTTCGTTACCTTTTTTTTGATTGAGGGTCGGTGACCAATATTTGACCTCTAATGACCGTCAAAGTCAAGGTAATCATCAAGTTCATCGTATAGACTTGTAGTACTTTCAATAAGAACGGAAGAGTCGACTTTTATGATGAACGTATTAACAACTATGGTCAATACGTAACTGAAAAAATCTCTTTACAACATACTTGAAAACATTGAATGCCCATTTTTTAATTTAAAATTCATATTTCAAATCTTCTTATTATCAAAAACAATCGTAATTTTGCATTTTTTGGCGTTTCTATAAATTCGATAATTGATAAGCCTTACAGATCATTTGGCAATTCTTTATTTCTTTAATTTTCTAGCTTGTCATCATTTTATGATCTTAAAATGCAATTTCAAATGCGTTCAAAATATATAAGTGCAGCGCACCTTTTGGCAAGGTGCGACCAATAGGAATGGACTTGTGATCTTCTCACTTTTGCGTAGGTTAAGAGTGACATTAGTCAGCTTTACCTTAACGAGAAATGTAATATTTTCGAATTTGTCTAGTACATCTTTCTAAAGTGCACTATTCCCAGACCAAATTCAAAAATATCTACCTTCCTTGTAAAGGGATAGGGTACATTTTACGAGCTATATTTGAAAGACAAATAAGTAAGTTAATTCTTTTTTTTTTTTTCAATCCAATGGTGAAATTTAACGTTTATTTTTAATGTATTTACATAGCTGAGTATCGTTAAAAATATGTAAAAATAACTTGTCGAATTCATTTTAAATTAACTCAACTTATGAATTTTTTTTCTTAAGGGTATGGTGTTCCTACATTTTCTCTGCAGTTATTATGCTATAAAAATGCACCAAATCAATAGTTTGATTTTTTAAAAGCACAAAACAACCAATAGGAACAAAAAAATTCGAATATTTTGAGTTCTTTCGATTTATCGAGTATTTTGTTCAAAATAAAGTACAAAATAAACGTTGTTCAATTTGACCACTAAAACTTCAAAATTTCGGCTTGACGTAAGCCAACTTTCTCTCAGTAGTTTCCCAGCTTTCTTTTGATCTTCTTTCGCAAAAATAGAAGCACATTTTTTCGGAAATTTTTTCAACGTACCTTGAAAAATTCATATTTTGAGTCTTTTTGGGGTCGAAATTGAAAAAACCGGCTCCTCAGAAGTTCTATTTGTTTCGAGCTACCGTTTGCAAAAATTTGAGTGAATTTGAAAATTTAACCTGGGAGGATGATCTTTCCGATGAACAAAGTCAAAAAACGGTGATTTATCGCATATCTGAAAAAATATAGCACTAATCGACAAGAAGCGCGCTCTCACAGTTTAAATTACTTATTGAAAAATTTGACAACATGTCTTACGCAACCAGCAATGAAGGCATTATTTACAACTGTGGTAATCTACTGATATATATCCTTGAACGCCTGTTTGGCTTAATATTTATCGAGAATATGTCAATTAAGGACTACCACATGATTTTTGATAAACTTCGCTATTTTTCGTTGAATGCGCTCAACACCCCCTAAAATCTATTATAGAAAATCTATTAAGATATAAACCTCGTCGTCAAATTTATAATCCATTACCCATACAAAACAGAAAAATTTGTTGTAAAATGGGATAATATTTCCAAGTTAAAACTTTATGAGACCACGTTTGGATTTAAATAAAATTAAAAAGGTTTCATACTATTTAACATCGGAGTGTGGCCACAAATAAAGGTCCCGTTTGTGAGTTTTGATATCTCTGTCAATATAGTCGACTGGATATGAAAAGGCTTTTATTATAAAAAACTAAGCCGACATACATTAGGCGCATCTGCGTTCATTTTCCAATCCTTGAGCCTTTTTGGAGTTAGATTAAACTTTCGAATTATAGAAAAAATTGCCTATTTGTTCAATCGTAGGTTTCAGTTTTTCTGTTTTAATATGTGCACTTTAACTTTCTGTCTTGGGTGATATATTTTTATATCTTCTAAAGAATCAATATAACATTTTTTGATGATTTTGTTTCGATAACTATTTGAAAATATTTTCGAAACTTTTCCTATTTTTTGTTAAAATTTAAAATATTTTATTAATATTCATTCTAAACCCAATATCTTGAATGAGCTCTTATTGAAAAATGTGCCAAAGAATTATCTCGTGACCGTATATCAAGGAATTAAAATTAGCAAAAATCATACTGTGTATTTCAAAAATTACTTTTAATTAATAATTGGAATTAAATTCAATAAAATCAATTTGAAAATGTAAAAAAGTTTTAAGGAATGTGTTATATATTATTCTGGATTTCAGGAAACTTCTACGGTTGACATATGCAGACTGAGACATTTTTGACAAGCAAAAATAAGGAACATTGTTTAAGATAGAGTCAATTGTAAATAGGTTATGTTTCAAAAAATTACAAATTCGGGAATATTACAGCCCAGAGTGGTACTCTCCAAAAGTGGGTGAGGCCACTGAGCATATAAGACAACTGCGCAACACAGATAACGTGACGGTATTGTTTTCAACTTTAATCACAATATTTTTTCTATGTCGGTGTGCTAAACAATTTCTAGAACTCAAATAACGACGATTTACACAATTTCGACTTCAAAATCTATCGTCTATAAGTATTTTCCAGAAAGCATAGGCCTATATAGTAAGAGATAAACACACTTTTGTGCGATACCCCTTAAGACTAGTTTTGAACTGTTCCAAAATAAATCCATTTTGTGTTTAAAACCCTTTCTCTGAATTCTCCAATAAAATAGAGTAGTGTACGTTTTGGTTGAAATAACTAGTTCACAAGCGCGCTGGCGGGAAGGATTTCTGGAAATAGTGAACCGCTTAATCAACCGTTCAGAATAGCGGTATACGAGCGAAACGACCAGCTTTTTGCAGCTCCTAGGCTGTCGCGAGCGGTGCCGCGAAAAGCAACTTAACTTGCGCGATGTGGGGCAACTTTCAGCTGAAGGATGTGAGTTCAAAAGAGATACGTCCGTAAAATGTTTACTCTGAAGCTTGTTTTAAACAGATGTTGTCTTTTTCAACTTCCTTAGAGTTTTCGAAATCAAATTTTAAATAAAAAACTGTACAATTAAAAAATATTTTTGCAATGGACCTTTCAATGATTACATACAACTTTACTATTTTTTGAAAATATATTTTAGTCCATATTCCAGAACTGAAGTGGCTAAGAAAATATATTCAAATCATTAAATCAATTTTTAGTTAGGATCATGAAAGATTCAACTGCAAAAATATTTTTTTAATTCGATAATTTGCAAATATTTTGCCTTTAAGTTTTCAAATCATGAGATTTTGAACTCAGGCAAACTTAAGGTAAATATTGCAAATATCAAATTAAAAAAAATATTTTTGCAGAATTGACCTTTCAATGAATTCTACATTACAAACTTAAACTAATTTTTCCTTGAAAATATTTTCTTAAGTCACAAATTCCAGAACTAAGTGGACTTAGAAAAGTATATTTTCAAACATAATTAAATACAAGTTTTAAGTTAGAATTCATTGAAAGATTCAAATCTGCAAAAAATATTTTTTAATTCGATAATTTGCAAATTTTTGCCTTTAAGTTCAAATCATGAGATTTTGAACTCATGGCAAAACTTAACAGGAAATTTTGAAATCAAAAATAAAAAAAAATTATTTCAGATTATTATCATTAGAGCATCTTCTTTGATAATCGTTGTTAAATTTTGTTTGAAAATGTACTTTTCTTAAACCCCTAAATTCCGGAATTCTGTGGCTTTAAGAAAAGTACATTTTCAAACAAAATTAACAAAACGATTTATAAAAATAGAATGCTCTAATTGATAATAATCTGAAAATAATTTTTTATTTTTTTATTTTCAAAATTTCCTGTTAAGTTGTCATGAGTAAAAACTGTCTACAAACTTAACAGGATATTTTTGAAAATCAAAAAATAAAAAAATATTATTTCAGATTATTATCAATTAGAGCATTCTTCTTGATAATCGTTATCAAATTTTGTTTGAAAATGTACTTTTCTTAAAGCCCCTAAATTCCGGAATTCTGTGCTTTAAGAAAGTACATTTCAAACAAAATTTAACAACGATTATAAAATAGAATGCTCTAATGATAATAACTGAATAATATTTTTTTTTTTTTGATTTTAAAATTTCCTGTTAAGTTTTGTCATGAGTAAAAACTCGTCTACAAACTTAACAGGATATTTTGAAAATAAAAAAATATATTCAGATTATTACAATTAGAGCATTCTTCTTTGATAAATCGTATCAATTTTGTTTGAAATGTACTTTTCTTAAAGCCCTAAATTCCGGAATTCTGTGGCTTTAGAAAAATACATTTCAAACAAATTTACAACGATTTATAAAATAGAATGCTCTAATTGTAATCTGAAATAATATTTTTTTATTTTTGATTTTAAAAATTCCTGTTAAGTTTTGTCATGAGTAAAAACTCGTCTACAAACTTAACAGGATATTTTTGAAAATCAAAAAATCAAAAAATATTATTCAGATTATATCAATTGAGCATTCTTCTTTGATAAATCGTATCAAATTTGTTGAAAATGTACTTTTCTTAAAGCCCCTAAATCCGGAATTCTGTGGTTTAGAAAAGTACATTTTCAAAACAAAATTTAACAACGATTTATAATAGAATGCTCTAATGATAATAATCTGAAATAATATTTTTATTTTTTGATTTTAAAAATTTCCTGTTAAGTTTGTCATGAGTAAAACTCGTCTACAAACTTAACAGGATATTTTTGAAAATCAAAAATAAAAAATATTATCAGATTATTATCAATTAGAGCATTCTTCTTTGATAAATCGTTATCAAATTTGTTTGAAATATGTACTTTTCTTAAAGCCCTAAATTCCGGAATCTGTGGCTTTAAGAAAAGTACATTTTCAAACAAAATTTAACAACGATTTATAAAAATAGATGCTCTAATTGATAAATCTGAATATTTTTGATTTTTTGATTTTAAAATTTCCTGTTAAGTTTGTCATGAGTAAAACTCGTTCTACAACTTAACAGATATTTTTGAAAATCAAAAAATCAAAAAATATTATTCAGATTATATCAATTAGAGCATTCTTTCTTTGATAATCGTTGTTAAATTTTGTTTGAAAATGTACTTTTCTTAAAGCCCTAAATCCGGATTTCTGTGGTTTAAGAAAAGTACATTTTCAAACAAAATTTACAACGATTTATCAAATTAGAATGCTCTATTGATAATAATCTGAAATAATATTTTTGATTTTTGATTTTCGAAAATTTCCTGTTAAGTTTTGTCATGAGTTAAAGACTCGTTTACAAACTTAACAGGAATTATTGAAAAAATAAAAATATTATTTCAATTATTATCAATAGAGCATTCTATTTAATAAATCGTTGTTAAATTTTTTTGAAAATGTACTTTTCTAAAGCCTAAATTCGCGAATTCTGTGGCTTTAAGAAAGTACATTTTCAAACAAAATTTAACAACGATTTATCAAATTAGAATGCTCTTATTGATAATAACTGAAAAATATTTTTTATTTTTTATTTCAAAATTTCTGTTAAGTTTTGTCATGAGTAAGACTCGTTTACAAACTTAACAGGAAATTTTGAAAATAAAAATATATTTCAGATATTATCAATTAGAGCATTCTATTTAATAAATCGTTGTTAAATTTTGTTTGAAAATGTACTTTCTCTTAAGCCCAAATTCCGGAATTCTGTGGCTTAAGAAAAGTCATTTTCAAACAAATTTAACAACGATTTATCAAATTAGAATGCTCTTATTGATAATACTGAAATAATATTTTTATTTTTTATTTTCAAAATTCCTGTTAAGTTTGTCATGAGTAAAGACTCGTTTACAAACTTAACAGGAATTTTGAAAATAAAAAAATATTATTTCAGATATTATCAATTAGAGCATTCTTTTAAAAATCGTTGTTAAATTTTGTTTGAAAATGTACTTTCTTAAAGCCCTAAATTCCGGAATTCTGGTGGCTTTAAGAAAAGTAATTTTCAAACAAAATTTAACAGATATTAAAAATAGAATGCTCTATTGATAATAATCTGAAATAATATTTTTTATTTTTTATTTAAAAATTCCTGTTAAGTTTGTCATGAGTAAAACTCGTTACAAAACTTAACAGGAATTTTGAAAATAAAAAATATTATTTCAGATATTATCAATTAGCATTCTTCTTTGATAATCGTTTGTAATTTTGTTTGAAAATGTACTTTCTTAAAGCCCCTAAATTCCGGATTCTGTGGCTTAAGAAAAGTACATTTCAAACAAAATTTAACAACGATTTATAAAATAGAATGCTCTAATTGAAAATAACTGAAATAATATTTTTTGATTTTTGATTTTAAAATTCTGTTAAGTTTTGTCATGAGTAAAAACTCGTCTACAAACTAACAGGATTTTTGAAAATCAAAAAATCAAAAAATATTATTTCAGATATTCAATTAGAGCATTCTCTCTGATAAATCGTTGTTAATTTTGTTTGAAATGTACTTTTCTTAAAGCCCTAAATTCCGGAATTCTGTGCTTAAGAAAAGTACATTTTCAAACAAAATTAACAACGATTTATAAAAATAGAATGCTCTATTGATATAATCTGAAATAATATTTTTGATTTTTTGATTTAAAATTCCTGTTAAGTTTTGTCATGAGTAAAAACTGTCTACAACTTAACGGATTTTTTTGAAAATAAAAATCAAATATTATTTCAGATTATTATCAATTAGAGCATCTTCTTTGATAATCGTTGTTAATTTTGTTTGAAAATGTACTTTCTAAGCCCTAAATTCCGGAATTCTAGTGGTGCTTTAAGAAAAGTACATTTTCAACAAATTTAACAACGATTTATAAAAATAGAATGCTCTAATTGATAATAATCTAAATATTATTTTGATTTTTGATTTCAAAAATTCCGTTAAGTTTTGTCATGAGTAAAACTCGTCTACAAACTTAACAGATTTGAAAATAAAAAAAATATTATTTCAGATTATTATCAATTAGAGCATTCTATTTAAAATCGTTGTAAATTTGTTTGAAATGTATTTTCTTAAAGCCCCTAAATTCCGGAATTCTGTGGCTTAAGAAAAGTACATTTCAAACAAATTTAACAACGATTTATAAATTAGAATGCTCTATTGATAATAATCTGAAATAATATTTTTTTTGATTTTCAAAAATTCCTGTTAAGTTTTGTCATGAGTAAAGACTCGTTCTACAAACTTAACAGGAAATTTTGAAAATAAAAAAATATTATTTCGATTATTATCAATTAGAGCTATCTATTTAATAATCGTTGTTAAATTTTGTTTGAAAATTACTTTCTTAAAGCCCCTAAATTCCGGAATTCTGTGGCTTTAAGAAAAGTACATTTTCAAACAAAATTTAACAACGATTTATCAAATTAGAATGCTCTTTTTGATAATAATCTGAAATATTTTTTGATTTTTTGATTTCAAAATTTCCTGTTAAGTTTTGTCATGAGTAAAGACTCGTTACAAACTTAACAGGAAATTTTTGAAATAAAAAAATATATTCAGATATTATCAATTAGAGCATTCTATTTTAATAAATCTTGTTAAATTTGTTTGAAAATGTACTTTTCTTAAAGCCTAAATTCCGGAATTCTGTGCTTTAAGAAAAGTACATTTTCAAACAAAATTATACAACGATTTATCAAATTAGAATGCTCTTATTGATAATAATCTGAAATAATATTTTTGATTTTTTGATTTTCGAAATTCCTGTTAAGTTTTGTCATAGTAAAGACTCGTTTACAAACTTAACAGGAAATTTTTGAAAAAAAAATTTATTCAGTTATTATCAATAGAGCATTCTATTTAATAATCGTTGTTAAATTTTGTTTGAAAATGTACTTTTCTTAAAGCCCTAATTCCGGATTCTGTGGCTTAAGAAAAGTACATTTTCACAAAAAATTTAACAAGATTTATCAAATTAGAATGCTCTTATTGAAATAATCTGAAATAATATTTTGATTTTTTGATTTTCAAAATTCAGTTAAGTTTGTCATGGATAAAAACTCGTCTACAAACTTAACAGGAAATTTTGAAAATCAAAAATATTATTCAGATTATTATCAATTGAGCATTCTATTTATAAATGCGTTGTTAAATTTGTTTGAAATGTAACTTTTCTAAGCCCTAAATTCCGGAATTCTGTGGCTTTAAGAAAAGTAATTTCAAACAAAATTTAACAACGTTTCAAATTAGAATGCCTATTGATAATAATCGAATATATTTTATTTTTTTATTTACAAAATTTCTGTTAACTTTGCATGATAAGAACTCTTACAAATAATAACAGAAAGTTTTAAAATAATGAAAATATTTCTTATTTCAACAATTATTATCAATTTGATGAAAGCTAAAAACAATTTACATTTAATTATTATATAATAAATCGTTTTAATTTTATTTGAAATGTACTTTTCTAAAGCCCCTAAATTCCGGAATTCTGTGGCTTTAAGAAAATACATTTTCAAACAAAATTTAACAACGATTTATCAATTAGAATGCTTAATGATAATATCTGAAATAATATTTTTTATTTTTTTATTTTCAAAAATTTCCTGTAAGTTGTTGTCATGAGTAAAGACTCGTTTACAAACTTAACAGAGAATTTTGAAATAAAAAAATATTATTCAGATTTTTATCAATTAGACATTCATTTTATATAAATCGTTGTTAATTTTGTTGAAATGTACTTTTCTTAAAGCCCCTAAATCCGGAATTCTGTGGCTTTAAGAAAAGTACATTTTCAAACAAAATTTAACAACGATTTATCAAATTAGAATGCTCTTATGATAATAATCTGAAATAATATTTTTTTATTTTCAAAAATTTCCTGTTAGTTTGTCATGAGTAAAAATAATTAGAGCATTCTATTTTAATAAATCGTTTGTTAAATTTTTGTTTGAAAATGTACTTTTCTTAAAGCCCCTAAATTCCGGTTCTGTGGCTTAAGAAAAATACATTTTCAACAAAATTTAACAACGATTTATAAAAATAGAATGCTCTTATTGATAATATCTGAAATAAATTTTTTATTTTTTTATTTTCAAAAATTTCTGTTAAGTTTGTAGACGAGTTTACTCATGACAAACTTAACAGGAAATTTTTGAAAAATCAAAAAATATTATTTCAGATTATTATACATAGAGCATTCTATTTTGATAAATCGTTGTTAAATTTGTTTGAAAATGTACTTTTCTTAAAGCCCCTAAATTCCGGAATTCTGTGCTTAAGAAAGTACATTTCAAACAAAATTTGGAATATACTTCCTGAAAGAAAAGTATGCTGTTCCTGTGTACCAATTAATCTTTGTTTTGAGTTTCAAGTTGACACTGTCAACCATGGGCAAAACACTTTCCTAAAAACTGACTATTTTCAAATTTTAATTGCCAATAGGTCGCATTTAATTTTTTTAGAAGTAAAAGATTGGAACAAAATCTCAAAAAATTAACCCTCCGTAATATTTGAACAAAATTTCCAAAAAAAAATTACTTTTTTGACATCCTTGCAAAATTCTTTATAATGTATTCGAACGAGACAATTCTACGATGTTTTTTTTNAAATATGCAAAAGCCATTATGAAGGCTTTGTGCTCACACGGGTTAACTTCCGAAAGATTAATTTTCAAAATTGAAAACCCTTGATTGAATTATAAAACTTTGGCAATGAAATATTAGAGCTGAATTTCAAAGCTGAAACTGGTCATTTCCAAGCCGTAAAGTGTTTGGTTTCGCTTAAAAAGGGTCGCTTAGTTCTTTGAACAAGTTTCCTAAATTATATTTTTAAGAATATCCTTTTATTGCCCTCTCCCAAAGATTTGGTCCCTCAAAAACACGGTGATGAGAAAACAACGGGGTTTTCAAAAACGACTTAGCCGATTAGGTTTTTAGATAGCTTAAACTGTGCACAAAATATAAAATAATACAACATCAATATAAAATTGTCAAATCACCCATTAGGTTCTTTTTAAACAAAACTAATTAAAACAATTTCAGTAATCTTAGAAAAAAAATAAACAACGTGGTTTATTAAAAACAATTAATGTTAATCATACTTAGATAATGCTCAGTTAAGCTATCTAACTAATAAATGGGACGTGTTTCAAATGAGCGTCGTTTCTCACCCCCCGTGTTTTGAGGACCAAATCTTTGGGAGCGGGCAATAAAGGGATATGGATTCGAAAACTAATTTGAACTAAGTTAATACTTTTAAGAAAAAATCTAAGTAACTCGAAACAGATAGATATGATATTGTTGAATCGAATATTTTTTCGTGAAATTCAAAAAATAGCAAACATTTTCAATGGCAAGCAATGTCAAAGAGTCCTAGAAATCAATAATTAAATTCAAAATGGATGTTTTTACCACTGATTTCTATTATACAAAATTCGTTGCGCTGAAAAAAAACGGCAGTATATTTAATTTTTACGAATAAAAAATAAAAGACAATTTCCCCTTTCCTTTCATCTGTCGCGTAAACTTTGGTTTCTAAAATTTTGAATTCTTTCACATCAGGACTGAATCTTTTATTACTTCTGTCCAATGATTTTGTATCTCGCATAGCTCTCTGACCATCTATCGAAACTATTACATCGATATCCTTTGGGTTTTCTTCATTAGTAAGCATAACTGGTTTTGCATCAGTTTTTAATCTTTCGACGTCGTCCATAATGCCTCGCGTACGTATTTTATTTTCATGCTGAAGTTGGTCACCTAAATTAATTTTTATTATTGTTCCGCTCACCCTTTCGACACAATTTTGGCTTGTACAAAAAACTGACCAGATTTGTTTGAAATAAAGTGCAAAGAGTTTGTAGCAAAGTTGCAATTCAAAGTTTACAAGCAAGTTCAACTATTTGCATACGCATCAAAAAGTGAATAAAAACTAGGTCAAATGTGATAAATAAAACAAATTGGTTATTGGCGTAAACTTCAACAGTTAAAGTTAAAAAAATTCGAACAAAGTTTATTTTCATGTTAACTTTAAAAAAACTACTTGGAAAAAAAACGAAAAACGTGAAAATTTCGGAAAATTTTTTTGAATATTTGATCGGTAGTGCTTTTTTAACCAGCCACAATCAATTTGAAGTATTTTTAATGCCGCTAAGACCTTATAAAATCAGCGACTTATACCCCCTAAGAGGGTGGTCCACCCTTGAAAACATTATTTCTGACAATTTGAAATGGATTTTATGGACATAACAGATACCTCTTGTGAAGTATTTTCGAGTCCAAGTATTCCAACCTACGCACATTTTAACCGATTTTAAAAAGGTCTCAATCAGTTGCAATCAGCATGCATACTACAGTCCCTATCTCCTTAAAAGTACTCTCTTTAAAGCGCGCTTAATCCCCTTTGACTCCTTAAAGCGACAGATTTTTCCGAAAAAAAATTGTCTCCTTAAAGCCCATTTGATAACTTTTGATAACTTTGTATCTCTTTTTTTGCTGATTATCATCAGATAAACTCGAGATAATCAAATAACCGCTTGGTATCGAGTTTCGCGCCTAAACTGATGTATTTGCTTAGTTGGTGTCTCAGGCGGTAAGGCAGTAAATCGGCTAAAAAGTGAATCGGCTATCAAAATTAGCTAACTGTTAAATCGGCTATATTATACCTATATTCGAAATGAGTTACTTTTAAACAATAGCCGATTTACTTTGTCCAAATCTTTCAGTGAACGGTAGGCGATTTAATCATTTTAGCATTGAATTATTTTGGTAGCCGATTTAAATTCAAAAAATAGCCGATTTACTATTTTTAAACTTTATTAGCCAATGGTAGCCGATCTACCAAACGCTTCAAAGAGGTAGGGACTGTATATTATTTTTCCAACCTAAGTGGATATTGAAAATGAGTTATCTCTATGGTTATCTCTTATAGTTATCTCTATAGCGCGTGTTCGAATACCACTAATGTTGTCTTAGTGACTGTCTCGGGTATGATAAAAGGCAAAGATGCTTGTTATTGGGAGCGCCAAAACTGATTGGTGCGTAATCACTCAGGCAATCACTGACACAATCACTAAGATAAAATAAGTGGGATTCGAACACGCGCTATAGAGATAACCCTCATTTTCGAGATTCACTGAGGTTGGAAAAAGGATAGCTAACTAACATAGAATATATCTTCAAAAAAAAATTTCCGAATAAAAATGAAGATCATAGTTAGTGACGACTAGTTACCTTTCATTTTGTATGAGTCAATTTCTTTTCTGAAATTTTCGCTTTCGCCTTTAATTTGAACAATTTTTTCATGCAATGCAGCTAATGCTGGAGACATCAAATTTCCAGTTCGAAATTCTGCAATTATCGGATTAAGTTGATTTTTGAAATCTGCAAGCTTTTTCTCCATTATTCCCATCTCCGTTTTTAACTTTTTAATATCGCCAGAATCAGGGCCAAGCGAAACCGTTCTGTTTACAATTGAGGGAGGTTTAACGTCGATAGTTTCCATTTTTTCTTTCATTGCAGAACTCAAATTTTTAATCTCAGAAACTATTCGAGATTGATCGTTTTTGAATTGTTCTTTGATTTCTTTGAGACGCTCTTCAGTTTTATGAATTTGGGCTCGCTTTTTATATTTTACAAAAAATTAGAGATGATAGATTAAAATTTTATCAATGAAAATGGCTTTTGATCACTTTTTATGGTTGATCCTACTTTGGTGAAATTTACGGGTAGTGTTTGATATCCTTTTTCAAACCTAAGTCGATCTTGAAAATGAGGGCTATCTTTATAACGCGTGTTCGAATCCCACTAATGTTGTCTTAGTGAATGTCTTGGGTATAATAATGAGCAAGGGTGCTTGATATTTAGAGCGCAAAAATTGATTGGTGCGTAATCACTAAGTCAATCAGTAACACAATAACTAAGACAACATTAGCGGGATTCGAACACGCGCTATATAGATAACCTTTATTTTCAAGATCCTCTTAGGTTGGAAAAAGGATATTCAACCTATTGTTAACTTCAAGGTAATCACGTGGCGTATTTTTTAAAAAACACATGTGTCGTCATATTTCTCTAAAGTTCAAGAGAAAATTGAGTCGTAAAGTAAAACCATACAGTATTTTATAATACAATTTTTATCAAAGAAATAAATAACAAAAATAAATTTAACTAAAAAATCAAAATTCAAAGTATGTTTCAAGGCTTTCGGATTAACTAGATCTTCCCTGACTTGAAAAGGCCCATTTCAGGTTGTGAGATTAAGTGATCAATTTCACTATATTTTCCATAAAGGGTTTAAGACTAAAACTATAGCTTTGACTATTACCGAATTTTCTCTGAATTATATTCTCTTCTAAACAAATGGTCAAACAAATTTTAACAGTATATTTTTAGAAAATCGTCAATCAAAAAGATAGTCAATGGCCCATAAATAATACCGACTCTGTATTTTGTAAAAAATTTCCTGATTTTCGATTTTTATATTCAAATCTGTATTATCAGAGTTTGCCTTTTGTTGTTCGAGCTGGAATGATCTTTTAATTTTTCGAATTTCCTCTAAAGCTTCGCCATCATTTACTGCAGACAAAATTTCTTGTACTTCGTTACTATTTTCGTCTGTATGTTTCACTGGCGTCTTGAAATTATCGGACATATTTGTCATTTGCTCATTAATAAAGTTGATTTTCCCGCTTAGACTTTTTATATCAGATTCTAGTTTTAGCTCCTTTTCATGATAATCCGTAGACATGGAAGTTAAATTTTTGATAATTTTATCTTTTTCACTGATTTTTTGATGGATTTTTTCAAGTTCAGCGAACAATTCTTCGGGCTTGATCTCTCCATTAATTTTGGTTGTTTGACTCAACAACTGAAAACATTTGTTAAACCCACCAAAGCAGTTTCAAATCAAAACTAACTTCGATTAAATAAAGGATCTAATCTAAATGCCACGGCATACAAACTATCGCTTGACAAACTCTAATATAAGTTATAATTAATAATAATTAATAATAATTACATAATAATTAATAATAATTAATAATAATTAATAATAATTAATAATAATAAATACATAATTAATAATAATTAATAATAATTAATAAATTAATAATAATTAATAATAATAATTAATAATAAAATTAATAAATAATTAATAATAATTAAATTAATATAAAATAATTAATAATAATTAATAATAATTAATAATAATTAATAATAATTAATAATAATTAATAAATAATAATAATAATTAATAAAATAATTAATAATAATTAATAATAATTAATAATAATTAATAATAATAATAATTTAATTATAATAATTAATAATATTAAATAATTAATATAATAATAATAATTAATAATAATTAATAATATTAATAATAATTAATATAATTAATATATTAATAATAATAATAATAATTAATAATAATTAAATTAATAATTTAATAATAATAATAATAATTAATAATAATTAAATAATAATTAATAATAAATTAATAATAATTAAAGATAATTATAATAATTAATAATAATATAATAATAATAATAATAATAATAATAATAATTAATAAATAATTATAAATAATTAATAATAATTAATTTAATAATAATAATTAATAATAATAATAATAATAATAAAAATTAATAATAATTAATAATAATAATAATAATATAATACAATAATAATTAATTAAAATAATTAATATAATAATAATAATTAATAATAATTAATAATCAATTGAACTAATCAATTCATAATAATAATTAATAATAATTAATAATAATTTATAATAAGTTATAATAATTAATATTAATTGAAGTGATAGATTAATGAGATAATTATAATAAATTACAATAGATTAATGATTAATTAATAATATCTAGATAATAATTAATATAACTTAATAATAATTACATAATAATTGAAAATATAATGAATAATAATTATAATAAGTTAATAATAATGAATAATAATAATAATTAATAATTTACCTTGAATTGCGGGGCATGAACCACTTTCTGAGTTTCTTTCATAGCATTTTCAAGTTTTTCAATTCGCATTTTAGTCTGTAGATCAATTTGAACTTCTGTTTTTGCGTTAATTTTTGTTTCCATGTCTTGTCTAGATTTTGTCTCCCGTTGCATTTGGGTGACCAATTCGGCAAAGCATTGGTCGACTTCTTTTACAAGTTGATCAAATTTAGTTTCAAGACCTGAAAATTATTATTTTTTTATATGGTTTTCTTTCAAAGAAGGTTCAAAAATACTTCTTGAATGGCCTGATAAGTCAAATTTTAGCAATCATGTTTTATTTGACTTAAGGGGGTGGGTGTCGTTTTTTTTGAGCCTTTTATAGAATTAATTTATGATACATTAATATCGGTTATGACTAAAGTTGACCCAAGGAATCTCATGGTGGCAATTATTTTTTTTAAAACAATCTAGAACAAAATCTAGAATTTTCAAAATTCGAATATTTTTTTGCTTTAACCCGAATAAAACCGGTATTCCACCATGATATGAACATTTTTNAAGGCTAGATCTACAAACATGTATCCTCAGATTTTTTACAACTGCCCTAGATTTGATCTGAGGCGTGATTGAAAGGTACCAAAAAGCGACACCCACCCCCTTAAATTCTAAAACATATTTTCAACTGATTGGATTTAACTGTTGGAAATGTAGCGCCCCTAGGGTAAAATTAAAATGTTGGATTTCAAAGATTGATAAATAATATAAATAAAATCGTAAAAATGGTCGGGGGTCTTTTTTCGCGCATTGAAAAAAGTGGTTTTTCTGCATTTTCTAGAAGACGGTTTATCAGAAGGTTCTGAATTTTTTGGAATAAAGATAACTATCAACGTTTGACGTTAAGGGTGGAAAAATTTCTTAAAATTTTCAGTCAGCTGTTCTAGAATTCCAAAATACTGTGTTTTTCACCAAATTATTTTTTAAAAACATGTTTATTTTTTGACTTTTATATCAATTTCCTTTAAATTTTGCCCAAAACTTCAAATCACTTGTCCTTTCATCCCTGTAAACTTTATTTTACTTATTTTTTGCCTATTATTCTAGAAAATTTCATTTTTGTCATACCGGAAGTGAATTTTTCCAAATTTCACTTTTTTTTCTTCTTGAAATATCTTCAAAGTGAGGTGAAAAGAAAGATCTTGTGCTACTGAACACAAAAGTCTGAGAAACCAATTTTATACCGCGTGAGTTTCAAGTGGCGAAGACATTTGTGCTGGTATGAAAACCATTCTCTTTGTGTCACCAAACAAAGTTAATCGGGCGTGAACTGATGACGCACCAATTCGCGTAGGTTTAATATTGTCATCACAAAGTGCCATAGATTCGACCAGCTAAAATGCAAAAAAACGGCCTCAAATCAAAATTTCGATGTGCATTGAATGTAAAATTAAATTTCATGAAAAAATAGCTATGAAATAATAATGCAAGAATTTTAAAACTCTAGAAAATGAGATCACGGGCGCCTTTAATTTTGATCTGCTAAAATTCAAAGAAATGGTCTCAAATAAAATTTCGATATGCATCGAATGTCAAATTAAATTTCATGAAAAAGTAGCTATGAAATAATAATGCAAGAATTTTAAAGCTCTAGAAATGGCATCACGGGCGCTCTAAATTTTGAGCTGCTAAAATGTGAAAAAAATGGTCTCAAATCAAAATTTCGATATGCATCGATGTAAAATTGCATGACAAAATAGCTATAAATATTCGTGCAAAATTTGAAAACTTCAGAATGGCATTAAGGGGTGGTCGTCGCATTTAAGGCAAAATGGGGTTTTCTGACAATTGTTAGCAAAAGTACAAATCGTCGGACTAAACATTACTCTCTCCTGATATATTTGAACATTCTTGCATCCTAAAATAAATCAAAGTGACGGATGGCTCGTCCCATCAGAACGTGGCTTACAAAATCGGATTATTTTTCAAATGTATCTCCTCCCTGTTTTTAGGGTACAACAATGATTTATGACTCAAATAAACCGGACAGAACGTGAGAAACACCAAGTTGATTTTTTTTGAAAATTCTGAATTTGCTCTCAGTATCACCAAAAACTGTGATTTTGACCTTGTTAGGGGTCTCAATCAAAATGTATCTTCCTCTAGATTTGAAATTCACACATTCGAACCCAGAAATGTGCGAGTGAAGAGTCCGTGCAAAACACCAAGTTGAGTTTTGTCTAATCTGACTCATTTTTTCTGTAAATCGTGTTTTAAATTTCCAAAAATCAAGAAATTTAACTTTTTTCATACGAAATTTTTGAACTCATCAAAAAGTGCTTTCCTAGCCATGTATCAAAATATAGCGAGTACCCAAACGGTTGTAAATTTTCCATATTTTCATAAAAAAGGCATAAAAATAAAGTTGGGAAAATTTGTTTCTAGAGCCTCATTTTGCGACGACCACCCCCTTAAGGGCCCCTTAAATTCGACCTGCTGAAATGCAAAAAATGGCAAATTTTATAAAAATAATTTTATTCTTGAAGATTAAACCGACCTTTTAATTTCAACCTTTTGCAGCTTTTAGCCACGAATATCTCTAGGAATTTCAAAGGAATTTCTCTGTCAATATTCAGAGAAAATTTTATGCATTCTTCGAAATATTTTTTTTAGTCTGATTTCAATCCTATAAAATTATTACTTTTCAATATTTGAGGTCGAAAAACCAAAAATACAAAAATCTGGTTATAACTAAAACTTCTAGAATTCCAATAAATCTGAAATTTCGAACTTAATTCTTTTCACATTACATGCATTTACAGATTGCCCATTGTTTAAACATATTCTGACTCATTTTGATAAACCGAAACTTCTAAAAAAACCAAAAAAAAAACGCGGGAAAAAAGACCTGAGACCGTAAAAATGCCAGAATACTTAACTGAAAAAATTAAATATCTTATATAATTGAATTGTTAACTACCTTTAGGAGTATCGCCAGGTTTGCCAATATTGATTTCCTTATTCGGTTTTGCTTGTCTAATTTCTTGTTGAAGTTTCTCATTCTTGGCCTCAAGATCCGCGGCTTTCAATTCACTTTTCTCCGATTTTTCTTCTAAGAGTTTTACTTTTTCTAGAACCTCCTGAATCTGCATGTCGCAAAACGACTTCATTTGCAATGTTAGCCTGTCAGTTTCTTGCCTATTAAAATTACCTCAAAATTTAATCAACCAAAGCAGATTACCTGCGCTTGATAAACAATTTCAAATCAATGATGAACATCATCAATTTAGATATAAATTGTTTTATTAATAGAAATTAATTTTGAGGCATTTCCTGACGTAAATATTTAGTTCTGATTTGGAAACACCGTTGGATATAATTTTCGTATCTTCGTAAGGGGATGGGGACGCAGAAATGTCTTTCTCACGTTTTCGAAAATCCTGAAAAAAAAGTGTAAATGGTGAAACCCCGAGAAAATATTTTCGAAAAAAAAATATCTTCAATCACAAAACTGCAACGTTTATAATCAATTATAAAACATTATTTGGACAAATTTGACCGGTATTGTTTCTAAGAATTTACCGCGCTGATTTATCGCCTCGGGGAAATTGAGCGCAGTACTTTAATAGTGCGCATATGCGATTTCTTAGTTTTCTACGATACTAATTCGTGAAACCGTTTTCACATTTGCACCTGACAGTCAGGTTTTGACTATCAATCTGGCTAGAGAACTCCGCTGATTGGCTGACTCGCCTTAGTTTTTTGTTAGGAAAAAACGATCTCGAAGTTGAGGTTTGTGATTCCTTGGATAAATAATCAGTGGATTTTTTGTGTGGTGTTTTTGACAATAAGTTTTATTTGTATTTCACTTTACTCTTCTAATAATTCTTCTAAAACAATCTTATTTTTTCTTATAGTTGGTCTGAAGATAAACTCTTTTATCAGTAATAACTTATTACTATATATAGTAATATATATAGTAATATCAGTTATAAGCCATTACTAGGGTAGCTACTGGCTACCTGTGTTCTGAATCGGGACCTATACGAGATAGGGATTGAACTTGAAAAGTTTGTACAAACATGTATGTATTATTTTCCGTGCCTGAGATTTGTTCAGAAGCTTCTCAAAAATGTTATCTCTTAATTTAAGGGGGTACTGATCGGTTCACAGAATTTTCTAAAAACTGGAGACCAGACTTATTAAACCAAAAAAATGAGAATGGAATTTTTTTTTTGATTACAAGTTCGGCCAGGCGGCGAGTTCGAAATCGGGAAATGAGTCATTTTGAGCGAAATTAGAGACCATTCTTATGTAACCATTCTCGGTAACCGCACATCCGATTTTTAATTTTGGTCTTTTTATACGATGATGGTATGTGGGACTCGGTTGTGGCCGATTCGATTTCGATACAAATGTAAATTAAGGGGGTAGCGGTTTTAATCTTTATAAGACCTCCTTAATTTACATTTGTGTCAAAATCAAATCGGCCACAACCGAGTTCCACAAAATATCATCGTATAAAAAGACCAAAATCAAAAATCGGATGAGTGGTTACCGAGAATGGTTACATAAAAATGGTCTCTAATTTTGCTCAAATGGCTCATTTCCCGACTTTGAACTCGCCGCCTGGCCGAACTTGTAATAAAAAAGGAAAACAAATATTTCCATTCTCATTTTTTTGCCTCAATTAATCTGGTCTCCAGTTTTTAGAAAATTCTGTGAACCGATCAGTACCCCCTTAATGGTTTTTCTTGATCAAAAAACGAACGGAAGCATTTTTGAGCATTTTATCAAATTATGCTCGGATCGCGTATATTTGTTTCAACCCACTGGGATAACTACTAGTTATTAACTAGACAAGAGAGCGACAAACTTTTTTTGCAAACAATATTTTGATATAACATGAACAAATTGGTTTTGGCTTCATAGATTGATCACGTGACCAGTCATGAAAATTGCTCAGGATTGCCGAATTAACCTTTTTTCGAATTGAATAAAAACAAACCGCTTTGAAGTGAAAGCTCCCGTACGTTTTTTGTATTATCCTGGCAATCCTAGTTCTACTCTCCCCTTATCCTACCTTGATATCGATTCTCCCACGCATTGATGCCATTTCATGTGACAAAGCGTCAGATACTCTTGTTTGATGATCTAAAATTCTAGATAATTCCTCAACGCGCGTTCGAGCAGTTGTAGCTTCGCGTAAAGCGGCATCGTTTCCAATACGTTTGTCTCCTTCAGTTCTCAAATACTGGCCCTCTAGTCTGTTGATACTTGAACTATTCTAGGGTTAATAAATCATATCATGTTCAGAGGGAGTGAACACAAAAACCGTGAGAATGGGAAATAACCGTCCCCGATCGGTCGACAGGCGGCCTCTACACTAAGCCATCGCTTAAAATACCTTTTTTATACTACACTGATATTTCTCTCCGGATTTTGTGTTCACTTCCTTCAAACAGAATATACAATGTTAAATACCATATTTGTTGAATGCAATCTTTGTAAAGAAGCAATTTCTAGTTATTATGATTTTTTGCTATTATTTGCAATTTAATTCAACTAATGATGCAATATTCTTATTAAATAATTCAATTTGAATTAAGCGCAGAAAAATGTTTTACAAGAAATATCTTCCTAATCTGACATGGAGGACAACGTCTGATAGACAAAATTTTAAAGCGACATTCCGTCAGTTCACATTTATAAACTTTATTGCTTAGAGCTGGTTATATAATGTCCTAATCTGACCAAAAACAGTATATATATAACTCTCTGAAAAAATCAAGTTCGAAAATCAACTCATTAAAAGTTTTTTAGTGTTCCTGATCAACACTTCACAGCTTTACGCATCATCTCACAAAATTTATGGACACATTTATGAAATTCCGCGAAGTTTTATTGAATTCAGTCCCAAACACACTTATAATTTTTATAAATTGTTCAACGAATCACATTTTTTAATTCGAAATTACTCTTATTTACTCTATATCCCTTTATCACTTTTTGGTTAGAATGCGTAGCCACAACGTTAAAATCACACGTTAAAAGGAGTAGTGGCTACGCATTCTAACCAAAAAGTGATAAAGGGATATATAAATTACTCTATTTTACTCTATATATATATATTAAAAATAATCGGAATTTTTTGTATTGTTATTTTTAGAAGTAAACGGACTCCGCTCAACTCAGTATAATATTGATAATGCTGTTATTTTGTATTCATAAAAATAATATTAATGAAAAATGAAGAATGCGCGCATTTAACACCCACATCTTCGTTGATCTTTATTTTCCTGCTTTTATTTTAATTATTATATTCGGTGCAACTTCAAATGTTTTGTGGGTATTAATTTTTTAACCCTGACTATAATCATCCGTTTTTCTTAACAAATCATCAATTCTTTCCTCACAGCCTCTAAGTCGTACATTAACTCCAGCAACACAATCTCCGTTTGCACGAACTTGCTTTTGCAGATCATTTGTTCCGTTGACTTCATTTCGGATTGTATCACGTAGTCCATAAACTTCATCAAGAGCTGCTCGGTTAGCATGTTCTGTTAACGTTAGTCTTTATCAGTTTCATAAACATCATTATATTCATATCGTGCAGTAGATATTAGTCATAAAAAAGGGAAAAACTTTGCACTAATTTCCAGCAATGAGCGCTCGCTTAACAAGCGTAGACATTTTTTTCCTTCAATGAATTATTCGTCATAAAATTAGACTAAATGAGTGAAAACGCGCCATAAAGAGAAAAAAATCTTTAATCTAAAATATTTTCTAGATTCTAAAACGAACAATTTCTAGACATAAAAATTGACGGAAAAACATACGAAATTCTTAGGTTTTCAAACTTTTTTCGACCGAGAAGAATTCTTTCAGCTGTATTGAAATGCGTGGGTTTCAGACTATTTTAGAACGCATAAGAATCTTACGAACAAATACAAAATACGTACAATATGTGGTTAATAAAAGATCATTTTTAAAATTGTATTTTTCGACGGTTCGGTGTATTCCATCGTTATAAAGTGAGTAATAAATTACTTCTAAATATGACGAATCGTTTTTCTTTTCGTTTCGACAGCAGCTTTCACTAATTAGCGAAATATTTGGAAATTTTAAGTGGAGTTGGAATAATTGTGCTCACCTGAGGCCCGATTCCTACTCTGATAAAAATTTGCAAATATTCGCTAATTAGTTGAAAATGCTGTCTATGTACAGCCTGAGTTTTCTTGTTTACTGCGTTTTTTTTTCGTCCGCCGGTGAGACAGGCATATTAAACTTCACCTTGATTAAAGATCATCGATGACTCATTTTGGCACGTGATAAAGGCGTTTGTCGGCGCGGGAAGGCGTTTTTTCCCATAAAAATAACGTCTTCAAAATCCTTGTTCACTGAAGGCGTTTTTTTTTCGTCCGCGATTCACTGTCTACTCGGCGGACGAAAAAACGCAGTAAACGAGAAACCTCAGGCTGTATAATAATCTTATTTCTAATCGATCGGTCTCACCAAAATGATCGCGCGTATTTCCTAGTAAAACAGTTGCACACAGTGAGCTTTCAAACCTTTTAAACTGAATTTATAATACTCGGAGGAAGCGTTTTGCTGCAAAATCTAACGTTTTGCTGACGTTTTGGACAATTGAGGATCGTAATTTTAAGTCTAAATGTTATATATCAATATTTCAGGACCACTCTTGATTCTTGGAAAATGGAAGATTTCAATTTTTCTTTTCTTTCCCGCAAATAACCAATGATTTATTTTCTATATAAAATTATCAAAAATTGACGTTTTTTGTTTCAAACAATTTGCAAAAGTCATAATTTTGTATAAAATAAATAAAACTTGATTTCGAGCACTTAATCTTGAAATGCACGGAGACAGTTTTTAGAAAATTTTTAGTTGACTAGGGGCGCTCCTGAGCTAAATTTGGAAAAAAACGAAATTTGAAGTTTGCCTTTCCACAGGTTGAACAAACTTTGGAAAACATTTCTGAAATTTTTGAGATCGTTTAAGATATAAACACACTCAATGTTTCTATTTTTTAAAATTGTTAAACAAAATAACTTTTTCTCATTTAAAATTACTTCAAAAATTTTCGGAATTTTTTTCAAATATTCCATCATTTTTTAAATTATGTTTTATTTGCTTTGAACTTTAAGATAAGTTAGAAATCCGACTTCCTTAAAAAAAGAAGTTCCTATTTTCGCGTAACGGGAAAATATTAATCTATGAAACATTCCTTTGGTCAACATCGTTTACTCTATGGGAAAGCTCTTGTATAATCCCATGATTTTGCGGTTGCCTCATCATTTGAGGGTTAATCATTCCCGGTCTAATACCCGGTTGACCACCTTGCCCCATATGACCACCTGGACCCATATTACGGCCAGACCAGTCCATGTCATAAAAATACTACTACGCTTTTACCTACGTTATCTTTACAGAATTTTCTCTATTTTATCTGAGGCGGATAAAATGGACAAAATTAAAAAGACCGCCTCAGTTTGATGCATCGAACCAACAATCGGAGCGTAATATTATTGTAAATATTTACACGTTGATATAGAAAGGATATAGAAAGCAAAGGGTTTATAATATTATATTTTAATTCAAATTAAACATTTAAAAATTATTTTTTAGTTTCTGTTCGAGAAAACTATAGAAAAGCAAGGTCCTGCAGAAGGAACACGCCTTACATTTTTATGGGTTGTATACATAATATTTGATTAAAATCACCTAGTTAAGGATCTAGTAGAGACCCGGAAAATTTATTTACAGAGTCGTTAAAGAATTATATTAGAAACTGAAAACTTTGCAATATTTAAAAGAATTTAATTTTTTTAGAAATTATTTAACTCGAATTTTTCCGAAATTTTTTTATTTTTATAATTTTTTTAAATGAAAAACAAATATTTTTAGAAATTTTCTAACTGGAGTTTCCCGAAATTTTTTATTTTCATAATTTTTAAAATTAAATTTTAGTTATTAATATAAATTCATTTAAATCATTTATAAAGAAAATAATATTTGTTTTAAAGAAATTTTTATTAAGACGAAGTTGGAGCTGGTAAAATAATCATTGAAATTAATGTCCAATACAATTTTAATGAGATTAACATTGAAACTTCACAGGTTTTTCCCAACGCATTTTTTTTAATTGTCGGATCTCTATTAGGTCCCTAAATTGTATCAGATACTTTAGTTTGTTTGCGATAATATTTGACACTTTGAGTTATGTACATAATATGAAATACGTTTTCATGGGCATATTCAATCTGAGGTTATTTTACCAAAACAAGACGTCTCAATTTGAACGTTCAAAAATAGGCAATTTTTTTGAATTTTGTCAAAAATGAAATGAAAAACTTAACTTTTAATGCCCTGAAAAATTAAACTGGCATTAAATTACTATTTCTTGCTCCTAACTCCAAGTCGAGTCAATTTTACTAAGCAAATCCTTTACTAATAAAGAATTATATTTTTTTCTATGTCAACTAGCCAAATATTGGTTTGTTAATAAAATCGGGCTTTACTATCTTTTTGAGATATAGTCGTCAAAAAATGCATATCCTCAAAGGGTTCACTTTTGAATAGACTCAATTTTCTGCAAAATCTAGCCCTTTATAAAATTAACAAATGACGGTAATTTTTCAAATGCGAAATATGAATTTGTTAAGTCACCTGCCAAAAATTTCGAAACAAAATGTGCGTCTATTTTTTCGAAAATATTTTTCAAAAGAATATCCTAAAAACACTGATAAGCAAGTCAGCTTACTTCAACCAAAAACTTACGTCAATGGTTATGTTTTGAAAAAAAATTGATTATAAGTGCATTTAAAAATAACAATTCAATTTCAAGCATTTTGAAGTTTCTGCCGCATGGTGTTCAACTTAGACCAGACCTTAGTTAAACCGGTATCTGATAACTTAAATTCAAGGCTAGTTTCTGAAAATGTCAAAAAAAAATTTCTTAAAAAAGAACAAAACCTTATTAAATCAAATTCTGAATGCAGATAATTCATGCTCACACATTTCAACCGGACAAATAACTCAAACTGCTACCATCTTTATTTATTTATACAACAATTAAAATGGTCGTCTTAATCAAAAAAATTGCGTTCACACTATGATATTGGGTAATTGATTGCATTCACGTTTTTCAGCATCAATGATTTCTATGCTTGTTTTCCTTGACAATTGACCTTCTGTGAGGGATAACAAATTTTGGCTTGATAAATATTTTGAGCGCCCTTGTATTTTTCTTTTCAAACATTTTGGAATTATACAGCACGAATTGAGCTTCAAGCTTCCGAGGAATGAATAAACAAGTGGATTTAACATACGATTGAGCCAAATAAGTCTAAATATATTTTCATGATGTTATACAGAGAATTATTAGTTCAACATGTTCGTTTTTAACCAGCAACTAATAAAACTAAAAAACAGAAATAAGTTTGACAATCACTTTTTTATGCAGATTTACTGCGCGCCATTATTAGGCTAAAAATTGAAATATTTAAAAAGGAGCAAAAATCTTAACAATTATAATATTGAAATACCTTCATTAACGCTTATTTTTTGCTATGATTATCATTCTTTGTAATTTGGGACTATCCTTTGTCAAGAATTTTGAATAAATAAATTATTTTTGCAAGCAAATCCGATATTCTAGAACTAATTATTCGGTAGTAAAAAACATTTTTTTTGCTTGCAATCAATTTTTCATGTGCTGGATGGTTGGATACATGAAAAATAATACCGAATTTGAGACCGTGGTCTAAAATAACTACTGCACCCACAATTCCTTTTAACAGACGTCTTAATTTATTCAATTTGACGGTACTCTTAAAAGTTTAACGAGTGAACTCTGTTCATATTAGTTACTAAAATGAAATTACCCTTCATAAGAATTTCGAAATCTCACGCAAGTCAAAGGCTCCAGCGTCGTGAACCATTTCAGTGCATTTCCGACGTAAAATATGTGATAAGGACTCCAGCAAATAATGTAGGTCAAAATAAGCAAGGACGTCATAAACATTATTTTGATTGATTTTCTAAGTTTTGTATTATAATGTGTATTTTGGATAAATGTCTTACTAAGGCTAAATTATTCTTGTGTACATTAATGAATACAGAAAGACCATAACTTATAAATACAAGGACTTTATAGTTATGCAACCAAAAAGTCGTGCTTTAGATGAACAAAATGATACTCATGTGGCATGGGTTATCAAGCTTCGTGTTAACACTTCTGTTCACTAAAATTAACTACAAAAAATCCATAAAGTTTGTCATAATTTTCTAGCGACAACACATATTTGGTGCCTGAAGAACAAAAACGACCTCTAGCCAAAGATTAACATAAACACTATACAGAGATAAGGCACCGTTAAAAGGCGCCAAAAACGAAACTCAACAGTATAAGAAACTCCTGACTGATCTTTATTTATAGGATCTAACTGGTACTTTATGATGAACTTGACCATGGTGTCACAAAATCAAAAGCCTCTCAGAAAAAATGGTGAAAATTATTCGAAAATTACTGATGAACCAATGATCTTACAATAAAACAAAACAATCCTTGTGAAACTCAAACTGAAATTGATGCCGAAACGAAATTCATCAAACTTGAAGCCTTCATAAGAAGGATGTTAACTTTATCAAGATTCCTTTTTAAGCTTTTGATAAATATAGCTAAGAAATTAAGAAAATTAATGGCAATTATTGGTTATCCACCAAACAACAAACCAACACAAAAAACTGTCTAGCAGATGAAATGACTTTGAATGGACAAAATAGCAAGATAACGCGTTTTCAGCTATTGACAAAAAAAGCACCAGATGCGCTGTTCAACCTTTTCCCCCGAATTAAAGCTCGTTTTTTTTAATGACGCTCCAAAAACCTCAGTTGGCTCGACACTCTATCAAGTACCGTCAGCTGGAAATCTTAAAAAATCGGGTACTACTAGATGAAGTTGACACTACTTAAATCAAAGACCAATGCGCAGTAAAAAACTTCTTGTCATGGCTTACGGAATCAAAGCATTCGAGTACTACTCGAATTAATGCCACTTTGATGTGGTTACTGACCATGAGTCTTTCTTATACTCTTTCAAAAAGCACCTCAAGTCCGCTTTGTATGTGTAACTGACGAACATCCATCATAGTCTGAATCTATTTGCATTAACGATAAAACACAAACTGGGAGCTGATGAATGGATGGTTTCAGCCGATTATTTGTCACGCAGTCCGATCCCAACAGTGGCTGAACTCGAAGGATCAGCTAAATGTGATGATATTCCTGATCGTTGTTGTTTATTCCACTTCAGACACCATAATGTTTTAATGAATAGTCCTTCAACAATGCATTGATTATAAACATACAGATTATACTCAAAGTAGTTTACCAAATTCAAACAAAAATCTGCTCAAGGAAATAAAATAATGTCACTGAGGTAAGATTTTTATCAGGCACCAGGAATTTCAACTAGCATAACTTTCGTAGAATTCAGCTGAAGCACAGCCAACTGATAATATCGAGAAGATTTAAATCAGTCTATCGGAAAATATGTATGATAATAATCACTACACCCGTGGGATTCTCTGGCACTAGTGCAAAGGAATAGTTTTCTCCGAAAAGAGTCTTACTTGACATTTTACCTCAAATTAACGGATTTTAGTGCTTTTCGGTTGAATAAGAATATAAAACTACAATATTTATTCAATTTTTACACTCGAATTAACCCACGAATTTTTTTCGAGGAAAAAATCTTAACGCTGGACTCACCTGTAATCCAAATTTTTGTATATTTCATGATTTTGTCTTAGAATTGATGAACTATAATTATTTTAAAATACATAATTAAATTGTTTTCGAATGGCATGATTAATATTTCTTTGCGTGCTTCTCCTACTCATATTAAATTCTGATCTATAAACCGTACAACCAATTGAAGAATAAAAAAATAACAGTCCAACAAGTGGAAGAAAGAATGTTAAAACTGAAATGATTACTTGAAAATATCTTTGTGCATCTGGTAAGCCACATCGACAAATAAGACCCAATCCAACAAAATTCCCATTTATATAAGCACAAGAACTGTTCAAGTTTATTTCGTTTGTCTTGAGTACTGTTTTTAATAAACAAAAAAAAAGTAAAGACTGATGTTTAAATTTGACACTCCAGAAAATATTTCCGTTGCTAGACATACTTTATAAGGTTTTGAATATTTTTATGTTGAAAAATTGAACGTTGAGTATCTCAATTTAAAAAAATTCAAACCATGAGAAAAATTTAAAAGGTTCCACAACAAAAGAAGAAGCTGAATCCGAAAATACGTCTGATAACTATCAAAAACTGTTTCCATGATATTCCACAATGTGATTTTTCGTCTTGTACAGTTTTGAGGTTCGATCGTGTAAAAATTGGAATAGTGAATAAACCAGCACTCAACCAGCTTACTATCAATTCAAAATATGGATCGTTGGCGGAAACATAAAGGTGTTTTTGGTCATAATTGATTTTGAATGCCTAAGTAAATCCAATGATTGACATGACCCGAATTTTCTTGCTTTTTATGCGTCTGACATAACTTGCAAGTTTATTCTGTCAGACTACTAAAAATTGTAAATGTTCAAGATTCATTTTGTTGGCAGCAAAATGTCAAATCAATCATTTTCAATCAGTAAAATGTATATACCAAATTGTAAAATTTCAGTTCGAGATAATCATCAAGGCTGAAGGGTGAAATGTAGAAACGTGAAACTGTAAAATAAAGTTTAATTGCAAAGTTAAACTTTTTACAGGGTGATTGCATTCAATACAAGAAATGCGTCATATCAAATATGTATGAGTTATATTATATAATAATTATATTATAATTAAAAGATATACTTTTGTTAACGTTTTCGATTTATTATCATTAAAAAACAATTTTTATAATAAAGAAAAAGTTATATTCTAAATAAAGAAAAAGTTATATTACACTGGGTGCACCCTTATCCGTACGATGTACCCTTATCCGAACGATTTTTTGAAAAGTTGACGAAACACCCTTATCCGTACGCTCTTATCCGTACGGTAAAAATTAGAGAATTTTC
>SCLH01000417.1:147296-172881 GCA_004367855.1 Oikopleura vanhoeffeni | reverse complement strand
TTTTTTATATTTAAACTCAATTGAAGGTCAATTTTTTTTCCTAAAAAGCTGTTTTTCTCTTTTTTTCATGAAAAAAAAACTTTCATATTTAAGAAATTTTTGCATGTGGATAATGATTCTCCCACTAATCAGTGCATTACACCCGACAATGTCTGAAGTTTATAAATATCGCCTTTAAAAAAAAATTCCACATCAGGTCAAGTTGGAAATAGAGTTGTAATGAAAAGTGGTTTTTGATATTTTTACAGATACTTAAGTATGTAAAAAATTTAAAAATATAAACGTTTGCAAGTATGAACACTTTCATTTTAGATAAAAAATAAAATAAAAATTTTTCACATTTTTTTTCTTTCAAAAATCACTCCGAAAAAATGTACCAATCTGCCACATCGCTGCTACCCCCTTAAACAGAGCACAAATATCTGGTCAATAATTAAATTTAAAAAAATTGGTCCGAATCCGACGATTGTTACCATTTTTTAAAGAAAAACTAGTAATTTAACAACTTCGGTAATCTAAGAAAAAAGATAAAATAAATTGATCCGATAAACTGATTTTTTTTATTTTATTTTCCACAAGATAAATGTGCTCAGTTTGAGCTATCTAAGAATGTTATCGGATGAGTTGTTTTTCAAGCCGAATTAAATAAAAAAATTGGCTTAAAAACTAGTAAAAAAGGACCAGGAGCCCCCGTGATTGATTTATTTTGAAAAATAATTTTTGCATTGATTATATAAATTGCTATAAATTTGCTATAAATAATACCCTTATTTTTGGTGGGCTATGATAAAGTTTCGAGGAAATCGGATACAAGGCTGAGGGCGTTTTGGCGTCCACTGTTCATTGCAAGTGGTTTCACGCCGATTAATGGTCCACAAAGGCGAAGCCGAGGGTCAGAAGCTTTTACAGTAGTAAAGGATTTCAGTAAGAACGTTTTTTCAAAAAAATAGGATCTAAAAATTAGGTAAAAACAAGTATTTTTTGCTATATTGCTTGTTTAGTCAAAAATAGTATTTTCTAAAACCATCACATTTTGCGTATTCTTCAAAAAATTCTTATCGCCGGAATCACTCAAAGAAATTCCAAAAATCTTTTAAAAAAATGCGTCCAATCAAAATAACGACTCTTTTCGCAAGCGTCGCTCAACTTAGGCCCAAGTGGGCAAAAAACACTAAGCTGAGAGAGCATCTCGTACACTGGATGGGGAACTCAAAGCCACTTTCTCAAAATCGATATGGTCTGTGGTCACACGGTTCCCCGGGGAACCTTTTTGCGAAATGGAAGGGTCTGACCCTGAAATCAATCAAAATGCCCCAACTAGATTTTTGTATCAAAAATATCCTTTGTAAGTTGCTTAACCTTTACAATAATGTAATAAATAACTCTGAATTTTTTGGCAATACCAGCAAAACTTCTGAAAAACCATTTACATAGTAAAAACCAATTATTTTGTTCAAAATCTTTTCAATAAAGTTCTAAAAATATCGAAAAAAAAANGATAAGGGTGCACCCAGTGTACATAATTCATATTCTGTCAAAACAAATTGAACTCAAATCCAACTTGTACCAAGTGAAGCGAAAGACAAGGCAAGTACTTTGAAATTGAATTATTTTTGTTAACAGGATGTCGTAAGCTTTAACCAGTTTCTATCAGAGGTGATATCTACGCAAACAGTGAGACTACAACCTACTATGCTGCGTAGGTCACTCATTTCATATAATATGACTCGAATCTATTTCGAGGCCTCTTGGAGATTATTACCCTTATAGTGTTATGAAACGTCGGAATTTCTTATGATCTCCAGGACACCCCGTCATTGATACAACGCATTTCTTGTTTTGTATGCAATTTCTCAATAAAAAATCAAATGAGGCGAATAATTTTTTATCAACATGCTTAATGAATTTAACTAAAAAATTAAATTTATTAAAATATATACGTTAGAACAATTAATGCGAGTATAGACTTATTGTGGAAAATAATATTAAAGCAAAAATACGAAAATATTTAATGGTCTCTCCTGTGTCATCGTTGCATATCTATCCAAGCCCAAAAGAGTTAACAGGAATATTGAGGCAAACATAATTATAAAAGGAATCTAGATAAATAATCAGAACTTATAATTAAATGATTCTGAAAACTAAGCAAATCGATATATCGAAGTAAGATCACGAGTACTTTCTTCCTATGGAGATTCGTTTTCAAATATGAAATTCGTCAGATTTTTTGACAGCCTCAAACACCTACACACATTACTTCTGTGTGTGTCAAAGCATCAGCCAAAAAATAATTAAAATCCGTGATGTGTTATTTTACCTCCAGTTCTAGTAATAATGACACATTGAATGTTTTCAAGCGAATATCCTAAAAAAAAACGGCAGTTTTATTGTGACGAGTGCAATCTAAGATATGACATGAGTTAATAATTCATACAGAATATCCTATTCCGAGTACTGTAGATCAAAATTGCCTAGGTAAAAATACAAACCAATTGTGTGTTCAATTCAGGGATTTGATTGGTTGGTTGGCCCGTCTCACTCTCGTTTGTATTTGGTTTGTATTTTTACCTTGTAATTGGTTTGTATTTTTACCTAGGCATTTTTGATCTACTGTACTCGGAATAGGATATAACTCTTCCACACATAAGAGTCATTCTGGGACCCAATTGTTTTCAAACAACCTGAAGACGCAAAATAATCAATTACGGAACTTCACGGGGGTATGCGACTCTGATTTGACATTTTCTCCGTGAAATATACTAAAAACTAAGAGCTCATGAAAAATCCATAACCTTGCGAAAAAATACATCAAAAATTATTTTTGACCATCACACCAATAGTTACAATATCGTTACAAGATGACATTTTCCAAACTGCAAAATCTATCTCCTTCCAGACCATATATATCCAATTTTGCACAAATTTTCACAAAACACGTAATGATAGTATGTCAATCTTAAAAGATAAGCTTTTTTGGATCCGGCTACTGAACAATTCTAGAACCGCAAATAACCGACGTTTTGTGACAATCTTAGACTTTAAAATCTTTCTCCCCAAAGAATAAATTTATAAAATGCCTCAAATTTTTACTAAGTGTTTTTCAAAAAAATAAGCGACGACAACACTGGTCAGAAAGTTGAGTTACCCCAAGAAAATATTTTGAAGTTTAAGTGGTCAAATTCAAGGAAACGTTTTTAAACTTTATTTTTAAAAAAATACTCAGAAAAAAATCGAAAAATGCGAAAAATTTCAAAAAAAAATTCGATGATATAGTTGGTAGTACACTTTGTTATCACCCCGAATCCATTTGGAGCATTTTTAATACCTCTAAATTCTTTTTTGAATGAGAGTCCCATACCCCCCTCAAATTTTAAATTGTCATTGGAATTTTAATTTTATTTCGAAAAAACTTATTTTCAAAATTTTACGACCAGTCGTAACGACCAGTCGTAACGACTGAGTCGGTAAAAAGATATTCGTTCTTACTTTCACTTTGTAATAACGCCAAAATTTTGTGAAAATATCAATTACGGGACTTCCTGGTTGTTTTTTACTAGATTTTTAGCATTTTTTCTAAATAATTCGGCGTTTGCAAACAACTCATCCGATTTTATTCCTAGATAGCTCAAACTGAGCACAAATATCTTTTGAAAATAAAAATAAAAAAGTCTGGTCCGGAATTCCGACCATTGTTTCCTATTTTTTTGAAGAAAAAATTATAATCTAAACAATTTCAGTTATCTCGAAAAAAACATAAACGAATGGTCGATGAACTAATTTATATTGTATTCTTTACAAGATATTTGTGCTCAATTTGAGTTTTCTAGGAATGAAATCGGACGATTATTTGCAAACGCCGAATTATTTAAAATTTTTTGCTAAAAATCTAGTAAAAAACGACCAGGAAGTCCCGTAATAGATATGACAGGGTCAATACGAAGCATAAAATAAAAAATTAAAGGATATCAGTTTTGTATTTTTCGTTTTGTTTTGGACCTCCGATTGAGAGTTTTTTTAAAACTGATTTTTCTAAAGATAATCGAAATATAAAAACGTTTTGTTTCCGAATAATTATTGAAATGAGTAAGAACAAATAAATTAAAAATAATATAAGCTATAAAACTTATGTCTATCTTTGATTTCATAATAGAAAAATTATCAAGGTCTGATCTCTTAAAATGTTTCCGTTATACGTGCTCAAAGAAGGGTTCCCAAATAGATCTTGGAGCATTAGGGGAATATCGATACTTTCATGAGTGAAGGGGTTAACAAACATTTTCTCAAAGACTTATAAGAAAGTCATTCATTTATTCATAAAATATAAAATACAAACCGAATTATTTAATGCACATAAAAACGATCCGAATACCCATTTATTATCCAGTAATATCCGCGTTACATTTAACGGCAGGAAAGAAAGCATAATTATATCGCCAATTGCCAAATTTAGGGTCAACACATAACGCTTAATACATATTTATTTTATGTTTGGGTAAAATTAACGTTTAAAATATATCTAATAAGGGGATTCCTAGGTCTTTACTTTCGCGTTCGCGTTTGAACTTATTTTCTACGCTCAAATTGGTGAAAGTAGATATACGGTGCTTTCATTGGTCAAACGCGAACGCGAAAGTAGATGCTTAGGCATACCAATCTTTCATATGACATTATAGTAACTTACAGATTTAAAGTGATTTTTTGATGAAAAGTATTGATAAATTGTCAGTCCATTCAAAATACATCCGAAAATGAAAATTGTAGAATAACATAGAAAGTAAAAAATTCCCCAGTTCTTAAAAAATGATCATCGTGATTAATTAAGATTTTAAGTAAATATTTCGGAAAATATTTTCTAAATAATGTTGGAAAAATTTTACATTCCGTACAAAAAAAAATTTCTCATAGTTGGCAGCAAATTCTTAATAATGAAAATCGTTTCTGAAAATCCCTACGTTTGAAATTGCCTATGTTAACCCTCCGAGGCATATACCCTTTTGAAAGGGTAAAGTCACTTTAAATCAGCCAAAAATGATGGAAAAATGATCGCAGAAACTTCTCCTTCCAATACATTTTAAAATTCAACAATGTGAATCTGGAAATATTTTCCAAAATTTTTTCGAATACTTGGTTCAAATTTTATCACGAGTTGATTGAGAGGCCATTTTTCGCTTAACTTTTACTTTCGAAAAGATAATTTTTGATCAAAATTTGGGATTATAATTTCAAATTAGCCAGTATTTAGGAAAGTGTTTTGAGTACAATTTGCTAAAACAATCAGCTTCCTAGACATATCTGGAGCAGAAATATTTTTTTTGGAAAGTAAAAATTTCAAAATATCCGATTCGATATTAGTATGGATAAACTGAATAGTTTTGAAAAAATAAATAATTTGTGAAAATCATGCCAGAGTGATACAGTTATACCATTTTGGCTTTAAATATTGTAAAAATAATCAAATATTTTTATTAAATCGAGAAAACTAAAAATTTTCCCTAAAAATACGTGATTTTTTAATGAATATTTTGAACTTATTTAAAATTTTTTTTGAAAATCCCAACAGATAAAGTCAATCAGACAAAAGTATTAAGTAGAACAAAGCACTGCGTAGTTATGGAGATGAACATACATTTCCTGGAGTCTACCATAACGTAGTATTACGTGGTTTAATTAACCTCGCTTTTCAAACGTTTTTTCTAGAATTAAACATAAAACTTCTAGAATATAATATATTATTTCAAAAGTTTAACTCTTCAACTTGATCATACAGGAAAAATTGAAGTTTGATCTTATAAGAGTTTTCTGTAAACAACGCTCAAAAAAGGCCCCCCTGAAAGCGTATTATGCCATGGCGGAACTTTTTTTTATATGCTTCGGAGGGCTTGAAATTTTTACCTTTTTTGAAATAATAATCCCAAGCTCAAACATATGAAATTTAAAAAACGGTTTTCATTTTTACGCAGTAGCTGACAATTTCTTGAAATTTTTTTTGTACCGGACCTAATTTTTTTTCAATATTTATAAAAATATTTAGCAAAAACAAATTTGCCGTTCCAACCTTACCATAATGGCATTGTAATTTACTTACAAAACTGTTTATATATTGTTTAAAGGGACAATCGACCACAGCAAAATCCGCCGAATTATTGAAGAAAAGGTCAAATTCTTGAATATATTCGAAATCAAAGTCAGTTGAGTTCATTATTTCTGATGAGCTCATATCGAATGGTTCCCAGATCGGTAAATCAGGAGTCTGCATAAAAGGGATCCGTTTGGGTACTGATGGCCTATTCGTTGTTTCATTAAATATTATCTCTATGTTTTCCATAAAAATTATCAACTAATTTTGTCTTGCTTTAAGAATTTTATGGTCTGAAATAATGATTAAACTGATATTCTACAATTTATAATCATACATTTTACAGAGTGTCCAATTTGCAAATTATAAACCCGGTGATCGGCGCCTTACTTATGTCCAAATGTTGGGTCTATGTGTAAAGATCAGTTAAGTTTTGTCTATGACTTTACTTGAACCTATTTAAGGGGGTGCCATAAGTCCTGCAGATTGGTACATTTTTCAGAGCGATAAATAAAGAAAAAAAATGTGAAAATTTTTGTTTTTACTTTTATCTTTCAATAAAAGTGTCCATTCTTGCAAAACGTTATATTTTTATTTCTTAAATAACTGAATTACTCTGCGGAAAATATAAAAAACCACTTTTCACGGTACATTATTTCCAACTAAAACTCGGGACGTAACAGATTTTTTTAAAGACCAATTAATAAACTTCAGACATTGTCGGGTGTTATGCGCTAAAAAGTCTTGTTTTTATGTTGCTTAATAATAAATTTCCTTGATAGAAAAGTTTTTTTCAATGGAAAAAATGGTTAAAAAAATGGGCAAAGTAGAGAAGAAAAAACAAACTTTTTTGACGGTAAAAATTGGACCTTCAATTGCGTTTTGATATTAAAAAATGTTCTTGACTATCTAAGAAATGGCGGCCTATACACCCACAATTTTAATTTGAATTTTGACCAGCATAACATTTTTAAATATTTAGTGCCAAATGCACTTATCGAGTGCTAACCACCGATGTTAAAAATTTCATCGAACAGGGTTTAGGAAATTAAATCGCGCGACCAACTCATTGTTGACATACGGATATTTTAATTACGATACCCAAAAATTCAATATGTGATCTGCCTGATTTCTACGGAGATAGTTCAAAAACGACTAATAAAAAAAAATTTGGACTGATTGCGGAAGATTTTGGGCATAATTTTTCTAAAAAAGTCGACAAAAAAATGACAAAATAAACATATTATGATTTTCAAACAGCAGTCAGAAAATATGTAGACATGCCATGAAAAAAGTTAAAGTGTTATTTTTTTAGTTTTTATTCATAGATTTAAAAAAACGATTCAGAAAAAATTTTGGACAAAAGAATTGCGGAAAATTTCATAAATAGTTGAATTTTTGAAATTTTACTATTTCAAAATGAAAACTCGAATCAAATCTTTCCTAAAATAAATAAAAAATAATTTATCAAGCTGAAACACATTTATATCGGTTCAGAAATAAACTATAATAAGCATAAAAAAAATACTGACTTATTATTTTTCGTAAGTTATAAACGACTCCAGTCTGCTTGGTTTATGGCACCCCCTTAAGGGAGTGTGGGACCTTGATTTGACATATTATCGGTGATATATTTTGAAAACTAAGAGTTTATGAGAAAAACCGAGAATACTTAGGTCCATTTTCTTTTAGATAGCTTCAAACGGAGTTTAAGCGTGAGCGAAAATGGCTCATATGATCTTTCTAGTATTTTGAGTCATAGAACAACTTTTTATTTCACGTTGCGATTTCCGGTATTTTACCGGTTTTTCACCGAAAATTATCGGTTTCTCGATAACCGCGCTAACGTTTTTCATAAAACTTACAGGAAAGTCTTCAAAAAAATCAAGTAATTCGAAAGAAAATTGATCTTATTTGTATATCAATCATTGATCTTGCAAAATTGTACTATAACATTATTTTCGCTGATTAAACTAATAGATACAGTCGCGTTACAAGTAGACCTTTTCGGAACTTTAAAATATATTTCCTCCTAGACGATATTTCCAAAGTTTAATTATTCCAGAACACGTGAAAAAAGCATGCCGATATTGAAGAACGAGATTTTTTAACACGGCAAATGTGTCCGAGATCTCAAAACTCACCGACGCTTTTTGATAATATTAAACTTTTAAATCTAGCTCATTCGAGGATTAATTTCCAAATATTCTTTGTAAGGAATATACTGTTAAAATTAAGAAAAATGGCAAGGTCACGTGAAAATTTTTTCGAGAAAGTCACTGAAACACTGAAATTTGGCTTAGGTTAAGATTATATTTTGAAGTTTTAGTGATTGAATTAAAACAAACATTATTTTTTACCTTAAATTTGTCAAAATATTCAGAAAAACTTAGAAAAATCCTTATTAAATCAGAGTCTCACCCCACTAAAGCGATTCCTATTAATTTCACGAAACAAAATACTTAATTTTACAGATCAAAAACTATGAAATTTAACTTAATTTCGTTAAATTTTTTGAGATCAGCAACAAACTTAATATTTTCAGAATAAACTAATTTTTTTTGTCAGTGACCTCATTTTTCTAATTTAAATGATCACGAATCCCGTTTTCAAATTCAATACTTATTTCTGGTTTTAGCCCTCACATCTTACAATGGAGAATACTGAAAATAGCATTTCCCAAATTCGGAAAATTGATATGTTGCATACAGACTGTATGATACAGTATGCATACTGTATGCTGCATACTTTAACTTCACAAATTTAAATCTTCCGAAAAGTGTAGAAATATTTATCCAAAAATTGTATGTTAACTCCCACCCGCACGAGCGTGTTTCAGAACACAGAGACCAAAAATATTTTGGGGAAGTGTCATTTTGGCCGGCGGAATATCGGAACAGACCCCCGATAGTTCCCCTTATTTTTAATTTCAAGAATTTTGGTGAGTTCTAGAAATTTCTGGTCAGACCGGAAATGCATTATTTGGATGCAATTTTTTTTTAATGCAGTTAAAACAGTACTGGAACAAGATAAAACTGTTGATAAACATTTCCGGGGGGTAATCCGGGGTGTAATCGCCACCGAAAAAGACGATTCCGAGCAAAAACATTTTTTTTTGGGCCATTTAGTGGTCAGAAAGTGAGTTTCAAAAACCCTCAATTTCAGCACTTATTTCGTTTTTGAGCATAATAAGCTCAATTTTTAAGTTTTCTTGTGGCAAGGATCGTACTCCCATAAAAATTTTCTATTTTCTGAAATAAAATTTTTTTGAAAAATAAAATGTTCGAAAATTTTCGAAAAAATTTTGGTCATTTTGACAAAAAAAATGCGTAGGCGGAACACTTTGTAAGATGTAAATCATTTTAATTTAATCATTTTAATTTAATACTTAGAATTTTGACCGCTGCGCACCCTATCTATGTCACATAGTCTATGTGTGTGTTCTGAAACACTCTCGTGCAGGTGGGGGAGTAGGACATCTCGTGCAGGTGGGGGAGTAGGACATCTCGTGCAGGTGGGGGCTTAAATAAAAGTGACATTCATTCGAGAGTTTTTGCTCAAATTTCTGAAATAACAGGTGGAAAATGTCTCCGACTATGCGTTGGAAAGTTATTTTTCTTACTTTTTTGTGATTTCTCTGAAAATTATCTTGAATTCAGGGTCATTTAAGGGCAAAAGTAAACAATTGATAATTGAGAAATTTTATATGTTCCAATAAATTATCTCATGGCGAAAGATTTTGATAAAATCTTAAAAACCTTTATTAGCTAAAGCTAATAAATCAATATTAAAAATGTGCTGTTTTATCAGATTTGAAATCCAAGATTTCTCATGTATTGTTCTTCAAAAATTTAAATGACTGAAAGACTTTTCTCATAATCAAGTGACAAATATCACCAAAAACCTACAACCTTCACCTGTCACCGAATGATGTCGGGATCATTACATTATTCATGTATTTTTTGACAATTGTTAATTCCACTCTTATTTTTTGATTAAAAATGAGGTTCTCAAACAAAATAAACCTAGTACCTCAAAAAAAACCGATATGAAGTATTTTTTTTCTGTATTTTGATAATTCTATGGCTTTTTTTCTCGAGTAAACTCATCTGAGTCTAAAAATAATAAGCCGAGAAATACAATGTTTTTCGTGATTTAGAGGTCAATTGCTTTTTTAGCAATAAGAAGTGGTTTTTTGGTCAAATTAAATTCGAACTCGTTAAAATGGTAGTAATGAAAAAATCTACTGTAGTTTGATTGATTATTTGGTTTGTATACTCTTTGGATGATAACTCTGAGAAACGTCAATTAGCCGTCTTACCTGGCGTATAACGTATACGGTATAAGTAAGTTAGTTCAACCCGTGTGAGCACAGTAAAAAAAAGTTCCGCCAAGGCAGCCAAAGCCTTTTATATGGCTTTTTTCGAAGCGCGTAAATTACAGAAAGCCCCAAGGTTAGTTGGAGTTTTTTTATTTTTATTGCATAAGGAAGTCAAACCGATATTTTTCCTCCATCCGACATGTGATAGTTCTAGAATTTGATTTTATTCTAGAAATTTACTGATAAGCAAGGTACAGCATATCACGTGGATACAAGCTCACAGTGGTGTTCACAAATTATTTTGCTATTGAAATCGATGCACAAGGATCTGATCTATGTCATCGTTTTTTCTGATTCAGTCTATATAAAATCAATCTAATATAATCTAATCTAGTCAATACTAATATATTCAATCAAAAATTATTTCTAAATAGGTCTAAAATTTTGATGAAAAAATCATAAAAAATGGTTATTTTCCCCTATAAAAGCAGATTAGTACACTTCTGATATTATTTCTGGGTTTATATACTAATCCAGTGACTCTGTGGACAATATTTAATTGCTCGAAATAATATTTTTTAATAATTAAAATATTTTCGTAAAATACTTAAAATTGGAAATTTTGAAATATTACTTCTGAAAAAATATATCTGTTCCTGTATATCAATTAATCTTTGTTTTGAGTGTCAACTATGGACAGCACACTTTCCTAAAAACTGGCTATTTCCAAATTTTAACTGACGCAATAGGTCGAATTAAATTTTTTTAGAAGTAAAAGATTGAAAAACAATCTCAAAAAATAAACCCTCCGTAATAGTTGAACAAAATTTCTAAAAAAACGAGACAATTCTACGATGTTTTTTTCGTGTTTTAGATGATTATAAATATGCTAAAAGCTTTGTGCTCACACGGGTTAACCCCTGGAATCACCGGCACTTAGTAAGTTATTTTTAAGGAGAGACCAGTATAGTGACCAGTAGTGAACTAGTAAACATGAAACATTAATTCTAACTGGTCGATTTTGGCCGAAAATCGATTGGCTTATCATATGCCCATGACTCAATGCCCATATTGTCGTGCCAAAGGCTTTTATTTATAATTTGTGACCCTAAATTTTGACTGTAAATATTAGTATCCTTGTTTCAAAAAATTTTATTTGTCGAAGTTTTAAGCCTTAAAGAAACGACAAAAAACTGTTTTTTTTTAAATCCTTATATTTTCTAATTTTGCCCTCTACTGCCTTCTGGTGTTATTTTTTTGCCTTTAAAGTACTTTTCGCCATTTTTGGTTGGAATATTTTAAGCTTAAAAATATCGCCTTAGGGTTGATAACCCCTTTATGATAACCGACTATAGACCCGATACCCCACTGTTATTACTAACTTTGAACCAATCTCGCCCTTAAAAATAACATACTGCCCTTGGGTCATTCTACGACATAAAACAAATCCTGAAAACTTTTTTTATAATAACGAAGATTTCCATCTAAAAAGGGGATGAGAAGGAGATGAAATGGGGATGGAAGGGGATGGATTTGAAGATAAAAAAGGATAGATTGGGGATGGCATCCCCTCAGAATCCATCCCTATCCCATCCCCGACCCCCATCTCCAACCATCCCTATCCCTTTTACAACCCTGCAGCAGACTTGAGTCAATTTAACTTACGAAATTAAGTAGCTGTTTTACTTTTTTGTACTTATTATCGTTAGCTGAACCAGAATTAATTTGCAGCGAAAAATTATTTTTGTCTATTTTAGGAAAGAATTGAGTCCGAACTTTAATTTTTTAATTTGTAAAATTTTCAAAGAAAATCAAAGCCAGAAGAAAATAATTAAGAAAATTTTCCGCATTTTTTTTCAAAAATTTTTTCTTATTTTTAATAAAATAATTCTTATTTAATAATAAAATTAAAAAATAGCCACTTTAACTTTTTTCATGCATGTCCTACATATTTTCTGACAAGCCGTTTGAAAAATCATAAAATCTTTATTTCATCTTCTTCGCAATTTTATGGATTATATTAGAAAAGTTATCGCAATCAATGGTCCAAATTTTCAATTTGTGGTTTTTCGAATTTTTTAATAAAAAATCAAGGTAGAAATCACTTATTTAATTTTTTTTTATCTATCAAATTATCCGTATGTCAACTAATGAGTTGGTCCGCGCGATTTTTCATTTCTAACTATCGATGAATTTTTACAACTCGGCTGTACATCTCTATAAGTCAGGGATGAGGGTCCAGCTAAAATATCTGCTCGGAAAATAGCCGAGCAGGTCGCGGCAAAACCGATCAGATCGCGTCTTTTTTCCCGATCCGATCACGTTGTTTTCAAACTGGTCCGATCCGATATTCAATTTTGAAATGTGCTTCCGAGGGCAGATCCTTACCGATCACATTCCGATCAGCAAAATGTCCGATCTGATCGGATATGTGATCGGATCGGATACTTTTTGCGCCACCGTGAAGTTAGAATAGTTCAAAATTAGCCTCTTTAAAGCGGTGTTTTTATCATGTAAATTTAATGAAAGGATTTATATTATTACTGATTCAAATTTATTATGTTCAGAAAATAAAGGATAATGTACTTGGAAATTTCAGAACATTACAAAATAATTGTTAAATTACGTATACACAAATATACAAAAAAAGGCGTTTAAATTTTTATCAGCGGATTTGAAAAATATTTTTCCGAAGTGAATGATAATCTTAAAAATGTTTTTGAAAGTTTCCCAATTACAGGGGGAGGCCCGATATCGTCGAAAAAACTACGCAATTTCACGATTTCCAGCTTGATACTTCGAGTTTCAATATCGCGGAATGTGCCGATATCGAAATTAAACTCAGTCTCCTAGAAAATATAAGTTTTGAAAAATCCTTAAATTTAATATCTCTCTAGCACCTAAATGGCAAAAAATGTTCTTACTTGACCTTTAATACCTTAAGGGTATGGTGGTTCCTAAACATTTAATACAGTTATTAATGTCATAAAAAATGCACCAAATCAATCGTTTAATGGTTTTAAAAGCACAAACAAACCCAATAATGAACAAAAAAAAAATTTCGAAATTTTTGAGTTTTTTCGATTTTTTTCTGAAGTATTTTTTCAAAAGAAATTAAAAGTACAAAATAAGTTTGTTCAATTGAACCAGCTAAAACTTAAAAATATTTCGACTTGACGTAAGCCAAAATTTTCTCTTCAGTGTTTTCCCCAGCTTCTTTTGGCTACTTTCGAAAAAATCCAAAGCACATTTTTTTTCGGAAAATTTTTTCCGTGACCTTGAAAAATTCAAAATTTTGAGTTCAGGGTCGAAATTGAAAAAAAAAGGCTGCTCAGAAGTTTTTTATTTGTTTTCGAGCCTACCGTTGCAAAAATTGGGGTAATTTTGAAGTTTAAACCCCTAAAAGAGGAGATAGATTTTCCCGATGAACAAAGTTCCAAAAAACGGTGTTTATCACATATTGCTAGAAAAAATATAAAGCACTTCATCGACAAAAGCGCTCCTCAGAAGTTTTAAATAGCTAATTATACAGGTTATGTTAAAATTAAGGTTTATTTCAAAATAAAAGCCTGGAGGAGGATAGATTTTCCGTTTTGACTTAGGTCTCCCTGTCTCGCTTTATGTGTCTGGGAGTGTAATGCATGCAAAAAAAATTTGACAATGTTTTACGCAAGAAATGAAGGGCTAGTTCTATAAACTGGGTATCTGAATAATATCCTTGAAGCCCTGTTTGGCTAATATTGTTATCGAGAATTGTCAAAAATTAGGAAGCGCACCAATACCCTTAAGTCAAACGCAGAATTAATTCAACTAAATTTTCCAGTATATATTCCAACGAAAGTAAAAAATCCGAGCCAGGTCGCGATCCCGATCAACGTCCGAGCACCGATCGCGATCCGATCCGATATTGACCTTTTCAAAATCGGGCTTCCGATCCCGATCCCGATCATATTTTTTTCAAAACTTCGGGTCCGATCCGATCCGATATTGAAAAATTTTGAGGCCGAATTTCCGATCCGATCCGATCTTGAAAATCAGCTCGGATGCCCTTCCCTGCTATAAGTTGCCATTTGGCAACTTAATTTTAAAAAATGTTTGCTATTAAAAATTCCAAATAAAATTGTGGGTGTAATAGGCGCAATTTCTTTAAAATAGTAAGAACATTTTTAATATCGAACGCAATTGAAGGTCCAATTTTTAATCTCAAAAAAAAAGTTGTTTTTCTCTACCTTTTTTGCCATTTTTGACCATTTTTCATGGAAAAAAAAGATTCATATCAAGGAAATTTTCTAATACGCAACATAAAAAGCGGACTTTTTAGCGCATTACACCCGAAATTGTCTGAAGTTTATTAATATCGTCTTCAAAAAAAATTCTATGGTGGTTTTTAATATTTTTACAGATAGTTAGTTATTTTTTGAGTCCAATTCTAGTATTGTGCGATTTTGATATTAAAAACTCTGAAGTTCAAATAAGATCAATCTTGAGAATGATAAATAAAATCGAAACGTAGATAAATAAATTAGTATGTCTTTTTATAATAGTTAGTTATGTTAAGAAATTAAAAATATAAACGTTTGCAAGAATGGACACTTATATTAAAGATAAAAAAAAATCACATTTTTTTTCTTTCATATGTCGCTCTGAATCACATTTTTTTTCTTTCATATATCGCTCTGAAAAAATGTACCAATCTGCCGGATCGATGCGACCCCCTTAAATGGCATACAACTGTTTTTAAAGTTATTGAATATTTCTTTAATCGTCAATTATGAAGACTTGCGATTTTCAAATAATCAATTTTCGTGCTTTTGGTTACTGAGATCATAAATTTGATTTTCGAACTGAAACAGTAAAACGGAACTCACCGAGTAAACCGGAAGTGAAAATTTCGAAAAAATGTCCTCATTTTTTCGATCCTATCAGGTTTTCTGGTCTAAAATAAGGTATAAGCTTTTTGTGAGAAAATTACTCACATAAACTTTAGAAAAATATCAAAAATGAAAATTTCGAACTTACTCTAGAAATTTTAATAATTTTTTCAGATAGTTTTCTGAGCGTTTCCTAAAAATATGCTGGATTTTTTATATAAAAATATTGGAAAAAATAAACTTTATACGCTTTCGAGATTACTTCCGAGATTCGAGCAGAGAATTTTCTACAAAAAAAGAAATACCGGGGGGAAATATCGCCGGCCCAGTACAAGGGGGGCCCAATATCGCAGAAAGTTTTTTGCCAAAAATGAGCCCTCATGTATTATAATTTTTTTCATACCAAAGACTTTAAATTTTAGAGAAAATGAGAAATGCTATAGGCGAAATTTCGAATAAAACAAAAAATTTTATAAATACCAAATAAATAGTATAGTTGCCTCCATTTTCTCGCGTCGTTATACAATACCGATCAAATTCATGCAATTAACTGTTCCAAAAACCCGTAGGTAAAAACATATGATTTTTTTAAAGCACAACACCAATTATTCCAAAAACTTCATGCGTGAAGTACCAAACGTTTCAAACATAGTATCAGTTTAAATTCAAGACAAAACCAAGCCCCATTTCCTGATCTCTTCTATTGGTTATTAATATTCTTGTTAAGTCTTTATTTCTGAATAAGCAAATATCACGATCACTGATTAGGCTGTTCTCGGAAAAATCGACCGAAAAATTCTAAACAAAATGTACTCTTTCGTTTTTCAATAAAAATGATACATCGAAAATCTGAATTTTCGAGGACAGCCTATCTCTGATTCTTGGAAGAAAGCAATAGTAAAATCTACATCAATATATGATGAAGTTTTTTGACCAGTCCATATCGAATTATTGAATAATCAAGCAAATAGATTCTAAGTCGGTTAGGTTAGTCAATATTGAAACTAATTGAAACTGAAAAAGCATGTGAGGACATTTGAGGGCATATCGATGTATAGTTTAAAGGAATTAACTAATGTTTCTGATTATATATTCTCATAGTGATTTTAAAAAGCTTATTTTTCTTGAAAATGCCACAAAGTTGACTGAAATTGCAAAAAATAAATACCAAACCAGACTAGTTTAACTTTTCGCTATTCTTTTCTCAACGAAAGTGCTAATCGTAAATAGGGTGTCCACAATTTGGTTAAATTATGATTTTTTTTGTGAGTCGACTCTCATAACTTATGAGTAGGGACCGTCAGCGAGGGACTCGATTGGTTAAAAAGTTTCTTAAATTCAACAAAAATTTGTTTCGAAAGTTAATTTATATCAGAGAAGACGAAAATGACCTTTAAATTTATTTAAAATGACCACAGGTGTCGCTAGAGAGCAAAATTTCAAAATCTGAGCATTCTTTAGAATTGCACTATTTCGACCAAAATGTTGTTTCTAGAGTTAATCGATATCAGAGAAGACAAAATGACCAATTTAAATTAAAAAAATAACCACAGGTGTTGCTAGAAAGCAAAATTTCGTAATTTGAGCATTTTTCCGAATAACATCATTTTCCAAAAAATTTTGTTTCTATAGTAAATCGATATCAGGGAACACAAAAATGACCTTTAAAAATAAAACAAAATTGCCACAGGTGTCACTTAAGAGCAAAATTACGAAATTTGGGCATTATTTAGAATAACACCATTTTAACTAAAAGTTTGTTCTAGGGTAAATCGATATCAAGGACCATGAAAATGACCTTTGAAAATTTTCAAAATGGCTACAAGTGTCACTAGAGACGAAAATAAATCTTGAAAAGATGTATGTCTAAGCGCTGACAATTGCAAAGAATAACTAGACAAAATTACGTTCAGCCTCAGATCAAGCGTGAAATTTCGAAAAAAATTTCAAAACAATATGTTAAAATGAATTTCCAGAAAATTTCCTTTTTTATGGCTATCTTTATTAATTTTAAATGTTGACATTTCCTAAAAATGCTAAATACCGTGGTGTTGTTCACACCACAAAATCACATAATCGCCTCTAGCACCACCTGTGGTTATCTGAGCCCAATAGTTGCTAATACAGTTTCCAAAAAGTCGATTATTGCGCATCTTTTGAGCATACTTTATCGGAAATCAAAAATAATCCGATTTTACGGTCAACTCGTCCTACTTAAACTGTCCTTACTTTTTAAGCCTGGGTCTAAGACTATTTTTTTTTGCTTTATTATATAACACACAGTTGAAGGCTACAAGACGAATCAAAACTAGCTTTCATCGTATTAATTTCTTCAAACAAAATTTAATTTTGCTAAAAAATGACGATTTTTGCAATTTTCAACTACCCGAAAGGTCCTTTTTCCAATTTTGAAAATAATCATAAAGTATGTTTTTTGATGTAACTTGACCCTGCGATTCCATTTCCGGGGTCAAAAGTTACTTTTGAGCATTTTTTTTTTCAGCCAATCAGGAACCGCCAAAAATTTGAATTTTTTTTTCTGAAAATTTCAAAAAAATAATCTCCGTGAAATTTCCTACAAAATTGCTTCCTCGATTTTTTCTGATTTTTGGCCCTTCCCAGAAATGCTTCAAACCGCGGCCACTCTAAAGTCCTTAGATGGAAAACTATAGATAATTGTCATTTAAAACATGAGGTGCCGCAGCGCCTCACGGGCGGCTGGGCCATCTTCAACTGCGGTCGTACCCGAGTTAGATCAAGCTCACATTTTACTGATCAAGAAAGGTAATTATGGTTTTGCGAAATTTTAAACAAATCGGAATTTTAAACAAGCCGTCAAATAGGAGAATTAAGTTTAAAACTAGAAAATTTTTTTTAAAATTTCAAATAATTAGTTTCATTCTATGGCTTGTTTTCTGATGTGAAAATATAAACAATCGATTTGGTGCATTATTATAATATAAATTATATTATATAATACAAGCAGAAAAATCAGAGTCACCTACCCCCTCAAAGTAGCTTTAAATGACATCACATATTTAGAAAGAAAAAAAATGGTCCGAATCGGACCATTCTTTCCAATTATTTATCAAAAACTTATGATAAATCTCAAATGTTTTTTAAAGGGGAAAATAGTCCCTTTCGAAAGAGCCTTTGGTTAGGAAAAAGATATGGAATTTTATCATGACGTCACAAGAAAAGACAAAGTCCAATCACATCACTCGATTGTTTAAAATACGATGATTTCATTGGTCACTTTCTTTTTTTGTGACGTAGTGATACAATTCGACACATGGGCATCATTTTATACAACATGTTTGTTTGGTCCGTACAGTACGGAATCAATCTCTATTTTTCTCATAACCGGATTTTTCTTATAAGGGATAAAAACTAAAACTCACAAATGTGAAAGTGTTTGATAATTTTTAATAATTCTATATTAATCGATCTCTTATTTTCATATATAAGTTTTTTGAGCATAATTTATGCTGCATAAAGCAGACGGTAGATGAATTATCATTCCGATTAAAATCTTTGAATTAATCAGATCGACGGTTAAATAAACCATAAATATACGTTAAGTTATAGACTATAACTTATAGTATACCTTACCGTATATTTATGGTTTATTCAAATTTATATAACCAATATATGCTGCAGACGGAGCAATTATTTAAGTGATGATAATAAGTGAAAACACATGTAGTAAATGATTCACTGTTAACTCGAAATAAATGTATTGATTTTCCAGAATTTTTATCTGTACAGCAGAATTCTTGAAATATCTCAGAATTAACAATACAGTCTGATGACATACTAATTACATGTATACTATAGCATACTGTAATACTGTAAATTGGTATATTGGTTATTCTGAGATATGACAAGAATTTACCAATAATTCTGCTATTGATAAATATAATAATATATGATAAATAAAATATCTTTATATCTACATGTACATGCATATTTATCATATAGTTAGCATGTCCACTATTCGATTTTGAGCTAAAATCGACCAATTTGGAACAAATTTTGAAAAGGAGGATTGTATCTAGAATTTTATTGCGCGTTTAGTGATGAGTGACTTTTTTTTTGAAAAAATCGTTTTTTTGGCAGTAATATCGAAATTTAACCTAAAAAGAGGGTTTTTTAGAACCAATCAACCTAGGTCCTCCAAGGCTAATTTTTTTCCATAATTTTTTTTCCATTTTTTCATAGATTATTAACCCATAAGACGTTTCAGAACAATTCACCCATTATTTCTATAAGTCGATATTAATGGTGGACATGCTACATTTATTATATAATATTATATAGACTATTCGTCATATATGATATACAGTATATTATATACTGTATGATAAGTACTATATGATAAATATGCATGTAGATTTAAAGATATACAAGATAAGTAATATTAGAACTTCGAAGTTTTTTTTACAGATAATTGCAAATAATCCAGTCCTGGTCATCAAGTCGAGATCATTAGAAAAACTGGTCGAATTATACTGTATAAAGTATACATCATTAGGAACGCATACGATTTTTGAACAAAAAACTTTTTTACTGTCCCCATAGTACCGAAAGTGCCAAATTGGAATACCGCCGAAATTTTTTCACAAAAAACTTTGGGCGATATCTGGCTTACCCTGTATTCACTGGCAACAAATTTCAAACTTTTTTTATTTCCACTAAATTCTCCTTGGGAATCTGGAGATGATTATGATAAGCTGAAAATAATTTACAGTACATTTTATAGCAGGGATCGGCAAAATTTTTGAAATCGTTTGCTTTGCTCTCAGAGAATATTTTGATCGGTTTACTTTGCTCTAGGAGCATATTTTGATCAGTTTGCTCTGGTCTGCTCTGCTCTAAACCGAAAATTCATTTTGGCTACTCTGCTCTAAAATTTTTTTTTAAATGTTCTCGTCTGCTCTAAAAATTTCTGAGGTTTATAGGCAAAACAATGAAGGGGGGTTTTCGGCACAAATTATTTAGGGGCCATAGGATGTCCAAGGCATATCCCAGGTTTATAGTACAGTACAGTATGTTTATAGTGCGCAGCGAGAACCCTACAGACTAAACTAAAACTGTTGATAAAATATTCTTTGCTATCGAGAATGTAACATTCTGAATGTTTTATCGGGCCATTTAGTGGCCAGAAAGTGAGTTTCAAAAACCCTCATTTTCAGCACTAATTTCTGTTTTGAGCATAATAAACTCTATTTTTTGTTTTCTTATGGCAATGATCGTACAGTACCATTCGTACTCACATAAAAATTTGCTATATTACGAAAAAATTATTTTTTGAAAAATAAAATTTTCGGGAAAATTTTGGTCATTTTTCTTTTTACTTTTTGGTCCCAATTTTTTTTTCAGTTTTTGTATTATTTTTTTCTGTTTAAAACTTAGAATTTTGACCGCTGCGCACCCTAAGTATGTTTCTTTATGGTCCCGAAATGGAAACTTGCTGTGAAAGAAATTTCCGCCAATAAAATATGGTTTTCCATGCAACTTTGTAAATAACGAGATAACCGCGGTTAACCGTAACCGTCAAGATTCAGTAATTATTACTGCGAATCGGTTGACTCTGCAGGGCCTGCAGTGCAGGTCTCTCTTTGATATCGATTGTGATCGATTCTAATTTTGCTAATAATTGTTAATTCTTGCCTTACTCATCCCATCAAACTTTTCCACCAATCAGATACGTCTAAAAACAAACCAATATTTTTAGTTCATTTTTTAAACTTCTGATTATCCGATAATCTTTATCAAAAACTTGCAACAACGAGACTCGTTGAGTATGAGAGAAAGTTTTAAATCTAAGACGTATATGAAAGTTATCATTGATAACTGATATTCATGAAAAGAAAATATTTAATTCTCAGAATTTCTATTTCAGAAATTATTAAAAATACGTAATAAAAATTTATCAAGTTATATTTGATGTCAAAGAGAACTTTAAAAATCCGAAAACAAATCCACCTACAGGGGGCACCCCATATCGCCGGCCCAAAATCGACGAATTTGCCAATATCGCCCAAAAAAACCATACGCAATTTCACGATTTTTAACTAAATTCCTGCTAGTGCCCGTATCGCTGAATTTGGATGGGCATTTGAGGGTTTTTATCACAAATTACTGTGAGTGCGTCATGAATGACGTCACATTTAAAGATTTAATGTCCCAAATCTACTTTTTTGAATTTTCATTTGATGGCGTTTGGTAGAGTACGCAACACATTTTAATTTTTAACTTCATTTGAGACTATTGTAAAACTCCTTATAGAATTGAAAATTTTTCAAATTATGACGTGATTTCGAACACCCACGCATTTTTAACGAAAAATTTTATTTATGTCCATATCGCCGAATTTGTATTGAAAAAACTTTCGGCGATATTGGATTCCCCCCTATTTAGTTTCTAGAATCTGCAGACATAAATGTTGATAAAAATATTTTTTGTGTGATACAGTTGTAGAATTTTTTTTATCAAATTTTTCCTCCGACTTTTATGTTGGAGATGTTATTTCAGACCGAAAAGCGTGGGCGAATCAGCCAATCATTTTCCAGGAAAAAATTATTTTTCAAACTTCATAAAATTCTAGAATTTGAAATTTTGGATACAAAAATATACTGTGGTGCACGTCTATTAGGACAATATTATATTGTCAATATAGCATAAATATGACCAAAACCTACGCTTTTTGAATCTCAGCTGTCCTGACGAAAACCACAGTTACTTTTTTTACTTCCTTGTGCAAGAAAAATTGAAATTTCAACTGCTTTGAGCTTTCTGTAAACAAGATTATCGCCACTGGTGCCTTCGAAAAGCTTTTGTTTATATGGCCAGATATGGTCATTGCCCACAAAGATTAAAAAGGGCATTTTTTCTTCCAAAAATCATACAAATGTCACTTATTGAATCCAGTTAAAAGTGAATTTAATAAAAAGAGAACATAAGACTTCATTTGATATTCTGAAAATAAAGACTAACGACATATCGATTGCGGGGCCTCCTTGGTATTTTTTGCCACTCTTTAGCCAGCATTTTTCTATAATTCGGCTTTTGAAAACGAGTCATCCGATTGAGTATTTATATAGCTTAAACTGAGCACAGATATTAAGAGAACAATAAATTAAAAAAATGGTCCGAATCAGACCATCGTTTCCAATTTTTAACAAAAAGTGATAATTAAACAATTTCAGTAATCTCAGAAAAAAATAAAAAATGGTCGGATTCGGACCAATTTTGTTTATTGTATTATTCACTACTAGTGATATTTGTGCTCAGTTTGAGCTTTCTAAGAACTTGATCGAATGAGTTGTTTTCAAAGGCAGAATTATATACAAAATTGGCTTAAAAAGTGCCAAAAAATGCCCAGGAGGCCCCGTAATCGATATAATTTAAAAATTTATTTCCATGAGATCGTTTTTTAGATAGATTTTAACTATAGTAAACTTTCATTTATTTTTCTGTAAATGATAAACACAAAAATTTAATAAATTCAATAGCAAAAAATAGATCCGAGCGGCTCGAGAAAGATAAAGAGTGAGAGAAAGATGAGCGCCTACGCATGGACCTATCTCCCCGTAGTCTCATGTAAAATATTTTTGTGTAGTTCTCATGAATTGAATTCTAGAATGCTGATATGAGTCGTTCTTTACAATTGGGATTACGGACTGGTGATTTATTCCCAAATCCTTCGATTGCTCGATCATGTTGTATCCAAATAACAAAACTTAAAGGAACGGGTATTCTAGAACCGAAGCACTCTGCTTCAAAAATCTTCATCGTTGAGCTTTCATTTCACGGTGAAAGTTGCCCAAAAAGATCCACGAAGATGAACACATAAAGTCATTTTTCGACCTCCTGACCAGGGATCGGATTTTCTGAAAATATGAAAAGTTTTATTTACCCAGAGAAAAGTCCTTCGAGGTTTATCGAGGGAAGAACCACAATTTTACCTCGCTCTTCAAGCGTCTAGCAGACGTGTACAAGCCAGAGGAGATGAAGTTATTATGCCGCAATTTAACGATGCTGGGGAATCAGAACTCAAATTTCAGAATCCATTGAGTGTATCTTTCGAAGTATGTAAAATAAAGATAAGATAAGGGTATGAAAAATTAATATAAGATTAATAGATAACTCATGTAATATGACCCCCTGAAGGTGTCAAATTTAAGTGTTGTTATTTTTTTTGAGATCCTTGATTTTTTTTACCTTTCTCTGTAAGTTTTATGAGAAACGTTGGAGGTGTTTTCGAGAAACCGATAATATCCGGTGAAAACTGGTAAAATACCGGAAATCGAAAAAAACCAGCTCTGCAACGCACAGTAATAAGTTATATTATGACCCAAAATATCAGAAAGATCGTATGTGCCGATTCTGACTTATTTCAACTGCCGTTTGTAGCCATCTAAAAAAACAGACCTTATCTCAAAAGATGGGTTTGAAAATACCTTTTCAATTACTGTGATTTCTGTCTATAAGATTTTCCCAAATTGTCCTTAGCAAAATTTTCCCAAATTGTCCTAAGCTAATTTTCCAAATTTCCCAAATTGTCCTTAGCACTCTGTCCTTAGATATTTTGCCCAAAAACGGTCTTTTTTGAAATTTTCTCCCAAATTGTCCTTAGCACCCTGTCCTTAGATATTTTGCCCAAAAACGGTCTATTTTGGAAATTTTGAAATGTGAAAATTTTATACTAAGGACAGATTGCTAAGGACAATTTGAAAAAAATTTTTACTAAGGACAGATAGAAAAATTACTAAGGACAGATTGCTAAGGATAATTTAAAATTTACTGAATTATATACGATTTTGATGAAAAATAATTAGAAGACATTTTTTTTTATGCTCTTCACTTAAAAATTTTCTGAATTATATACGATTTTGATGAAAAATAATTTGAAGACCTTTTTTTTTAGCAAATTAGATTCAACGGATAAATACTTTCTAAGATACAGTAAAGTGAATGAAAATAATTTCGTAAAAATACGAAATTTTTTTATATCGAAATTTTTTTTTTAATTTTTTGGAATGAAATCGATATCAAAAATGAGAATGCAGCTAAAATTAACTTTTTCTCATGTCTGAGTTCCGAGATATAGCGTCCGTCGGTTACTCCCTTAAGCTGATTTTTTGCTCCATTTTTAATCATAAATGCAAAAGTGACGGTTTTGAAAACCTCAGAAACTACTTTTCGGATTATGACTCACGCAGTATTTGAATTTAGCTTCTAGAATGCATTTATTTGATTTTATTCGGCCAAATATATCAAATAAAATTTCTACAGCCTGATTTTTTTTAATTGGGCCATTTTTTTCACCAGTCGGCTAGACAGCGTTGACTGGAGAAAAAAATGGCCAAACAACAAAAGCTAAATTGGGCCATTTTTTCTCCGGAGAAAAAATGGCCCAATGTTGCTGGAACATTGAAAAATCGTTCTAATATTTGAATAAATAATATTTTTTATTCAATATATTTTAATCTATATTAACTGAGAGAAATGAGTGGAAAACTTGAAAATTGTCGCGAGACAATTTCAACCAAAAAAAATACAACGTATCTGAAGATGTTCAAACAATACACGGACTATATCTGTAGTTTTTTTGAAAAGAAAGGAAATTTTATAAATAATTTATGATTCGTACCATGCGGAAAATTTAAATATTCTGGAAAAAAATATTTACTTCACTTGATTTGGAGAACGTTGCCGCTTTTGGGGTTAAAATTATCGACCAGACTGGAATTAAATTTGTGTCATGATACATCACTGCAAAAGAATGGTGTGACTGTGGTTGTCATTCACTTATAATCGCAGAGAATATTTCCAGAGATGTCTCAACTTTTGATTTCAAACGAAAGAAATAATAGCTATCGTGAAAAAATTGGCCTATGAATATAATTGCCTGGGAATTTATTTGAACAAAAATTGTGTGCAGAATTTTGAGGCAAATAACTGTTACTAGATAATATAGAATAAAACGACAAATTAATTGAAATGTTTTTGTCATTCCATAAAATTCTCAAATATGCCTATATTTTGGCTTTTCGAAAACGCTATCTTTTGGCCTAGGAAGTTTTGAAAATAAACCCCTTCTTTTTCCTTGCGTCTATCCGCCGGAAAGTTTTTCGCTTCAAAACCTACTATTAGCCCGTATGATTTTACTAATCACCATCCGCCCTCACCTACCCCGGACCCTCTGATCATTATATACCCTTTAGATTAATTTTTCCAAATTGTCCTTATAGAGAGACGGACCCAAAATCCAAAAGCGTAGGTTTTGGGCATATTTTCCCAAATTGTCCT
>SCLH01000417.1:129586-147275 GCA_004367855.1 Oikopleura vanhoeffeni | reverse complement strand
CTAAAAAAATTTACGAAAAAGAGGTGTTTATAGAAATTTTTGAAAATATACGGTACAGCAGAGGTCCGGCGGATAGGTGAACTTTTTTCGCTCAAAACCTTCACCCTATTAGCCGGATTTCACCTATTAGCCGGATTTCACCCATCCGCGACGGCTGGGAAGATACGCTCTGATTGGTCAAAAAAACAAGGTCTAGATTTTATAATTTAGTTAAAGGGTAGTCCAGGATGAGAATTAAGGCAGTAACCGACGCCATTTTCAAAAACGTCTGTCACGAGCTGAATAAAATTCAGTGATTTCTCGTTGTGACATCTACGAAATATTTGTCTGAATTTTTCAAAAAAGTACCGGAATTTTTGTATATCGTACCGGTCGTATTACCGGTCCAAAAATTCAATTTTTGGCCGTTTTTTCATAAAGAAATGATTTTGAGTGACATCAGAATTTTTCACTTTTTTGTGTAGTATGGCTAAATTCAAAAACTCCGGATTGAAATTTTGTCTTATTCAATTTTTTTTCAAATAAAAAACGTCTCAAAAATGGGTGTTTTTGAAGATACTTTGTTTTCTTGGATTAATTTCGCAAATTTTGCTCAAACAGTTAGTTAAAAAAAGCACTTTTAGGAAATCGTTTTTGCCGGAACTAAATGAAGTGGGTTTTTTCGATATTCCTTCGGGTACTTAATGCGACGCGCTCAAAGTTTGGGAACCTAAAAAACTGAAATAAATATTTTCAAAAAAATTTTTTATTTAAATTTTGTTTTCAGATTTATATAATCTCTAGTTCTTTGCAAAACAAATGAAAATTGTCTTTGAGATCGTATTCAATCAATTAAAATGAGACTTATATCAACATTTTGTTGAATTTGATTAAAAAATTCGAAAAATAATTTGTTTTATTGTGATCTTCAAGATCAAATTCACAGTCAAATTGTGCAACAAAAATTAGATTCACCGAGTCATTACAAATACATGAGTTGAATGAAAATAATATTTGGAAAAAGTCAGAAATTTTGAAAATTTTTTTCGAAAAATAAAATTTTTTATTTTTACATACCAGATCGAATTCACAGGCAAAATGTGCAAGCAAAATTAAATTCAACGGATTATTACTTTAAAAGATACAGTTAAAGTGAAATGAAAAATAATACTTCGTAAAAATACGAAATCTATGAAATTTTTTATACCGAAAAATTTTTTTTTTAATTTTCCGGAATGAAATCGATATCAAAAATGAGATAGAAGCAAAAATTAACTTTTTCTCATGTCTGAGTTCCGAGATATAGCGTCCGTCGGTTACCCCTATTTTCTTGATCTAAGGTAAAGTTGAAAGAAAATTTTTCGAATTTTTTTTATTTTTTATTTCTACATTCAAGATTGAATTCACAGGCAAAATTGCAAAGCAAAATTAGATCAACGGATAAATACTTTCTAAGATACAGTAAAGTGAATGAAAATAATACTTCGTAAAAAACGAAATTTTTTATATCGAAATTTTTTTTTTAATTTTTGGAATGAAATCGATATCAAAAATGAGAATGCAGCTAAAATTAACTTTTTCTCATGTCTGAGTTCCGAGATATAGCGTCCGTCGGTTACTCCCTTAAGGCTGATTTTTTGCTCCATTTTTAATCATAAATGCAAAAGTGACGGTTTTGAAAACCTCAGAAACTAGTTTTCGGATTATTGACTCACGCAGTAATTTGAATTTAGCTTCTAGAATGCATTATTTGATTTTATTCGCCCAAATATATCAAATAAAATTTCTACAGCCTGAGTTTTTTTTAATTGGGCCATTTTTTTCACCAGTCGGCTAGACAGCGTTTGACTGGAGAAAAAAATGGCCCAAACAACAAAAGCTAAATGGTGGCCATTTTTTTCTCCGGAGAAAAAAATGGCCCAATGTTGCTGGAACATTGAAAAATCGTTCAATATTTGAATAAAATATTATTTTATTCAATAATTATTTTAATCTTATTAACTGAGAGAAATGAGTGGAAAACTTTGAAAATTGTCGCGAGACAATTTCAACCAAAAAAAATACAACTTATCTGAATGTTCAAACAATACACGGACTATATCTGTAGTTTTTTTGAAAAGAAAGGAAATTTATAAATTAATTATGATTCGTACCATGCGGAAAATTTAAATATTCTGGAAAAAATATTTACTTCACTTGATTTGGAGAACGTTGCCGCTTTTGGGTTGAATACAGCAACGTGCCTCATATAGGACGCACCTAAGGACGACACTTTGGTGGAAAAGTTTGCCGCGGTGCCTCGTACAAGGACGAACCATTCTTTCAAAAAGTTTGCCAGGTCCTCTATAAGGACGAGCAGTTTTTCTATTTTAGCCCAAAATTTTGGACCACCAGCAATCTTGCTAATTTCCATTTTTATGACCTTAAAAAGCATTAGATTATTTAGATTTATTTATCAGGAAAGTAGAGGAAATTCCAGTTTTAATGACCTTAAAGGCATTAGATTATTTAGATTTATTTACCAGAAAAAAGTAGAGGTTAATCCATTTTTATGACCTTAAAAGGCATTAGATTATTTAGATTTATTTATCAGAAAAAGTAGAGGAAATTCCATTTTATGACCTTAAAAGGCATTAGATTATTAGATTGTTTTATCAGAAAAAGTAGAGGAAATTCCATTTTTTATGACCTTTAAAAGGCATTAGATTATTTGGATTTATTACCAAGAAAAAGTAGAGGAAATTCCATTTTTATGACCTTAAAAGGCATTAGATATTTAGATTTATTTATCAGGAAAAAGAAAAGGAAATTCCATTTTTATGACCCTTAAAAGGCATTAGATTATTAAGATTATTTACCAGAAAAGTAGAGGAAATTCCATTTTATGACCTTAAAAGCATTAGATTATTTGGATTTATTTACCAGAAAAAAGTAGAGGAAATTCCATTTTTATGACCTTAAAAGGCATTAGATTTATTAGATTTATTTATCAGGAAAAGTAGAGGAAATCCATTTTTATGACCTTAAAAGGCATTAGATTATTTAGATTTATTTACCAGAAAAAAGTAGAGGAAATTCCATTTTTATGACCTTAAAAGGCATTAGATTATTTAGATTTATTTATCAGAAAAGTAGAGGAAATTCCAGTTTTATGACCTTAAAAGCATTAGATTATTTAGATTTATTTACCAGAAAAAAGTAGAGGTAATTCCATTTAATGACCTTAAAAGGCATTAGAATTATTTCGATTTATATTTATCAGAAAAAAGTAGAGGTAATCCATTTTTTATGACCTTAAAGGCGTTAGATTTATAGATTTATTTACCAGGAAAAAGTAGAGAAATTCCATTTTTATGACCTACAAGGCGTTAGATATTTAGATTTATTTACCAGAAAAAAGTTGAGGAAATTCCATTTTTATGACCTACAAGGCGTTAGATTATTAGATTTATTTACCAGAAAAAGTAGAGGAAATTCCATTTTTATGACCTTACAAGGCGTTAGAATTTTAGATTTATTTACCAGACAAAAAGTAGAGGAAATTCCACATTTTTATGACCTTACAAGGCGTTAGATTATTTAGATTTATTTACCAAGAAGAAGAAAAATTTCATTCCAACGGCTTCCAAGGCGTAGATTATTTAGATTTATTAACCAGAAAAAAGTTAGAAGAAATCCGTTTTTATGTCCTTTCAAGGCGTTAGGTATTTAGATTTTATTTACCAAAAAAAGAAGAAACAATTTCATTCCAACGGCCTTCCAAGGCGTTAGATTATTAGATTTATTAACAGAAAAAGTAGAAGAAATTCCGTTTTTTAGTCCTTTTCAAGGCGTTAGGTTATTTAGATTTATTTACCAAAAAAAATAAGAAGAAATTTCATTCTAATGGCCTTCCAGGCCGTTAGATTATTTAGATTATTAACCAAGAAAAAAGAAGAAGAAATTCCATTTTAACGTCCTTCCAAGGCGTTAGAATATTTAGATTTATTGACCGGGAAAGAAGAATAAATTCATTAGTATGTCCTTCCAAGGCGTTAGGTTATTTGGATTCATTTGCCAGGACAAAGTGAAAGAATTCATCTTTACGTCCTTTAAAGGTGTGGTATTATTTAGATTATCCAACAAAGCACATGTGATGAAAGCAACCCCAGAATCTGTTATTCAATGCATCCCAAATCAAACACTTAAACCATAAGATATGAATTAATCACATGGAAGTTAAACACAACAACAGATTATCAACTACGAAACGGACTTGATCTCACAAATACAACACTTTCCGATATAAAGTAAAGCAAACGACAAATTCGGGACATGATCAAAAAGAGAGATCACTCATGATTACGTTGTAAAAAAATGTGCAAATACCGAGGGTTCCCAACAAGCAAACACACTGTAAAATAGGAACAGCTATTATGGTTCCTCCCCAAGATAGAAAAAAAATAATTAGTAGTAAGAAAACTCTCTGCTCAGCGAAAAACAGTTATGTTCCCCTCAAAAGCAAAGAAATATGAATCTAAAACATACATAACAAAGTCGCCAAACATGTCCATGGAATGCGAAAAATGCCAAAAATATGTATTCTGGGTCTGATCATCAAAAAATCAAAACTGACAAAATTAGTGGAGACACACGTTCGCCATCAGCCAACAACTTTGTCAATGAAATACTGGTATTTACATTTGCTCACTCACAATACACGTTTGCAAAGCCCTGATAGCTAAAGGCAGAAGAATTGCTAACAACAAATAATTACCTGCTGCTAACATACAGAAGCCATTCAACGATGAAGCTAGACAATCAATTCAACACAAAAGTAGTCGAAACATGGCAGAACTAATGCAAATACATCAGGAATTTAGCACTTAAGGAATTACCGATCGAAACACACTGGCTGAACTGGCCGTAAGAGAAAGCACAGAAATATCTGCGACTCATAACACCTAATTTGATAACGAACTAAAGAGTTTGATACGCGATAGGAATATCATGTCCATCTAATCAACACAGAGATAAATAAAGACGTTGAACTGACATCTTGAAATACTTTAACCACACGCAAGCTTCACACCATTCGCATAAGATACCATAAATTACAAGAAGAATAGAGACATTTGCTTAATGACATAAGATACATAATCGAATTAAGCAGCAAAGACATACATTATTTATCTACGTTTCACTTATTTAAGCATCTTCAGGATTAACTTATTTAAGTTGAATAATTTAACAATAAATTCGCACATACTAGACATGAACGAAATAAAAAAAAAGTAAACCACTTATAGGAAATGAACCACCCCTCGATACATGATGATTATGTGAGATAAAGCTGGATAATACAGAGCGAGCAAACAAACTATCCCCTATATTCAAGACATAAATGGTTCAATAAGGTAAACCAATTATCTAGCACTTAGTCATTCATAAGAAATATACCACACACCAGGAATAAGAACAAAAAAGTTCCTTTGCAAGCGCAGAAGACCCAAGAAGTTTACCTCCCAATAAACGATTTTAAAATTTTGGAACGACCTTCCCAAACTCATCAGAACCACTAAGACATACTAGGCTATAAAAACAAAGTATTCGCAAGTAATGAACAGAAGGAACAGCAGACCGAAGAAACATTTACAAAACAAACCCACAGAGAATCCAAACCACAAGAAACTTACAACCAAAGAAGCAAATAAACTACCATCAAACATTTTAACAAATACAAAACAGGGGCCTTATTTTTAAATTTTACATATATCAAAGTATCTAAGAAAAAATAAAATTTAAAACGCTGAGATAAAGCATTAATATTTTTTTTGAAATAATTAGAAATAGATCAATTCAATACTTTAACGATATTATGATCAAATACGGGCCAATTTTAGGACATTTTCCATAATTTAAAAGAATCTTGGGGAGCTGCAACGGACATTAATTACGAAAAACTGCCCACCACTCAAAGATGAAAGTCCGAGATCAAGCAGCGAATTCCGGCACAGAACAGATCCAGGAAGATTTCTACAGCCTGCATACAGCAAAGAAAATAGCACAACACTGTCCTCGTTTTTACTTTCAATTTTCTCTTTTTGTACTTCCCTTTTTTGCGATGTTTTTCTTCAAATTTTCCGCGAATAAATACATGTAAAAAAAATGACTCCAAGATTTCAAAAAAATAAAATTTTGAAAATCGATTTTTGTCATTTTTATTTAGGAACCTTTTTTCAAAAGTTTGCCAGGTCCGCTAATAAGGACGCACCTTTTTCCGAAAGTTTGCCGGTGCCCATAAGGACGAAACGAGCGAAATCGGCTCGTCCTTATAGAGGCACGTTACTGTAATCGACCAGACTGGAAATTAAAATTGTGTCTGAATACATCACTGCAAAGAAATGTGTAGACTGTGGTTGTCATGCACTTATAATCGCAGAGAATATTTCCAGAAGATGTATCAACTTTGATTTTCAAACGAAAGAAATAAATAGCTATCGTGAAAAAATTGCCTATGAAATAATTGCTGGGAATTATTTGAACAAAAAATTGTGTGCAGGGGTGTCCTTATAGACAGAAATCACAGTAACGTATTTTATGAGAAAGCTTGATAAGAAAATAAAACTAGATATGAAGTTTTTTATCATTTGACTGCGTTCTGGACAAAATCATAAAAGTTTTATGTCCGCCTTGAGAGTTCCATAATCTTTTCAAATTTTGGGCCGGGTTAAGGTGCGCAGGATATTTATTAGTTGAGTTCGGGGATTTTGCCACCAAAAAACGATTTCTAGCCTTTAGTGGTCAGATTTCGATTTCTGGTCATTAACATTAGTTTGTTTTGGGTCTACAAGGACAATGTGGACAAAATATGACCAAAACGAACGCTTTTTATTTTGACAAAAAAAACTTTGGATTTTTTCGAGCATTTCTGAAAAACAAGGAAAATATGGCAAAATCTCAGTTGTCCTTATAGCCGAAAATCACAGTATCCTGGTATTTTTAACTTGGTTTTTATGAATTTCCAATGTATTATTTAGTATCAACACTTTACAAAAGGACGTCCGAATGTTTTATATATTTCGCTACAGAAAAAGAAGAAATATCGTACAAGAGCAGTTCCTGGTTATAAGGTAAAATTATAAAGAAAAATATTATATATTTTCTTGCTAAAACCTCCCATAAATAAGTCCTGACATAAACTCACAAAAAATTTTAAAAACTCTTATAAAAAAGTCCCTAAAAAACTCATATAATTTTTTTTAAGCAAACTCCTAAAAGCTCTAATAAATTCTAAAAATCCCATTCAAAAGAACTTATTAAAAACCTCTGCTACACAAAATCCTAAGAAAACTCATCAAAAAAACCTACTTATAATTTATAGCGTTTACAAAAATACCATTTTTCGATTTTGTAAGGAGTCCTTACTAAGGACAAAATGCAGCAAAGTTGATTTATTTGAAAATTGAGTTTCGAAAATGGAGCCTATAAAATCAAATTTGCTCCATTTTGTCCTTATAGACCTTTTCTTTAAATCAATGCTTGAAATTTTAACTTGATATGAGTTTAATGGTGAGTTTGATACGATTAATCGACATTTTCAGACTTTAGCACGTGGGCAGATAAACCTAGATGATATAATTCAATTACCTCCTACAAATCCTTTCACTATTAAATTATTTCAAACAGAAAAAGACTCAAAAGATTCGCGACAAATTCAAATCGGAACTCTTGAAATTTCAGAAGTGTCATCAATTCCAACTGAAGACGATGATGCCAAATATGTTTCAGACAGCTCAGATTAGGGTGCAAAACTATGGTCAGTTTTCTATATACTGAAATTTACCGGTGTTTTTCGCGGATTACCGGTCGATGTCAGAAATCGAAAACAATTTGGGTGATTAAAATTTGCTTGGCTATCGGATACCAAAAACCGTTTCCTGATATCTCTCACCGTTTGGTCTACAGAGGGGGGGTTCATATAGAAAAAGCCACCGAAGTCATTTATGAGCTTGTTTCTTTGTTTAAAAAAACGCTAAATAATTCGAAATTAAAAAAATGCGGCTTTTGACGAGCCCTCATTTCAAAGCGTTGTTAGACTAGGGTGGGAAATGCGATTTTCAACTTGCTTTGCGCTTATCTTTTTGCTTTCAGAAGTACTAAATGAGACCTCACGAGTTCAAAGAAATATACGAAGTTAGACCCAACTGCTAAAATTGAGGTCGTTATCACGGTTCCGGCAAAAAATACGATCTACAATCGTACTACCTAAAAAGTTAATCGCCACAGGTCTGTTTTTTAGATGGTGACAAACGGTGTTTGAGAAACGTCGGAATCTGCACATACGATCTTTCTGATATTTTGGGTATAACAACACTTTGAAATGAGGGCTCGTCAAAAGCCGTAATTTTTTAATTTCGAATTATTTAGCGATATTTCCAATTTTTTGTATTTTACCGGTTTTTCACCGGAAATTATCGGTTTCTCGAAAACCGCTCTAACGTTTTTAATGAAGGATCTCAATAAAATTCTTGACTGAAATTTGACACTTTTAGGGTTCATATAACTTGGTTTATCTATTTATCAGACAACAGTAATTTATAAAAATATTCCCAAATTTAATCAAATTTACACCCTATTGTAGACGACGAAGAAAATTCCGACCGTCGAAATAAAAATAACTCGGTGGCGAGCCGGGTTAAAAACGCGATGCTGACAAAAATCTTAGCCAAGCTGATCAAAACCAATCCGCATATCAACCCAGAAGACTTGGATCTAGATGGACAGGATTTGAACGAAATTGATATTTCCGAATTGCGACTTTATGATGAACTTGAAGATTTCGCAATTTCAGAAGATGAAGATGAATTATTTGATGATGACGTTTCTATAGCCTCAACGCCGAGGCCAAATCTCAAACCCTATTTTGATAAGTAAGCTAAATTTACCAGATCTTTGAGCAAAATATTGGAAATTAATTAAAAAGTGGGATTATTCCTGGTATATCGATTTTCGCGATCTAACTCACCGACACCATTCTGGTTGAAGTAAAGAAACCTTTTTACCTCAAAAATAAGGCAAATTAACCTTTGTTTTTGCTGATTCCGGTAAAAACGGTATTAGCGCGGAAAACGAAAAAAAAATTTTTCATCGTTAATATTTTGGTCAGCTATTTCAATGCAAAAAAACGCGTTCTCCATACCTACTACGGTTTTTCTGTCCAGCAAGGGGGTTGACCTAAAAAAAGCTACCTTACGGAAATAATGTTAATGCAGTTGTGTTAGTCTACACGTATAAGGACTACACGTATTAGTCTACGTGTATAAGGACAAAACTGCCGAACTTCAGCCAAAACTTTTTTTCAAATTTCTGTAAAACCCGGTCCTATAAGGACAAAACGGAAAATTTTTCAAATAGTATTTATATTTAACAAACCCAGCATAATGTAGCGTATAATATTATACTGTATAATTAATACAGTATATGTTTTTTTTTCTCCGGTAATGGCAAACGGCTTTGAAGCCAATTGACGCCAATAAAATATGATATCTAGGTGGATTATATTTTAAAAGCCGAGTTTTCGTCGATAGCGAGGGTTTAAAAAAATTATCGAATAACCGATTGGTGTCGGATCCAAATGCAAAAATAAAAAATTGAGGTTTTTATCACGGTTTCGCCAGCTACGAAGATCTAAAATTCTAAGAGTCATAGGTAGGGTACGGACCCGGGGGAAAATTTTGACCTTTTAAACGATTGAATTAAATATAAAACTAAATAAAAATTCTAAATGTAGAATTCGAAAACTAAAAAAATGTCGAAAAAAAAAAATTGTCACATGAGAATTTCGTGGAATAATTAGGTTTTAATGTTTAATTGCCGATTTTCATATTGCGCACCTTGATTATTTTTAATCAATAAAATGAGCTAATTGTCGACGTTGGTTACATGAGCGATATATTTTCATCAAGAAACATTTTTCCCCATTACGGATTTTCGATACTAAATTTTTCCTAACTGAAACAATTTTTTTTCAAATTATTTTCGAAAAACTTTTATTCTATCTAAACCCAATTTTGTTGCGGTGACGCTTCTTGCCGTTTTTAATTTAAATAAATTCAAATATTTATGCGTTTTTTATTGAGTTGAGACAGGAAGGTTTTCTAGAGTGTACATTTTTGACACTAGGGCCCAAATTTTTTTTTATTCATTTGGTCATTTTATTTTGGTAACGATAACCTGTGAGGTCAAAGAACACTCATGAAAACTTTTAGTTTGGCCCATGGTTCTACCAGTCCGTACCCTAGTCATAGGCTATGAGTCATAGCCTATGACCCAAACTGTTACCCACCTTAATAATTTGTGATACTATGGAATTATGCGCTAACAACCGAAAAATACCCCTAGAGATATAACTTGGAGTGCGTCATACATGACGTCATATTTCAAGATAAGATTGCCCTAATCTACTTTTTTGATCTTTTATTTGTTTCTGTTTGGTGGAGTTCTTAAGTTTACACATTTTGGTATTCACTTATTTTGATCCTATTGTAAAACTCCTTATAAAATGAAAAAACGTCATTTCGACCGCCCACGCGTTTTAATTTTTTGGTGAAAAAATTATTTCTATCCCCATATCGCCGAAAAACCAGGGTGTACAGGTGTACAGGGGGCCCAATATCGCCGAAAGTTGTTTGGCAAAACGCGATATTGGCACATTCGGCGATATGGGTCAGTAATAAATTTTTTGTTCAAATAATGAAAAACGCGTAGGCGTTCAAAATGACGTCATATGTCAAAATTTTCTTTGGATTTTATAAGGAGTTTCACAGTAGGTTCGAATGAAGTGAACCACCAAAATGCGTAGAATTTAATACTCGACCAAACGCAATCAAACTAAAGTTGAAAAGAGTAAATTTGAGAAATTCAATCATTAGAATGACGTCATTCATGACGCCTACAAAGTAATTTGTGACATAAATCTCAAAAAACTCGGCTATATTGGTAAATTCGGCGAGATTGGCACATTCGGCGGTATTGCCCCCCTGTAATCCGTTTTTTTCAGTACTTCTCAATGTTCTCTCCAGCCTCGAAGTTCAATTGGGATCAGTAGTAGCAGTAGAAACGAAATGATTCCACCGCTCGATGCAGTTGTAGAGGACAAAATTAAAGAATCTTCCTCTGATGGCGACAAAGAAGTTGTCATCGACCAGGACGAAAATGAACCCAACAGAAAGACTCCCAGGAAAATGACAAGGTAAATATTTTTTTCGAGCTTTTTGCGGCTAAAAATGACAAATTTTCGAAAATTTGAGTTGATAAATTCGTGCTTTCAAATAAAAATGGTATCTTCAGCAAACACGGTTTTGAACCGGTTATTTTTGGTTTATCTTGAATAATACAGTTTATTATTACACACAGATACCTGCAAAACATGTTATATCGGTTAAATTTCATGGAGAATATTTCTGACATCAAAAATTTTGAAATTTCAAATTCATCAACTTTTGGTTTTAGAGACAAATAATGACTCAAGAATTAAATTTTGTGATTATGAAAAATCTCACGAAAACTTAATTGTTGGAATTTTATTTTCCAGCCATTATTCTTAAGAATGTTATTTAGTTTCATTTCCTACCCGTATTGGAATTTCCGATCATTTGAAAATCTCAAAAATCAAACGGTTAGAAATATCTGGAAAAGATTTTTTGTACAAGCATTAATATTTTGTATTAGATTTTTGTATAAGCATCGAGGTAACTTTGCACGAGGAAACTGTCGGCAATATTTGTTTTGACACTCGACACCATCTGGTGGAGTAACGAGCCATTTTTATTCCTCTAAAATCTAAAAATTACCGGTTTTTAGCTGATCACCGGTCGTGGTCAAAAAAAGTTTGACAGTTAAATTTTTCTTGTCTATCGGATACATAAAACTGTTTCCCGATATCTCTTACCGCTCAATAGGCACCATTTTTCCGCATATTTAAATCGAAATGTAATTCTTCTTGACAAAATTTTCGTACGCCATATTTCCAAAAAAAATTATTTTTGGGAAATTCTCATGTGTTGCCTCAGGTAGTTTTTTTTAAAGGAGGCCACCCTTCTCATGACGATTAAGGGAAAACCATAGAAGATATCGAGAAATGTTTTTTTGCATTTAACTGCCAACTAAAAAAGCTCAATGAAATTTTTTTTATTTTTTATCGGACAACCGGTTCACCGGTAACCGGGGATCTATTATATAAGCATTTTCGGTATAAATTTTGAGAAAAAAATCAAATCTCGATTTTTTCTCCCGGGAATTCATCAAAATTATAGTTCAATCAGTTAATGTGTAGATAATCGTGATATAAGAACGAAAAAGCATAGAAATTCAACTTTCCGGCTGATTTTAAGCAAAAAAAATTTCTGGGCCCACTGAGATTCGAACCTACCAAAAAATTACTTTCCGGTTNCCTTAGCCTCATTTTTTTTAGCCTGCACATGGCCCGCGTTTTGCTCTCTAGCGGCTTTCGTGGACCATTTAAAGCTTAACTTATTTCGAATTCGGATTCCTGAGGTCGATTTCCCCCCATGGCGGGCCATAATTTTTTGGCCCGCGTTTTGTACCCTTACCGTAAAATCTCGAAAATTTGACCGAAAAATCAAATTTTTCAAAAAAATTGTGAAAAACAAAAAAAAACCTTGATCTTAAAATGACCAGAAAAAAATTCTCTACAAGATAGCTTAAAAACATTGATACCTATTTTTGAGTTTTGAAATTCCTTATTTCAAATCGTCAAAACTAATGTCACAAAATGCCAAATTTTGCCTAGCTTGAAATATTTTTCAAAAAAATAAAAATGTCAAGCTTAAATGATAGGCAATTTGAAAAACTGTTTTCGATTTTTGACAGGAAAAATTGTGAAGGAAAAAATAAAAAATCGTCTTTTTTTTAAAGAATTTTTTGTTTGGACTCGATGATCATAATCGATTTGGTCGAAAAAAATGTTTTAAGACAAACGGACAAATTTTCGTCATTTAGAGTTAAATTTTTTTTGAATCAAGATATATTTCAGAAAACATTTGAATTCTTAATTTTTTTTTCTTTTCCAATTTTCATCTTCCTAAAAACCAGGAGATTAATTTTCAGACCATTACTTCGAAGACTTTTTCTCAAAAGCGCCTCGGATACACTTCCTTCCTTAAATAATTAAATTAGTTATTATAATTAGCTAATATAATTTGATTGGTTATTATAATTTATAACTTAAAATATAGGGTGAATTTAAAAATTCCAAAGAAATTTCTTGAAGTTTATTTCAAAATTAAAATATTTATTCAAGATTTTTGTCCAAAATTCCGCACATGATTTGGTCGATTCTTGTATCACAGAAATTCTTGAAGAGCTAGAAATAAATTATATCGATTATTTGATCGTTTCATTTGCCGAATCCGAAAGTGATGAAACAATCGATGATATTTGGAAGCAGATTAATGCTGAAAAGACAATCGGTCGTGCTCATAAAATTGGCGTCGCTGATTTTTGCAAACATAAGTTGGAAAGATTGATAAAGTCGACAAGTTTGAAGCCAGATATAGATCAATTATCACCCACAGCGTCAAATGGTTACTGTGGATTATCACCAGGAAAGGGATTATAAGCACTCCGAGTTATAACTTCAATTATCACTACATAGATAATAGTTGGGGGATATTTTTTTTTCGTCAAAATACTATCGTATTTGTCAAACTAAAGTGGAAGTTTTTGCTTTCTTTTAAGTTTTTTATTTGGGCATACCTACGCCTTAATTCAAAGAATTTCAAAAACAATAATAATTTATAACGTTTTTTTAAACGTATTTTATTATCACGTAAAAAACTTAAACTGTTGATACTGCTTTTTATGCTCACAGTTTGGCTCATAATTACAGCTCTCTAGCTCCATTATTTCGAATTTTAAACCAAAATTTCCCTAATCGGACCTTTTTCTAGCGTCTAAGCGGCCGTTTTGAAAACGCTTCAGACAGATGCGAAATAATATTTTTTGACAAAAAACCAAATCTAATTTATAATTTTTCGACGAGAAAAGTTTTAGGCTAAATTGATAAGGTTTTGATATCATATTATTTTCCGACAAAGTTTTGCCATGCCCTAAATGTACACAATAATCGTTAATAACGTTTTTCGTTAAGAATACTTTTTTGACTATAAACAAAATTCAATTTATAGTTTTTGACGAACAAATATTGGTATACCAAAATTTTGACAATATTTTCACTAAATGTTTCTTTTTTGATTCCAAACGAGGACTTGTTAAATATGCTGCTGAAAATGAGATAAAATTGAAGTCTCACGGCGACCCCTGCTGTGATCCATATCATATGACTAGCAGGGTTAATGAAATGATCTCAAGCCGAGGATGGACAACTTCATTTGTTGCAAGATATTCACAAATGTCAAAAGATCGATTTTGTATAACGAAGAAAGGATTCACAGCACAGTTTAGAATCTACAATTCTGATATAATAAATCAAAATAATTAAAAACGTGAGGAATTTATTATTTTATCTTAAAGTCTTACGAAATTGGCTTGCTAAAGCGAACCAAACAAGGGGGTTGTAGGTGAAAATTGCTGGAGAGCTGGGAAATATAATTTAGTAACAAAATGATTCTCTACAAGCTTATCGAATAAATTTTATTTCGTTATTTTTGTTAAAATATTTCGGAAAAACAGTATGAGCTACACCCACAATCCTCTTGAAGCGAAAATGTTTTTCCTGAATAAAATAATCCTTTATTTATAACTTCTGAATACATAACGGTTGTTCGAAAAAATCTATTGCTTATTGTATCCTATAATCATTACCGAGGTAGAGGAAAGGAACTTTTCTCTGAGAAAAAAAGAGGAAGTAAAATTTTAGGGGAGTTTTTGCTGAGGGTGCCTCAGAGTTAACATTAGTGTGAGAACAATCAAAGTGATTTTGAGAAAAAAAAATGTTTAATTTTGTTTGAATCGAGTTTAATATTCTAAATTTGGAGATCGATGACGACTCCCTTTTTTATTTCGTTGCGTTACAAATATTTTTACTACCATGAGTAAATCACGTGGTTTAATTAACCTTGCTTTTCAAACGTTTTTTTTCTAGAATTAAACATACAATTTCAAACGTAGAATATGATTTTTTTTTCTGAAATTCAACTCTTCAACTTGATCATAAAGGAAAACTGAAGGTTGATCTCATAAGAGTTCTCTGTAAACAACGCTCAAAGAATAGCCTCCTGAAAGGCTATTGTGCCTCGGCGGAACTTTTTTTTATATGCTTCGGAGGGTTAAGGTGAGCTTTTATGGAATTTGAGTCTATAATTTGAAATATGAATTTTTCAAGGTCATGTGAAAGAAATTCCGGAAATAATGTGCTTCAATTATCTTGAAAGTAGGCTCAAAAGTAAAACACTGATCAGAAAGTTGCCTTACGTCAGGATAATATTTTGAAGTTTTAGTTGTCAAATTTAAGCAAACCTTATTTTTTAACTTCATTTTTAAAAAAATAATTAAAAAAAAATTTTGATACTTTGGTTGGTAGTACATTTTAGATTAAATATATGTTTCAGAACTATAAGTTATAGTTAACCCCTGAAAACATTATTACCTAGATTAAAAGCAAAAAAAATGACAAATTTTTCACACCAAATTCATTTTATAGATTCATTTGCGACTGGTATAAAATATATCGGAGAAACATGTAAAATATTCAAATCCCGTATATTTCAACACAGAACTAGAACAAGTAGCTGGGTCTATAAGCACACAATTGACACAGTCACATGAACAATTTCAAGAATCATTATTTTTATCTCATGGTAGCGAACCAAGCGCTACTGACGTCGTCTTCATTACATAAAGCATTTCGAATTTATTAGAAAAAATTTTTCCTCAGAAAATGAACGTAAAACATTTGAGGGACTTATGATAACTTTATAAAAACCAGAATTAAACAAACAAGTTAAACATAGATCCGCCAAATTAATACAAAATTTCTCTGGCGCATTCGACACGAATAACATGGTGACACCAACGGGCTCTTAATTTCGCAAAATAGTTGCAGCCGGTTGTTATTTATTTTGCGAAATTACTTTTTTTTGTTAAACTATTTTTGTAGTTCTGTGCATTCTGATGATGGTAATAAACCGAAACTAGTCAAAAAAATTGTTATTTTATGAAATAGTAGTACAGTTTGTTATCAACCAACTCAATTTGAAGCATTTTAATGCCTCTAAAGAAGAGTCCCACGCCCCCCTAAAATTTCAAGTTTTTAGCAGTAGCACCGACTAATTATTTGAAAACTGAATGATATTTTGAAAATTTCCTTTCTTTTACCAGATTATAACCTCGTTACCATTACGTAAGTCCTATGCTTGTCAAATAACAACTGTCTTTAACTTTCTGGCATTTTGAAATCAATACAATGTCATATTTAGTGTAGCACGTCTATTCAAAGAAGAGCAGGTTTGAAACGCTTTATTTTTCATAATTAACTCCTACAATCCGGAACAACTTCTGGACTCACAGTCTTTTCACGGTCACGCGTGACCGTGATGTTTTAATCAAGCGTATAACCTTCGTTTCATTATCAACATATATTTTTCACTTGATCATATGGTGATTCTGATAATTTCCTACAATTGTATCAAAACAAAATGTGAAAAAAGTAATTTAAAGGCATCAAATGGTGATAAGAAAATATAAAAATCTCTCTTTTTAGCACGATTCACACAATTAAGGGCATAATTGATACGCATTGAGGCTAAATTTGACATTTTAAAATTTGCAGCATTAAACCGGCACCAATTTGGGTGCTGAAACTGCAAAAAATTGCATGTTTTGATTAAAATTTTAAAAAAATCAGCTCCTTAAAATTAAAAAGAACCATTTTTTTATGACAAGGTTCAAGGCCAATTCCAAGTTCATCGTAGAAGCTTGTAAGTACCCTCAAAAGAATCGGAGAGGTCGATTTTCTAATAAAAATATTAGCAACTATGGGTGAATTATGTACTGAACGGTTACTAGAGAGCAAAAAAATAGTCAAATTTCTGAGATTTCACAAGAAGATTGTTGCTCTCTGGCGACCTTTCAGTACATAATTGACCCATAGTTGCTAATATTTTCATCAGAAAGTCGACTCTTCCGATTCTTTTGAGGGTACTTATGAGTCTCTACGATGAACTTTGAAGTTAACGGTAATTTGATATACGGTAAACAATATACGGTATTTTGAAAAAGTACTCCAATCACGCCAAAAAAATTCCAGGGTCAACTTCAAACGTTTTCAAGACGTTTTTCTCATTACGGTACAGTCCGAATGAAATCACGTGACGAAATAATTCAAAAATAAGGTCTGAAATATGTCATATATTTATCCTTATTTCTTGAAAAATAAGATCACGTGACCTATTTGGAAGAAACCATTATGTTCAAAACTCTTAAATTAGGTGTTTATTACCCAACAAAATTTTTCGGCTAAATCTGACTACTATTTATGTACTTGACCCAAAACCTTATTTCTTGATTTAAAGGTCACGTGATCGTTTTTGGTCTTTGGTGTAATGGAGAAAAAGTCTTAAAAACTTCTAAAGAACCACTTCATTTTTTTCAAAAATTGATTTAAGTAATTTTTGAAAAAAAACAGTACTATTTTGGCCAACCTTATTCCTTGAATATACGGTCACGTGATCATTTTCAGGCTATGGTG
>SCLH01000417.1:114288-127040 GCA_004367855.1 Oikopleura vanhoeffeni | reverse complement strand
TTTTTACGGTCACGCGTGACCCGTTTATCGCAATTTAGGACCCTTAATCATTCATTATGAAATATTTACAAAGTAATCGATCGACTATTTAAAATAATTGACGTTTGTGCGTTTTTTTTCTAGAAATTTTACTTGGAGTTAAAATTAATAAATACAAGTTCTTCATAATCGGTAGGAAGATTGTAAATTGACTTTCTGTAGATAAAAATAGATTGAAAAATTCGAAAAAACACAATTGCGAAATTTTGTCGTCGTTTCTGGTTGATTAAAACATCTACGATAAATTTGATGCATTTTAATGATATAATTAAGACAGAAACAGTAGAAACCATCACCCCTCAAAAGGTCCAGTTCGAAAAAAATCGAGATTTTAACAAAAAAATTCCTTAAATTTTGCGTACCGATAATGAAGAAACGTATTCATTTTTAAAATGAAAAAAGGGTAAGATATCTTACCTACTATAGTAATTTGGCTATATTTCAGAAAATTGAAAGTTTTTGGAAATTTCTAGAATTCTGGAATTTTATGGGATTGAGCTCCATGTTCTAATAAAATCATTAAAAAAAATTTCAGGCATTCTTGTTTGTACCATAAATTTAATTATTAAATATTACATACAGGGTGTAAGGTTTTTACCTTCTTTTTTCCAAATTGGATTCATTTGATTTACGTCGTTTTGATTGGTTGAATCTTAGAAAACCTACGTCTTTCTCAGATTCAACCAATCAAAACGGCGGAAATCAAATGAATCCAATTTGGAAAAAAGAGGGGAAAAACCTTACACCCTGTATGTACTTTAGTAATTACATATCGCTTTAGGAGGAAGATTGTTATTTTCTAGTTTGGTCTAGTACATTATGTACGTTAAGTAGTACCAATGTACTAGACCAAACTAGAAAATAACAATCTTCCTCCTAAAGGGATATACGGTATATCATATACCATATATGCAATTTCGTCTCGGAAAAATGAATACAACTCTAGAAAAGTCGTTATTTAATAAATATAGCCGAATTACTATCTTACCGAAAAAAGGGTTAAATCTGCTTTCTTTCATTAAATTTGTTTTTGAAATCATTTTATATTTGTATTTTTAGAAATTACCTTTTAGGGTAAATGGCCAGACTATCGAATGTACGAGGTGCTATTCAATCGGTAAAACCACATAAAATTGGAATATCATTTCCGAAACGAGCGCCATGGACTCCAATAAGTAAGAATATTTTTTTACTACAGTGTTGTCAAATTACAGAATTTGCAGCAGAGAAAACTAACTCGAAATTTTCACGGCTAATAATTCAAAGATACTTCGAAAATTTCAAATTTGCAAGAAATCTTCAATTCACTTACAATGAATTGTATTTTTTCGCAGCTACTGAAATTAACCATTTTTTTATGATTTTTTAAATAAAAAAATTTCCAGAAAAAATCAATTGAAAGTAATTGTATTTCGCATATCGGCTCGACCTACAGGGGATGATATCATGCTAAGAATTTTGTGCGTCATTATAATGTAATTATCGATAATATATAATGTATATTTAATTGTTCAGCAGGGGTCAAAGAAATTTCGAATGTATTTTAAAAATTGTACCCGAACGTTTTATCGAGATATCCGTAGGTGAACAAATGAAGTGTACATTTTTGTCGACTGTTTTCTCGTTTTTTTCTGTGACAAATCTGTAGGCGCAAAAAGTCTGCCAACTTGAAGAAAAAACGTGTCCAATAAAAATCTAATGTCGCAAAAGTAAAATTTTGAAATTAATTTGTATGACATTAATTTATGTCACATAAACCAACCGGTTTCAATGAAAAAATTAAATCAAAAAATGAAACATTTCGTAAATTTGTATGCTACTTGTACTGCTGGTCGCAAAATATAACGAAAAATAGGGACTTTAGAAATGTTTTCTCCAAACAAATCGCGTTTTTTTATCAGAGATCTTTGGGACGCCGTGAATTTGGAATTCAAATCTGTGTAAATTACAGTTTTAAAATTTTCTATAGAAAACATGGAAAGTATCTATATTCGTTTAGTTCCTGCATCTGGCCCCACTATCCCGAATGAGATTTTGAATTTATCCGTTGCTTCCAAAGCTGTAGAACCTACACCCGTAATAAAAGAAGTCAAAAAACCATCAAAAACTCAAAAAATAGATTCAAGCATACCTCTTATGCGGGATGGCAGGCCAAAATTTACCGATATTCCTGTAACTCAAATCAGAAATGTTATCGCTAAACGCCTTTCTGAATCAAAGCAAACTGTGCCTCACCAATATACCTCTGTAAAGGTTAATCTTGATAATGCTACTGGTATGAGGGTGACCTTAAAGGAGAGAGGTCACAATGTTTCAATGAATGATATTGTTTTGAAAGCTACTGCAATGGCATTAAAATCTGTACCAGAACTCAATTCCCGCTGGAATGGTAATGGTACGTTTTTAACAAAAAGTATTTTATAACAAACAAATAATTACAATTATCGCTAACTAACTGGTACAAACTCCCTAACTGGTTTACTGAGGTGTTTTTTGAAGTCCTGGTTTATAAATTTATAAAAGCCGCAAAGTAAAAAATTATAAGAAAATGTGTCAAAATATACCTTCTAATTTATTTTTGTAAATTTCTTCAAATTATTATGGTTTTGTGATATCAAAACGTGTTAAATATTTTTTTTACATTTGGAATTCTAGATTCGAACAAAGCAACCTTCAATGTACAAGTTTTTACAAAAATTCTTTTGATAAAATTAACAATTGGCAGTTAAATTTTCTTAAGAGGGTTTTAATCAAAAAAATCCGGGCTACAGATGAGTTCACATAATTTTCTTAAAATTTGAGACCTGACTTAAAATATACTTACAAATATTTTAATAACTTAACCTCCTCACACCCCAGAAACGAGAAAACTTCGCCTCACATCCAAAAGCTATCTAAAGGCAATACTTGAGCGCTTATCACGGGAAAACTGGGAAAGATATCAATTTACTTATTTGTCACTGATTGAGATCAAGGATAAAATTAAGTATACACACGTAACATTTTTAATTTCGAAAGTTTGTAAACTAGATAACTGCGAGAGAAAATAGAGGTTGCACTCACCTTGTATTTCTTGAAAAACCATACATTTTTTACAATGACATATAACTTATATGATATAAGTTACAATTTAGAAGTGGAACTTTAGCTATTGAAAGCTGGTCTCAAATTTGAAATATGTATCTTGATCGCTTAAAAACATTATTCATATCGCCGCGCGTCGAATATATGCAGTAAAATGTGAAAAAATATTGCTAATCAGCTGAAAACTCAAATCAGTACCACCTTATGTTTATATTTGATCGATTTGTCTTCGTCGGCTCTATTTGAGTTAAATTGCCGTTCAAAAAATAATTTTTTTCATTATTTTGAGTTTCATAAAAATCACTTGTGAAAAATTATTCTTGGTATAGAGACTGCAGATAAAATAAACTTATATCAAAAGAATCTAATATACTTTCCTAAAAACTTGCTTCCTCAGAATTTCGATATTATTTATCGTTTTCACACAATTAATTTTTAAGAAATTTTGACGAAAATCCTAAAAAAAGTAGGATAAAATAACTTTCGACGGCTATGGTAAAATTTTCAACCAATATTTTGGAAAGAAAATTGCAACTCTATGACATATTTGAATTGTAGGTCTGTGACGATGTTATTTCTGCGCCGTTTTGGCTCCCGAAAATTTGTTTGCCTTTAGATAGTTTAAGGGTGTGAGGGGGTTAAGTATTTCAGATATCGACAAAAATCAAGAAAAGAAGTAAATTTTTGTGTAGGCTGAAATTAAAACCATTTTTCTCGGTAACTACACATCCGATCTTAGCTTTTCATTATTTATGAGATGTCACTAAATCCGGCCGTTTCAAAATTTATAAATTTACTTAATTCGAATATAGATACGTACACGCATCACGTTTAAAAATTATTATTAATTAATCATTTTTTAATGGCCACATTTTCGGTTTTTCTTCATGTTTTGATTTCAGATGCTGAACCTCAGGAAAAAGTTGATATTTGGTGTAGGCAAGTTGCCACAGATCAAGGATTATTTGCACCGTGTATACAAAATGTGAATCAAATCGGTTTAACTACTCTCAACGATGCTGTCAAAGATGTAGCTGTCAGAGCCAGATCTGGGAAACTAAAACTAGAAGAACTCACTGGAGGAGGCTTCACGTAAGTTTAAAATAAATTTCATGTTTTGTGTTAGGACAGAAATAAATTCTTTAAAAAAAGTATTTTTCATGCTGATTTGAATAGGCGTTTTGTTTAAAAAAAAGCATTTTTTAAGAAAAACATCATTTTTTATTACAAACATTTTCAAACAAAAATCATTTTCTTAACCCTTGAAAGCTTAAGAAATAACAAAAATTATTAACAAAAAATCATGTTTGAACACAAAAAACCTTGTATAAAAAAAAAATTTTTACAAAAACATTGTCGAACAAACAAAACATTTTTGACAAAAAACTTTCCGAACATTTTTTAAACACATCAAATGCAGTATATAAATTTACTTGTAGTTGTAACTCGCTATATAAGGACAAACAAAACGCCCGTTATCAGTACGGGCGTGAGAACATCAACAAGCAAGTAAGGCGCCGAAAAAATATCCTTTTCATGGGGTTTATCACCATATTTCTAGCTGTCCATGTTACAAATCGAATTTGAAAAATTATCTTGAAACCTTTAAAAACATTTTAGGACCATTGAAAATTACAAATTTCCAATTAAGAAACGAGTTTTATAGAACCCATTTTAAAATAGTTCAGAAAAATTTCCGATCCTTAACTGAACGGTTGCAATCCGAAGCATATCACATTCGAATAAACAGACCAAAGCTCAATGATCAAACCGAATCGCGAAAATATTTCAAACTATTTTGAAATGAAATAAACTCCAAAAAAATTGGGCATTTAAAATTTTTAATGTCAAGCCCACACTGTATACAGTACACAAATTTAAATAAATTAATCTATCATATTATTTAGGCAAAATGGTCATTTTTTAAAAAGTGACTGTATACAGTATAAACATATTTTCTGATCAAATTGTATAAATTTAGGCATTTTTCTAGAATCTCGAGAATTATTACTTTGAAGTTTACTGTATAAAATTTTTTAATGAAAAACAGCTTGAAAATGAATTAGAAATAAATTCGAAAACGTTCGCAAAATAATGAGAATTTTTTAAAGGTTTCTCTTTATATTTGTTTTTACAGTCTTTTGTTAAAAATATTTTCCCGCGCATTTTACGTATTTTTAGTGTTTCCAATCTTGGTATGTTTGGTGTTTCTGAATTTACTGCTGTTATAAATACACCCCAAGCTGGAATTTTAGCTGTCGGTGGAATTGAAAAAAATTTTACTGAAGATGGAGTCACAACGTATGTATTTTCAGACGTAAAAACTTTAAAACCAATTTTTTCCTCACAACAGTAGGAGAGCTTTCAATAGCACCACGAAGGGGACCAACTTTTTAGCAATTTTTTTAAATTAATTACTGTGGTTCTTGTCTAAGCAGACAAAACCGGCAAAACCTACGCATTTTGTTTGAAAACCTCGAAAACCCAACTCTAAGCGGACAAAACCGTATTTTTGAAACATTTAAAAAATTTCTAGCTTTTATTTTAAGAAGTTTTAAATTATTCTTCAACGGCAGTGTGCCGAGTGGGTAAGAGCTCCTGACGACAGTATTTTCTTATGCCCTAGCCCTTGGGTTCGAATCTCGGAGGGACCAAAATTTTTATATTACACATTAATACACTTAAAAGTTTAATAACTCCACAGCGCCAACGGCGAAACCTCGCCTTTATTGGCTATAGAATCTGAGATAATAATATTTCATAATAAATTTTAAACGTAGGGTAGGCGTATAAAAAGTGTAAAAACGAGTTCGTTATTTTCTCACCTAATCATGTATACAAATTCGACTCACTTATGTCGCTTAAAAAGATTTTTTAATTCTAAGTTTTTTAAAATAACAAAAAGTATCCATTATGATGCTGAGTGACATAAAAATCTCATTTTCTTTTACAGAATAGGGAAAAGTATTTTAATGTTACTTAACATCGTGATGATATGAATTTCGTGTCTATAGTGGAATTTCTCCTTTAATTTTTAGCTCTTTAGTGCCCCTAGGGTGATTTAGAGCCGAATAGGTCTAAGCGGACAAAACCGGGTAAATTTCTCGTCCGCTTAGAGATTTTTTAATTTAATGCTTCGAAAAATAACAAAAAATAAAAAACTTCTTATTTAAGTTTTGGCAGTAGTCTTTTTTGAGGTTCACCAGTGTCTACAGCGAATTTGCTTCAATTTTAAGCTCTCTAGTGCCTCTAGGGGTGATTTAGAGCCATTAAGCTTAATCGGACAAAACCGGGTAAATCTAAAGCGGACAAAACCCGATTTTTCAAAGTGTCCGCTTAGACAAGAACCACAGTATAACAAATTTAGCCTTTTTTACTACTAGTATAAAATTGCTCTCAAATTTTTATTTTTTATTCGAAGAAAACAACAAAAAGTTGAAGCCCGCTCGCGCCTTATTGAAAGCTCTCTACTACAGTAGATACATATATTATTTTAAGAATTTTTCCACTTTTTGGGGAAATATTTCCTTTCATTTTAAAAATAATTTTGAAGATAAAATATTAAAAGATTACAGGGTGTAAGGTTTTTCCCTTCTTTTTTCCAAATTGGATAGACTTGATTTCCGCCGTTTTGATTGGTTGAATCTGAGAAAGACGTAGGTTTTTGCTAAAATTAATCGTTTTCATTAGCGTTCTCATCACTCTCCAATTTGGAAAAAAGAAGGGAAAAATCTTACACCCTGTATACAAATGTTTTTTCGAAGATTTAGAAAACTCTATTTGTGATCATAGAGACTCCCGCCAAGCCCGCGTTAATATTGGCCAGCAATAAGCCAAAATTTAAAAAAACAAACCATATTTCAAAACTTAACATTTTCATTGGCCGGAGCTCCGCGGAGTGTCCATGACTGCAAAAAGGGGTTTGCTTTTCCAAACTGCTTCTGATCAATTTTAAAGTGAAAAAATTACAATTGTACAATTACAAAAAAAAATCAGAAATGAGATAGATCTCGTATTTCGAAGCAACCTGATATCAGGGTTTTTATTCAAAACTGATACTAAAACCATTATTTTTTTTAGTAACAATATGACAATGACCCTATCTTCGGATGGCCGTGCGATTCATGGAGATAGTGCTTTCAGATTTGTTGAAAAACTTAAAGAATATATGGAAAACCCACGTATAATGCTGCTGCTTTAAGTGTTTAAATTTACTAGACACAATTTATTTTATTTATTCGGAGTGATGTATATTATTAAATTTTTACTGCACTTTCATGTTATATATGAGAATGATGCTATTTTAATTCAAAAAAGTTCAACATATAATTTTCTCATCAAAAGTAAGTGATGTTTTTTTGAGTTAAAATAGATTTTAACTCTTTCGGAAATAAAAGTTCAAAGATAAATTTTTGCTGATTTAGGTAACTTTCAAAAGAAAATCCCCCAAAAGGTTTTTACCAACATTTTTGCTTTTTTTTTAGTTTGAATAAATTTACTTATTTGACGACTACTGTATAGGATAGAAATTTCGGAATGCCGTAAGAATCTTTTTTTGACCAGTTAGTTGTCTGCTTTATATCAGAGTTATTTCACGTCTTATCACGTGACATTTTCCCAAAATTTAAACAAAAATTCATATTTCGTTTCTAGCACCTAATTTAAAAGACTTCGACTTTAATTTTTTTTAAATTAAGGGGGTAGGTGTCGCTTTTGGTACCTTTCAATCACGCCTCAGAACAATTCTAGGGCAGTTGGAACCAATCTGAGGATCACTCGTTTGTAGATATATCCTCGTCGTCATAACATTACATATATCAAAGTCAACATTGTTACAATCAACACACCAGGTGGTGAGTCTATTCTAGAAACACTAAACGTTTTTTTAAATCTATCTTCTTTTAGACCCCACATACAAAAGCGTCTCAAAATTCACACAAAGTAGCGGATAAATGAGAAAAAAAATGCTGATGAGAAGGATTTTTCGAAATATTTTATATTTTTTATTCTATGAACTCACTTGAAGCGCCGATTTTTCCAGTTTTTCAACTTCAAACTCTATCTTCTTTTAGACGCATGTTGGAATAAATCCGTTGTTCGACTAAGGATAGATAAATAATAATCTATGCGGTCAATTTTGATATAATATTCTAGAATTCTAGAAATTTATTTTAAGTGAACCGGAAATGAAAAAGTTCGAAAAAAAAAAGTTCGTCTGATTGGAACAAAAGTCCACAATTAAAGCTGAAAAATAACTGAATCAAAAAATATTCTTGCACACGCGTAATGAAATTGTGAACCACATCAGCGTCAAATCCAATAATTAGGTTTAACTTATTTGGCTTAAAAAATAAATTGTAAATTTTCTAGAATTCGGATTTACAGTACATTTCCGATAATTTTAATTGTCATGCATCGTTTCGTGGTCATATCTACCAATAAAAATATTTTCATATCATGGGGTGGAAATCCCGTTTATGCGGGTAAAGAAAAAAATATAGAATTTTGAAAATTTAGATTTATGTTCACGATTTTTTGAAAAAAATATTCCACCATGAGATTCTCTGGGTAACTTAGTCAAACCGATATTAATGTATCATAAATTAATTCTATAAAGGCTAAAAAAAAACGACCCCACCCCCTTAAAGCTATTTTATAAAGCACGAAGTCAAGTTATAGGAATAATATAAGTCTATAGTACATATGTAAAAATAGAGGCATTTTGAGAATAAATCCTCGAGGAATACATATGTTAACTATAGTAAAATCAAGAGATCTCAGCTATCTCAACATGCTCAGAACAAATATTTTTGAATTTCGGAGATTTTTCTTTGAAAGATACCTTCTTTTTTTTTAGTTTACATAAAAAATTAATCAAATTTTGTTAATAAATAATTCTGCATGCATGACAAGACCAAAAGGCAAATTTCTAAAAAATTACTTTATTTATTTACAAATAGCATAAAAATTTCATCAGAAGCATATATTTCAGTGCATTCTAATCGTGATTATTATATAAAAATGAAGGCACTCAATTTGATGTGCCCTATGTTTTTTTGCGAAAAGTTTGCATTTTTTACTATGTGGAGTATTCGATGAAATATAACCTAAAGGAAACTTTTATTTCGAGATGTCACGGCTTAAGATTTGCTTTTATCGAGAATTTCAGTAATCGAAAACTTTTGAATATTTTAAAAATCACTTAACCCACACCTGCGCACGATGTTTCTACCTACGCACCAGTATCTTTAAACACAGTTTTCGAAAATATTTAACTCTCTTGAATTATCATGGATCGGACTCGAAAAACGGATTAAAAAGATACGGAGTGATAAGATCAGAGGTGACTTCTGTTTTAGAAAGAAATCGCTATTTGAAAATACATTAATCAAAAATTAAGGGGGTTTTGCGTACTTTCCCGATATTTCGTTAGCCTAAATAAGTTTTTCCCAAAAACATGATGGGTCTCAGTGTTTTAAAACACAATGGCGCAGGCTAGGGTTAAATATAGAAATATCAAACTTCAGTTAAAAATATTTTGATTAAAAAGTACAGATTCATTAACATATTTTTTATAATCATACAGTAATATGAAGCGGATTCTAGGCGTGGCTCTTTGGAAAAAATTTTTTGTAAGTTGGATTTTTTAAGAATTTAAATTTTTTTTCAAAAATTTTGAAAACATGAAGTTTCAAACATAGGTACCAAGTCCACAGCTGTCCTGTCGAAATTGTTTTGTGCCGAAGTTTCAGGCAATTCAAAACACAATTGGTGTCTGTGTTTCAAAACAAAACGGCGCAGGCGAAGGTCAAGTACATAAATATAAAACTTTTATCGAAAAAAGTTTGATTTAAAAAGTACAGATTCACCAAACTTGTTTTTTATAAATTCATACAGTAATATGAGGCGGATTTTCAAAATACATTTGACTTCTTTCTTGCTCCAAAGCAGCTTTCATTTGCCCAATCGAACAGCAGCAACAAAACAAAGACAAAAGCACACTCGTAATTGTATCATGAGCCACAGTTCTCGATTTCCAAAAAACTTGGGCAAACATTTGTCTGAGTCGAAAAGCTTGAATTAACAAAATTATCGATAAAATATCTTGGAGGTATGTCAAAACAGTTGAACCGATATTTGTGTCATACGAGACTCCAAATTCTTCTTCGGTCCCAACTTCTATTGATTTCCAAACGCCATGATAATGAAAAGCGAGAAGTATTGAAATTAAATGAAGGAGTAACCTTAGTATACCGAGGAGGATAAATCGGACACCGGGGTTAGCAAATTGTGGAAACGAGGTCTTTGCTATACTTAAAATATTTAGTTTGGTGGTTGTTCGGGTTCGTGTATTTTGTACCCTAAGAATTTCTTCAGTTTTCGGCTTTATACGGAGTATTTAAGGAAAGCCGTTATACTAACTTGGGGCGTAGATTTGAAAAAAAGTTGAATACCTTTACCAAGAAATTTTCAACCTCGGACAGCCTAAAGAGGTTAAGGGTTAGCGGATATCTTTTGAACCAAACATATGAAACTAGAATTTGACTTTATTATATCTGCGGAACTCGGATTAGAGTCGGATAGTCAAAATAAGTTTCTTATTTTTGCGCGGGGGTTTTGTGAATAAACGTCCTAATTAATCAAGGGCGCAGTGTCTCAATCAGGTATTTTTCTGACCTGGAATACAAAAAATATTGATTTAGCGGTTTTATCTAGGTTTCTTATTTTATAAATTTATTGATTGCGAGCAAATAAATATTCTTGTTTTAGCAAATACGGAATCTGCAAACATCATCTTTGAATTTATTCAAAGTTGTTGTTTGCACTGCGACGGGTGACAGCCTAGTTTGCAAATTCCGTATTTGCTAATAATAAAATTTATTTGATCGCAATCAATAAATATTAAATAAGAACTCTTAGAATTAGGGTTCTAAAGAATTTTGCCAATTTACGAGAAAATTAATTTTTGTGCGCATCCAGAAAAAATGAGAGACGGTCTAAAAAATCGGTCACAATAAAATAAACAATACAATAAGAAAAAATAAATAAAATTATTCTCTAAAATTTGCTAAAATTCCGGTTTTAAAATCGTTGTACAAGTCGCGCCCGTAAAATTACCTTTCGTGTCGTCAGGTTACCCGACTCGGGTACCCCCTTAATTATGTCATAATTGCCTTGTTTTTCGTGTGACTTTAATTTATCGGAAATCGATTCACGAGCTAAAATACCGCAGTCACTGCCGGCTTCAGGTTCAAGTGGCGTCGAGACTTGAGGTGATTCGAAAACCATTCTTTTATAAAAAGGCTTTTAATCTAGCCTTAAATCACCTAAAGTCTCGACGCTACTTGAAACTTACGAGATATAATTTTTTATTTACCTCCAATATCCAAACCATGGTAATAAAAAACTGATAAGACACCATGTTCTATACACGTGATTGTTAAACTCAAATAATCCAACTTCTGTTTTTCTCTCCGAATCGTCAAGGGGTACGTTTACAATTGCAGGCTCAGAATTTGGTGCTGTGTATTCTGGCGGTGGCTGGGTATCATCTCTTTCGTCAAATAAAGGATCGGGATCGTTTTGAAATTGTTCATAACCTTTCATTTCAAACCTGAATTCATTCATCGTTAAAAAATCGTTAAATCTGTAAAAAGATTATACAAAAATTTAATATCTAGAATGGCTCGAACTTAAATTTTTCGAAAAAAAATGTACTAAGAAATTATATTATTACATTTGTTTGAATTTTTGTTATGTTGATTTATCTTCAAGCATCATATAAGGTCAGTGTATTAACCCGTGGACTTAGTTTGTGTCAATTGACACAAATTTTTATTGTGCGCATTTTTTCTTCTCGAATAATTAACCTGAATAAATTCAAATTATACATGCGACATTTTTTTTGCAATTTTCTATCGTTTGGTTTTAAAAACCATTATCCTGACTGCTCTGGTTCTTGAATTAAAGCTATTTTGTTGAGTCGATAATAGCAAAACTATAAATTTTGTAGTCAGTTTTGAGACATGACAAAAACAATTTACAAAATTTTAAAAACAATTTTCTGTATGATATTATAATATATTTTATATACCAAAATACTGAAAATATTTGACGACATAATCAAAATTAATTCTAAAAGATAACTTTGTGAAACCTTATTTTTCTCTTGCATCAATCTTTAATTCTCTGATAAATCAATTTAGAAAAACTTATTTATTATTCATCTAAAAAATTATTTGAACTATGTCAAAAATGTAGAATATTTGCGTCTTAGGTTTGATCATATTTACTTTACGGATCGGAGGAAACAAAATATGATAGCGCGCCAAATTAAGACCAAACAACTTACGAGCGCCTTAAAGGGGGTGGCATAAGTCTAACATTTTTTCAGAGCAATATTTGAAAGAAAAAAAAATGTGGAAATTTATTTTTTTATCTTCAATAAAAGTGTTCATTCTTACAAACGTTCTCATTTTTATTTCCTAAACATAACTAACTATAGCTAAAAATACAAAAAACCACTTTGCACTGTTGTCGGGTGTACTCCGCTAATTAGTTACCTAATTACTCTGCACAGTCGAATTTCTTAAATATCAGAGGTTTCTTTCCATGAAAAAGGGTAAAAA
>SCLH01000417.1:92560-113809 GCA_004367855.1 Oikopleura vanhoeffeni | reverse complement strand
GAAAATTTTTATAATGCTTTGATTTTTTTTCAAATTTTTTCGATTTCAAAGATGAAAACTTGAGCTCAAATCTTTCCTAAAATAGATAGAAAATTATTTTAATGAGCTGGATCATATATATTCTGGTTGAGCTAACGATAATAAGCACAAAAAAATTAACTAACTAATTACTTTCGTGAGTTATATTGACTTCAATCTTCCAGGTTTATGCCACCCCCTTAAAGGCCTTAAGGGCCTCGGTGCTATTTGACAGATTTGCACTTTTTCAATTTTTTTTCTCTTGATAATAAACTTTTTGCCACTTCGGAATTTTCGCATAAATACTTTTCTAAATGAAAGTTGCCACTTTTTAGCTTATTTCGTTGAACCCTTGTGAGCATATAAAAAAAAGTTCCGCCAAGGCACCAGAGCCACAATTGTGGCTCTACTTTGAACGTTGTTTACAGAAAGCTTGAGGCAGTTGGAATTTCAATTTTTTCTGCATAAGAAAGTTGAAGGTGATATTTTTGCATCCGACATTTTATATTCTAGAATTTTAATTTTTTGTTCTAGAAAATATAGTGAGAAAAGCAAGGTACACCATATCACGTAATACACGGTCACAGTTGTCTTCATAAGTTGCATTTTTGTCGGAAACGATGCACAAGTATCTGGCCTACGTCACACTTTTGTCCGCTTTGATTTATATCTCATAAATCAAAAGTAATTTATGAATAAGTCAAAAATTTTGATGGAAAAATCATGATTTTTGATGAAAAATGTTTATTTTTCCCTATAAAAGCAGATAATTACACTTTTTCTATTAATTTCAAGTAAATATGGTAATGAAGTACAACTGTGGACAATTTTTGATTGCTTAAATTCACTTTTATAATTATTTAATTTCTTCATGGGATACTTGAAGTTGAAAATTTAGAAATTTCACTTCCGAAAAAAAAATAACTGCTCCTAGATACCAATAAATTTATTTCAACTGTCATGCACAAAACACTTTCCTAAAAACTGGCTTATCTCTCATTTGTATTTTATGTCTAGTTCCAAAATAATTTTTCCGGAAGTGAAAAATAGGCGAAACATCCTAATAAATCAACTCCCCGTAATACTGGAACCAAACATTCGAACAAAATTCAATTATTTTTTTGGAACCGAATCGAAATTCTTTATAATGTGTTTGAAAGAAAAGATTCTACTATCCCGTTTTTTGCCTTTTTTGGATGATTTAAGTTATGCTTGAGCCACAATTGTGGCTCTGTGCTCACAAGGGTTAATCTGATTATTTTCAGATCGATTATTTTTACTTTATAAATCATATTGTGAAAAACACTCAAAAAACGGTGTCTAAATTAAGGTAAAATTAATTTTTCATTAATTAGTAACTATGAAAAACGGTTTAGACCAACGTTTAAAATGTATTTGATTTATTTGTATTTACTGAGTTATTTCTGTATTTCGGATTGTCGAATTCAAACGACACATAATTTGTTTTCATACGATTTCTACGTCAAAATCGAAAATTAAACATTTTGAAAAAAAGTCGAAAAAAACCTAAATTTTAGCACATCGAAAGAAATATTTTTTTTCACGAGATGAATAAAATAAATTTTAAACGGTGTTCGAGGCGGCTTACCAATTTGGCAAGTTTAGGTGAAATATTTTTTTTTAATTCTTGATTAAAGAGGGCTTCGATGGATTTCTCCCAAACCGTAGTTTTGTTCAAAAAATTATGATTTAGAGTATGAACAAGAGCGAAGAAACAAAACGAGGACATATTTAAAAAAAAATAAAAGGTGGCATTCGCAATATTTTTAGCCGGTGATTTCACAAAAATTAGTTTGAAAATTTTTGAACAAGAAATGAGGAAAATTTTCGAAATATTTCCAAATAGTTTCGATCAAAAATCCCAAAAAAATGTCATATGATTTTTCAAAGAGCATATAAAGAATATGTGGTGACCTACTCGAAAAGTTAAAGTGGTCATTTTGTGGAGTTTTTCTTGTTGATTCGAAACAAATATATAAAAAAATTATCGAAAAATAAGGAAAATTTTTCATAATTCTCGGAACTTTTTCCAAAAATTTGACGAATTCGAAAAGTTAAATTCGAACTCAAAATTTCGTAAAAAGCAATAATACGAAAATTCAAAAGTTACAAAAGTTGCCTAGATTGTAAAACATAACTTTGATGGTATATTGAAGAAAATATATATACCCAGTAAAAAGTTTTTCATCAAGCGCCCATGTCCGGATCTGTCAAATAGCACCGAGGCCCTTAATCAGTTACGTCTATAAAGTGTGATAATGTTCATATGACGGAAAATTGATAGTTGTACAGAATGTGATATTTAAGCTAGTGATGGAAACTCTAGAATCCACCTAATCATACGCATGCTGATTGGTTTGCGTTCAATAATCGTGGGATTATGTTGTTCTCTCCATTCAGAACCAATCAGCATGCGTATGATCTGGTGGATTCTTAACTCGTAGACTGTAGAAGTGAGTCTGTACCTAGACTTGATTTCGGCTATCTAGCTACCATTCTAAAAATCGAGCCATATAAGCAAAGTTTCATTATTAACATATATTTTTTATTATCTTTAAATACAATTCAGCCAATTTGCTATACAATTAAAATAACAAAAAAAATTTAAACGCATAAAAATGCATTTAATGGGGATAAGAAAATAAAAAGTTGCAAAAATTACCTCCAGTCACACACAAAAGTGCTATAATACTATGAATTTAAACGTTTATTTATATTTTAAACTACGTCATATTAAACTTCAAATGATTCGCTATCCATCTGTTAAAAAATAACTATATGTTTTTTTACAAAATTCTCTAGTAAAATGACTCATAAATTGTTGTGAAATATTTTATTTCTCGTTCAAGGTCAAATTCATTGTATAAACTTGAAAGTACCACCAAAATAATCGGAAGGGTCGACTTTCTCATGAACATATTAGCAACTATGGGTCAATTATGTACTTAAAGGTCACTAGAGAGCAAAAATGGTCAGATTTCAGAGGGGGATTTTTGCTCTCTGGCGCCCTTTCAGTACATAGTTGACCCATAGTTGCTAATATTTTCATCAAAAAGTCGACCCCTCCGATTCTTTTGAGGGTACTTAAAAGTCTCTAAGATGAACTTTGAAATTGACGATAATTTGATATACGAGGTACGAGACTGTATCGTCGATACACTATATACGGTAATTTGAAAAAGTACTCAAATTACGTCAAAAACATTTGTTGATGAACTTCAAACGTTTTTAAGACTTTTTTCTCATTACACCAAAGTCCTAATAAAATCACGTGACGAAATAATCCAAAAATAAGGTTTGGAATATGTCATATATTAATTCTTATTTCTTGAAAAATAAGATCACGTGACCTTTTTGGAAAATATCATTATGCTCAAAACTCTTAAATTAGGTGTTTATTTGCCCACAAATGTTTTCGGCGTNGATACACTATATACGGTAATTTGAAAAAGTACTCAAATTACGTCAAAAACATTTGTTGATGAACTTCAAACGTTTTTAAGACTTTTTTCTCATTACACCAAAGTCCTAATAAAATCACGTGACGAAATAATCCAAAAATAAGGTTTGGAATATGTCATATATTAATTCTTATTTCTTGAAAAATAAGATCACGTGACCTTTTTGGAAAATATCATTATGCTCAAAACTCTTAAATTAGGTGTTTATTTGCCCACAAATGTTTTCGGCGTGATTTGAGTACTATTTGTTTACTTGAACCAAAACCTTATTTCTTAATTTGAAGGTCACGTGATCGTTTTTGGACTTTGGTTTAATAAAAAAAAATCTTAAACTTCTAAAGAACATCTTCACTTGTTTCAAAAAATTTTTAAGCAATTTTTGAAAAAAACAGTACTATTTTGGCCAACCTTATTCGTTGAATATGCGGTCACGTGATCATTTTTGGGCTATGGTGTAATGGAAATAATGTCTTAGAATTTTTTTCTGATCACGATCAATGGTTTTATTTGGTAATTAAAAAAAAATTTGCAAAAAATAAGTACTGTAATACAGTATAAATTTTCAAAAAAAGGCACAACCGTCATTTTTTTAAAGTTTATTGATAACTTTATAACTGATCTTGTCATTAATGATTAAGCGCCGTAAAATGCGATTAAATGGTGAATGATAGCTGGATGGCCGAAATCAAGTCTACGAGTTAAGCTTTCCTCACTAGCTAAAAATATAACATACTGTATATTTTGGGATTATTATTTCAAACTTAAAATTGTACTGTTTTCCGTAAAATGCAAATAAAAAGTGCAAATTTGCATATTTTATGTTTTTGTGGTGAAATTTGCAAAATCAAAAAATATCGATGATTTTTTAATGTACACTGAATTGCCAGTTCCACGGGTTAATAAGAATTTCATCGGAATTTAATTTTGACGTGAAATATTTCAGTCGGCCTATGCTTGATTCTACAAACGAGTGAGCCTCAGTCTACTCAGTCAGAGTAGGAAGCTGTTTAGGGAGATTAAATTTATTATCAATCATAAATAATGATTCATCCTGAATCATCCATGAAAATCATTTATTTTTAAATAAATTAAATACATAAATTCTAGTAGGAGTGTCAGTTTTTAGTAAATTAAGTCAAAATTAATATTGATTTAATAAAACGGGCACTTTAACGTGCTTATAGATATCTTTAATTACGTTATAGACTATAACTTATAGTGCCTTTTTTAATAAATTAATATCGAATTTTGGCTCAATTTTCTAAAAGGAGGCATTCTTATTTTAATCGGCATTATACTTTGAGCACGGTTTCGAAACTGAAGTTATAATTTCTTTAATTTTGAGAAAAAAGTGCCTCGAAATAATACTCTGATCGTTTTGATATTTTGTGTTCTTGTACAAGTAAGAAAATTATACAGTAAGAAAATAAGCGTATTAACTTCATTGTAAATTTTTTGCAATGTCAGTCTAGATCAAGCAAAAAAATCTAGGCGAACGAAAAAAGACATACTGTATGTCAAATACCACATTTTTGGGAGGGGGTTCCAAGCCCAGTCAAGCCAAACCATACCAATTCTCTTGTTTGTCGAGGTCTGGTCTAGATGGAAAAAATTTGACAGATATACTGAAATTATGATGTCAAGTTTGAACCTGTACTCAAAGTATTATGATGAAATACCAGTTTCTTGCAAGTTAAAAGCAAAAAAATATTCAAATTTTGAAAATTGTAGATTATTTTGAAAAAAAATTTCACCATAAGATTCATTGTGTCCGCTCAGAATTTGTTACTTTTGTCAGAATACATATTAATCTGACAGAAAATTAGCCTAGAAAGTGCTTAAAAATATCGTTCGAAACTCACTATGGGGAAAAAGCGAAATTTTTTATATTATTTTTTCAGAATCTGTTCGGTTAACTCCCGTAGTTGCCGACAATCTCTGGACCCGTAGTGTTCTTTGCGCCATCCGTGGCGTTGCGTTTGAATTAAGCATTATAACCGAAGATTCATTATCAACATATATTTTTTAATGATAATCATATTATTTCAAAGAATTCTCTACAGTCCTATATAACAATTTGTTAAAAAAGTTTATTAAAAAGTCTCAAATGTGAATAAGAAAATTAAAAACTCTCGTTTTTGCCGATTTCACAAACAGTGCATAATAACACGAATTAGGGTTAATTTGACATTTTCAAATTTAAGATATTAACCCTCACCAATTTGGGTATTGCATGTGCAAAAAATGGATGTTTTTATCACCATTCTCATGTAAAATGAGTCTTAAATTTTTTGGATTAATTATTTGTCTCTTTTTTCTTTCGCCTACGCATTTCTTCTGTAATCAGTATTTCGGAAGCTATGACTTCTAGAAATGCTCTATTTAAAACCGGAGGCCATACTGTAATGCAATAAAAGTCTTAGAAATTCGTTACATTCTTTTAAGGGGTCTTCCACGTGATTTGAGTACTTTTGAAAAAAAACATAGTACAGTAATTTGAAAAAGTACTCAAATTACGTCAAAAAATCTCAGGGTCAACTTCAAACGTTTTTAGAGACTTTTTCACATTACACCCAAAGTCCGAATAAAATCACGTGACGAAAATTCAAAAATAAGAATGGAAATATGTCATAAATTAATCTTATTTCTCGAAAATAAAGATCACGTGACGTTTTTTGAAAATATTATTATGATCAAAACTCTTGAAGTAGGTGTTAATTGGCCCAAAATTTTTCGGCGTAATTTGATCACTATTTGTTTACTTGAACAAAACCTTATTTCCTAATTGAAGTCACGTGATCGTTTTTGGACTTTTGTGTAATTGAAAAAAAGTCTCTTAAAAACTTCTAAAGAACCACTTCACTTGTTTTAAAAATTGATTTAAGTAATTTTGAAAAAAAACAGTACTACTTTTACCAACCTTATTCCTTGAATATACGGTCACGTGATTATTTTGGGCTATGGGTAATGGGAAAAATCTTAGAATTTTTTCTGATCCCGCTCAAGGCTTTTTTTGATGATTTGAATTTTTTTTGCAAAAAAATAAGTACTGTAATACTGTAAAAATTTTCGAAAAAAAACGCACAAACGTCAATTATCCAAATAGCGATCGATCACTTTGTAAATTTTCATTCATACATGATTAAGGGTTCCTAGATTTGCGATTTAAAGGCCATTGCGCCACGGATGGCGCAAAATACACTACGGGAGTTAATTAGCAAAAATGGCATAATTTTCAGACTATTTTTACAGCTATTCTCTCAAATGTAAACAGAAAACACTCGCATTATGCGAAATAAATCATTGGAAAATATACTGTAGTCCTGTAGAATAAATCGAATATCGTCAAAAATAGTTCTCTTTGTTGTTGTCATCAAAATATCTCATTTCTCCCTTACAATTATAGTTTCCTTTTCGAGATAAAAATTTGATTTTTTTTCGTGATTTTCAATTAGTGTTCTCGTTTGTCTTATGATTCTCTTCAAACAATAACAAACGAGAGTAAATTTAATATATTAATAAATGACTCAGTTTCTCGCTAAGTCATGTTTTAATGAACTCAAGGTCTTAATATACAAAGCAGATACTTACCTTGTACAAATTTAATTCGATTTTGAAATCGGCTCCGTTTATATATAATTGAAACGCAAATAAATATTGAATGTGAATAATAATATGCGTGTTTTTCTTTGGACTATTCAAATATGTTGAGTTTCACGTTATTTCGAATAATTTGTTAAAGAGGTACTTACTGTATGCTTATAAAGACTTGTAAAGGAGATGGGTTTTCAACGATTTAAAATAAGGAATTTCAAAAGTCAAAAATGGGTATCGATTTTATTGACCCATCTTGTAGAAAATGTTTTCTGGTCATTTTTAGTCCGAAAATTTTTTTGTTTTTCAAAATAAATTTAAAAAAAAAATTGATTTTTCGGTCAAATTTTACATGTGGTTCTTAAGTTAAGAATCTTAACCAAGTTAAAGCGAAGCCGTATTATTTTTTGGTAAGTGAAAATTAAGCGTTTTTTGGTGACCCGTTTATTTGGATTATGGTCGGCGACCATGTGGAAATTCCAGTTCTTATTTGCGTAAGTTCAAGCAAAACATAGGGAAAACCTGGCTTGAAGAACGCAAATAACGGATTTGGAAAATTCCGCCTCGATTTTTCTAGAATTAGCAAAAAACAATTTTGACGATTTCCGTCTTGTAAATCTATCTCCTCCTTGGATTTTTTTCATTTTTCTTACATGAGCAAAATTAATCAAATCTTTTTGTGGGAACAAATTTTAAAATTTATGTTTATTTTTCAAGATATGGTTTACCGGAAGTTTTTTCCATTTTTTGACAATAAAATTGATGCATTTTGTTGACTTAGAACTACAGTGTTGAAATGAAAATTGCATCGGGAGAAATTCCCGCCAATTAGAAATATATTTTAAAAATTTTATATTTTTAAACCCTCGCCATGGACGAAAGCTTGACTTTCAAAATATAATCCGCCTAGTTACCATTTTTTATTGGCGGGAATTTCGTACAATGAAATTTTTATTTCGCAAGTAAAAAAAATACATACTGTAGATGAAACGTGAAAATAACTGTACCTGGAGTATACAAGAAGATTGGCGTTGTCAGAATTGGCTTTTATCTGCTTATTTTCTCTTTTAATTTTTTAAAATGTAATTCAATTATAGTGATAATCGAAGAGTTACTGGTTTTACTCGCAACATATGCGAGGAGGTGACTAACACGTTTTGTATTTAATCTGATTTGCTGAATTTTTAAGTGGGTCATAAACCGTCATTTTGTGCTCAAAGCAAGTCATTAATAAAGCCTCAGACCAAAAAATCGTGTCTGAAAATAGTTTCGTCGATCAATCATATTTGTTCTGAGATATACAAAATGCATACATCATAATCGACCATATGCATTTAACAATCTTGTCAATAATCATATATGCGAGATATTAGTATAGCGAAATGGAAACGGCGTTGCCAATTGCATAGCGCTATGTGATTGGCTCTTTGAAAAATACTCGAGTGTCATTGGTCAAGAAAACTAATTTTCAGGAAACGAAAACTAATACCATAATTACCGGTAAACCGATGAGTAGGTCGAAAAAACCTGGGTTACATTTGCAATTGCTTGAATCGGATGTACCGGACCGACACTTAGCTTAAAGCTAAGTCTTTTAAAAATATTTTTTGGCGAGATATAAGTTCAGCGAAGTGAAAAAGGTGCTGCCAATCGGGTAGTACCGATCCGGTACATCCGATTCAAGCAATTGCAAATGTAATCCAAGTTTTTTCGACCTACTCATCGGTAATTATGGTATTAGTTTTCGTTTCCTGAAAATTAGTTTTCTTGGCCAATGATATTCGAATATTTTTTGAAGAGCCAATCACAAGTGCACACTTAATAACTGCTCTTACTTGGAAATGCACTTTTTTGATGTAATCGGTTTCCTACTGAGAACATTGGTTTCATCCACCAGTTCAGAAAATAAAAAAATGCTTTGTATTAGAAAATCAGAGTTTAGCGCGAAGTTGCCTAGCCGGATGGTCAATGATATTTTGAACCAAAACTTATTACCTCATTAAAAGAAGAGATTACGATTTTTCAGCCAAACTTCTTGCCATTCGGTAAATTTTCAATTTTCTTATGAGATCGAAATGAAAAGGCCTCCGAAGTCGATACAAGTCGCAGACTGCGACTCGCAGTGGAGACAATTCGAAATAAACTGTGGTATTTTTATTCCCATACTCTACCAGAACAGTACTTTTTATCATTATCAAATATATTGTCTTGCTTTTCATCATTTTTATCAAAAAAACAACAAAAAATAAACTAAAGTTGGCGCTTTACGGAAGCTCATTAACTTTTCATACATGTCCCTCTTAGAGTCGCCAAGTAAGTAACCGTACATTACCTCAGTACACTATTTACTTTACTTACATCGAATGAATTCAGGGTAGAGAAGGCTTTTGCGTGAGACACATACAATTTGCAAAAAAAAAACGTTTTTTCACTAATAGTATAAATTATACACTGTACTGTATAAATACACTCGAGTAAATTGGACTTTTGTTGAGAAAAACTCAACTTGGTGCTGTGCTTTCGTTCTGTCGGGTCAATGAAATATAAAAATACGCTTTCCACCTAAAAACTCACGGAGGAGAAGGCTTTTCACGAACAATACCAATCTATTTTAAACATCTTTTCTGTTTGGTCGAGCAAAGATTGATCTTCAATTAGTTTTCAGAGTGAGAAATTTTCGTTTCTCTTAGAGTGTCACTATAAAACCACTGGGTCGTAATTTACAACTCGTAAACCATCTTTTAGTCAAATCGAAAAGTCACAATGAAAAAGAAGGACTGATAATTTTATTAACCTCTTGAAGTGAAAAATATAAATAAAATGTACAGAAAGTACAATATTCCAAATATGGAATGACAGGGATAGGTAGAAAAAACTTAGTTAAGTTTTTTTACAAAATTGAAAAAAAAACACTTTTAAATAATTGAATAGTCGTGGAAAATTTAATTGAATGGATTATTTTTACAAAGCTAGTTTTTTAAATAGTAACAGTGGAGAAATAAATGATACTTTTATGGTCTCTTTATTTTGTTTGATACGAAATGTTGCATAAGAAAGGTTTCCATAAGAGAACATTCCTCCTTTTTTTAATGGTTTCCATAAGAGAGTATCTGGTGTAATTAGCAGTTTATAGAAAATATGATGCGAGTCATTATAAACAGAGTAAATTTAAGGTTTTTATAAGACAATAAGCACTGATAAATCTAGTGCCTCAGGTAGTTTGTTAATGGCTCAACACCTACTGACGATCCCGGGACGATATCGCGAAACGGTTTTTAAATTTCTTTATTTTTTTTGACACCCGGTTAGATATAAACCGGAATGTAATTGTTGGTGGGTTCGAATCTCGGTAGGCCCACACTTTTTTTTCTTATAATCAGCCGGTAACGTATTTTTTATTCGTTTTTTATCGTGATATTACGACTATCTATACAATTATTAGTTTAATTACAGATAATTCTGATGAATTACTGCAAAACAGCTGAAATTTTTTCTCAAATTTAAACTGGTAGAGAAAAAATGGTAAATTTCGTTTTTTACTTCAACCAATGATAGTTCAACCAATGCAACAAACCGTTTCAGGATATCGCATATTGAAAATTATACTAACGCATTTCAGTTTCTCCGTCAAATTTTGGCCATCTAGACTGAAATTTCATAAAATCACGATGATGTTAAGATTAATCAGCTTATTCTCTTAAGACCCAAAAATATCAAAACGGTAGGAGCTTAATTTCGAGACACTATTTCCACCAAATAAGAGAAATTATGACGTCACAGTTCTCGCTAACGCGTAAGTATAATCTTCGATATGATTTTCCCGACGGGAAATTCTCGTTATCGTCATAAAAAGGGTGGCGGCCATTGAAAAAACTATCGTAGCCAATTGGACCACACATTTTTTGCTAATGACTCAAAATAAGAGGTCAATCTTAGAATTCATGTTGAAAATTTTTAAAAACTATACAAATTAATATGTCCAATTAAACATATCATGATTAACAATTTTTGCAAGGTAGTCATCAAATGGCTTAAAAAATCTGTGAAGTTTTGAATTTACAACTGGGTCCAAATGTTTTTCTGTTGTTCGACCTTTTGTCTCTGCTATAAAACAGGGATCATCAGAATTCTCTGGAATATTATCAAACTTTAGGCAGTACATTCCACGATTTTCGTTCAGGACAAAATTTTCTTCCTTGATATACGGGCTAACTCCAATGAATTTTTGAACAGTTTCAAGAACTTTTGCAGGACTATTCACTAAAATATATCATTGAAATTGTTTTATATTTTGGATTACAAATATCAACAGGTAAATCATATTGAACTATTTTACTATTACAAATTGATTAAGGACAATGTATATGAATTACAGACCCCCAGAGGACAGATCCTGAATATTTGAATGATACAAACAGCGCGGGATACTAGCACCCAATCAAAACCCTGGATTGTAGAATAGGCCGATTTAATTGGTCAGATTTTGAAGGGATCAACCAATCAAATGCTCAGATTCCGCATTTTTCCAAATATTCAGGATCCTCTGAGGGTCTGTAATCCACACGCAATTAACATACTGATATTTCATAGAAAACTAAGAATGAAATTGACAAATGTTTCATAAATTTGCAATTCCAACCACCACTATTCACAAGTTAAAACTGAAAAAGTAGCTTAGGTATATATATATGAGAGCGGGATCTCTGGGTCCTTCGTTGCGCGTTCGCGTATGACCCCTATTTTTAACGCCCTTATTGGTCAATGACCTTATTTCACCGCCGTTATTGGTGTAACGCGATCGTGCAACGCACGGCATGTGGTTAAGCTATGTTTCTGATTATTTTCTTTTGCAGAAATTTTATCTTAACCCCCTCACACCCACACGCCATTCGGGGACGCAAGATTTTTTATATCCTCAAAACGAGATAGAAATAATAAATCCACAGACTTTTAATTCAAATGTACCATAGAGTTCGCAATTCTATTTTGATAAATGGGTTTCAAAATTCCATACGACCAGCCGTTCAAAAGATATTTTTTCCTACTTTTTTTTTGGATTTTCGCCTGATTTTGTTAGAAAAATATATGTGACACATAAAATTTAAATTTTGAGGAGATCAATATTTAGGAAATTATCTGAGGCTAATCACTATTACATTATTTTTAAATATCTAAAAAAACTACGCCACCTTCGAAATTTTTACTCAGAGACTTTTTAATGCGATATGTACGGAGTACAATTCTTTTGAAACCTTAAATGGTTTTTACGCCAAAAATAAAAGGTTGCTCAATGGGAGCAAAATTGAGCCCAAGTTTGGCCAAATATTTTCTGCGATTTATGTCGAGTCGGAAGTTATAGAACCGTGAAATTGAAAATGATAATTTAAAGCAATTACTTTCGCTATGTCGATGATATGATATGTATCATTCGAAAAAATAAAAAAAAATTATTTGCTCCAAAAATTAAATAAATTTAACCCAAACTTGAAAATTACCATGGATTCGATGGAAAACAAACGAGAATTAATTTATTGAACACAAAAATAAATTAATTCTGATGGTAATCTTCATCTTGAGATGTACCGAAAAACCTCAAGCGTCGGAAAATTACTTAATTTTTTAAAAATGCAGTTTCACCCAAAAGCAATAAAATTTCGGACACTATGTGGGCGACTGTATAGGTGTAATAACACCAACTTCTACTCCAGAAGCATTAGATAGCGTTAACATGTGACAAAAAAACATATTTCTAAAAAAAACCAATACCCCCTTAAATTAATAAATCAAAAATTTCCGAGCTCAAAACAAAAAAAATTCGCCCCGTCAGATTTCTAAAGCTAGGAGAAACGGAAGAACTGAAAAAAACCCGAATTTACTAATTTTACAGTCAGTCTTCCGTTCACTAGTTTTAAATGCTCTGTTTATTGCTAGTAAAATTAAAAAAATTCTTAGCAATACACTCCATAATTTTAAATTAAATATTGTTTTTTCGACAGTTAATCTATCAAGCATCATTTCACCTAGATTAAAAACCTGAAAATCATATTATCTTAATAATATAGATATAATAGACGTTTCGCATTTATTGCATCATCAGTTATTAATTTTGGACTAATTTTATCTTAATAATGATTCGATATATGATTATTTATTGTCCTTGTGAAGCCACTTACATAGGTGAAACTCAAAAACTACTACATGAACGTATTTTACAACATCGCCGTAACAAAACAAGATGTTATACACCTACACATAAAAACATGTCCTAAATACATTGAAAAATTAAAAACCAAATATAGTGTTGTTTACCAGACCAACGCACCAAAGTCTATCCAGCGGATGTTTTCGAAGGTCACTTTTCAATTTTATAAAAAAAAACCTACATTTAAAAACATTCGAAGGACTGCTCATAACATTGAGAAAACCATCTTTAAATATACAGACCCCACAACAAATGTATGACATTGATATGTGTCTGTATAATTCCAGATAACTCAATAACCTAATCGAGCTATAATAAGCACTCCGTCTGAGGCTCGATTACTTAGGTTTGCCAAAATGCACACTTTTCTGAATTCAAAATAGTAATTCGCAAATATTGTAAACTGATTTTCGCGCGTAAAATAAATCAACTTTCGAATTCTGTGCACTCCTGTCTCATACCCGAAATGGCTGTTAAGCGAAACGTCAAAAAAACATCTTGATAGAAAAAAATATAATTGTAATCTAAGGCGTCTTTTTGTTTTTGTTCTAGTATAGATATATAATTATTTTTGGGAAGTTGGTTAGTTTGTATAAGTAGAGATTAGATTGAATGAATAGAAGTGTGGAAGAGACTGCAACTGATCCACGCGACTAATTGTCTAGATATCTCGCCCCTCTAAGTAAACTGAGATTTGAACCGTTATCACAAAAGCTATTCCCCCCTGACCATATCTATGCTGCGCATGCCCAAAACAATTATATTGTATAAAATTATCAATTTATTTCGCATAAAGATCATATTTAGCTGTTATTTTTTCACAAATTTTTTTATTTTAACTTACTGAGTTCCGTCCCATCAATTGTTAAAATCTGTTCTTTCTTGAAGTATGTCAAAAAATGCTGCAGATATACAGCATAAAGTCCATCAGCTATAATGGATTCACGAAATGAGTACCTAACAACATTTTTGAGAATTAATTAAAAAAATTATTTGATGAAAAATAAGTATTTCTACTTGCTCTGTTACAGTGTTTCTTGAGCAAATATGTTCGATAAAATTGATATATCTAATAAGAACGCTCATCGCATAAATCTGCCCGACTATTGTTTTCTCTCATATCCTTTTTCCAACCTTAGTGGACCTTGAAAATGTGGGTTATCTCTATAGCGCGTGTTCGAATCCCACTAATGTTGTCTAAGTGACTGTGTTAGTGATTGCCTTAGTGATTACGCACCAATCAACTTTGGCGCTCCCAAAATCGAGCACCCTTGCCTATTATCATACCCAAGACAGTCACTAACACAACATTACTGGGATTCGAACACGCGCTATAGAGATAGCTCTCACTTTCAAGATCCACTTAGGTTGGAAAAAAGATATGAAATGATGAGTCTAATCCTTTTCCCAACCAATGTGACTCTCTATAGTAAATAGGGTGTCCAAACTGTTTACATTTCGGCTTTTGGATCCGACTCATCCAATTGACTCTTCAGATAGCTCAAAATGAATCATTTTAAATCATCAAAAATATTCAGAAAACAATTAGACAAAACAATTGTCCGAATTGGTACCAATATTTTTCGGAAACGTTTGAAATTATAAAGTTTATTATTATAAATTTTGTAAAAAAAGTGAAAAAATTAAACGATTCGAACTAATTTTTTCATTGATTTTCCTCAATATCTCCTGTTCTCACTACCTTCAATTTAGGAAGCTGACGTATTCGGCCAAGCTGGGCCAGCTACCTAAATTAATATAAGTGTGAAAATATGTGTTGTCATTTTGAGCTTTCTGAGAAATCAATCGGATGAGTCGTTTTCATAAGCAGAAATATAAACACGTGTTTACTACAAAACTTTTACTGTATACAATTTTATAATACAATTTGACAGTGCCGCCGTGTTTTGAAACACAACTTGTCTTAGACATAAACAAAGAACCCGAAAAGAACCTTTCATTGGGGTACGATGCAACTTTACTCGGTTTTTACTTTTCGCTAGAAAATAATTTTGAGGGCGTTTTTGTGCGGGACGCTCAACTTTCACCGTATTTTCCGTATTTTTGGAAATTAGCGTAAATTTTGCTTTACAACCGGCAAATTTATCATTTGAGCAGCTGGCCAATATTTTCTTCTTTCTTATATTTCTGGGGTAGTAGTGAAAAGGGAGATAATCGTCTTCACGAGTGTGGAAAAGTCTGCTATTGTCACGCTGGCCATAAGTTACATCTAAGATGTAACATCTTCCAATATGGGAGTTTGAAAACTCCCACCAATTAATGTCTCATCCGCCAAATGCGGAATATTTAAAGGTTCCATTTTTTTGTACTTTTGAAATAATAATTTTGCCTTATATNATATACCAAAAAATTGCTCAAGAACCTCCTAGAGGAAATTTCAGTAATAAAAATTTCGAATTCTAGCTGAATAAATATTACCATATGTAAAGTTTTGTGTACAAAATCCCCCATGAAGCAAAAGTGTTACGAAAACGACAAGGATTTTCCCGGAAATGATTTACCTTAATTGAAGCCAGATGCGGTTAAATGCTCCCCGAGTAAATCACTGCTTTGCTCTCGCACAAAAACTCCCCTCGCCTCGGCTATCGTCGCCCTCAAATTTATTTTCGAGCGAAAAGTAAAAACCGAGTACAGTTGCCCGCATCCTTCAGGGTTGTTGATATTAAATTGATCTGTGAAATTCAGCAAATGCTTATTTGTGAGCGAATGTAGTATTCAAATCAAATTTTGCATTTTATTCATTCTTAAAAACATGGACACAAACGTCATTTTCCTTGTTTTTAGCCCGCGCAGGTTGGGTTAAGTAAAAACTAAAAAACCAAAGACGCAGCGTCTTAGACGCTACTACTTTCATATTGAGTAGGTTTTTCATAAGCTCTGAAAAATTTGTCGAAAGTTATTAGACGATTTTCAAGGAACAACAATCTAAAATTAGAAACATGCTCCTTCTTCGTCCTCCTAAAGCATTGTGAATACGTATAAGTTTTGGATATAACCATGGCAAGATTATGAGCAGAATTTCAAAGAAACTCGTGATAGAGTTATCCGGTGAGTCTTCTTATCAGACATAGCGAATTTTTGCTTGAAAATGCTGCAAACAAATGATTAAAGTTTGAAATTTCATTTTTTCTTACTTTGAAGTGTTAAAAGGTCTTTTTCGTTTTTTATATCGAAAATATAATTCATCTACCAATGCCTGCATATCATTTGGATTCGTAAGATTTCCTCGAATTTCTATAAATAATTGATCGAGCTCGTCAATAGTTATGTTTAATCGCTTATTAAAATCCGTAACACTCATTCCAACGTCTTCGTATTTTTCACGCATTTGTGTTTTTCCAACATTCATGTACATATTTTCCAGATGAAAATATCTGGATAGAGTTCGCCGTGCATTATCGCAAACTAAAAGCAAACATTAAACTAAAAATTCGTAAATTTGAAACAAATGTCCGCTTGGCCCGTCACGCCGTGTAATCGGAGTTTTTGAGTCGAGCGCCAAATCAAAAGGTAGAGAATTTTAAACCCGAAGTTTGGTCCGAAAATGCCCAATAGTTCGAAAGTTATACCAAAAAACTCTCAGAAAGCTCAGGTCACCCTGTATTAATACATTGAGGAATACTACGTGGTTATTCAATAAGAATAAAACTCGATGGAAATATTATAAACTTAAGGACAGTTTTTATTTTCCTAAGACGTTGTCACGTTGGAAAATTATGGTTCTATCTTCCCTCGTATATCCTTTTTCGAACCAAAGTGAATCTTGAAAATGATGGTGATCTTTAAAGCCCGTGTTCGAATCCCACTAGTGTCGAATCCTACGCCGCCTTATTGACCGGGGGGTTTATTTGCTTATATTACGCACCAATAAACTTTGGCGCTTCCAATATCAAGCATCCTTGCCTGTTACATTTATTATACCCAAGACAATCACTAAGACAACACCAGTGGAATTCGAACACGCGCTATATATATAGATCACCATCATTTTCAAGATTCAGTTAGATTGGAAAAAATCCGGCGGAAGCACCAAAGCCACTCTATAGACTCGACTTTGAGCGCGATTTTCAGAGATTGCAAATAAGATACGTCTTTTTTTTATAGTAAAGCTCAAAAGTTAAATTTTTGAACCAACACTTACCAACATAAATTAATTTAATTGTAGAATTCATAGCATGTATTCTCTGAGCAATTTTAGGCGTTCTATAGTAAGTCGGAGTTTTTTCATAAACCTGCTTATCAACTTGATTAATTTTTGGCATGATACTCTTGTACCAATCCAGTCCTTTATGATAATTCACATCACTGAAAAAATAAGTTTCTCCACAAGTTCTTAAATCTGGATGAAATCTCAAAAATTTATTTATGGCTCCAGTACCACATTTCATAACTCCCATGATGATAAAACTCGGTAGGACATCTTGATTTGAATTTGTCTTGATCAAATGATTCAACGAAGAGTTTTTGTAAATGTTTCCGATTCCAATCTTATTTTCCATGTTCAAAAGGGCAAGTGGAATTTTGTCTGTTTTTGATGGTATGTATATTTCAGGAGGAATCTCGGCCTCAGTTTCATATTTTATTGACTCTTTTGCATCAAAATATTTCACGTTTTCGTCGATTTGTGTCAAGGGAATGTTTTGTGCATAATCGTTTGATTTTGGTTTCGAATTCACACTTGCAAAATAATCTAAATAATCTAAATCGGGTTCATAACGCTGAACAGCATCACAGGCACCTTGAGAGTAGTTTCCAATTTGAGAGCATGTCCAGTTCAATGTTGGGTACCTTGATTGAAATATTAGAAAAAATGAGCAAAAGTTAAAAATTGCATCACAAAAAGATAAAAAGTTTGGCCGCAAGTTGGCCAAATACATCTTTTACATCTACTTGAGGTCTAATGCCTGCAAATGTATTCGCTGACATTAGATAAATTTCAAATGATCAAAAATTAGTTTCGTTTTTTTGTTAAAAAATGATGATAATAAAAGCGTAATCACTTCGAAATTCTTATTGGTCGAAATTTGAACCAATCAGAATCGATAATTTTTATCGTTTTTTTAATAAACTTTCTTGCCTTATTTTGAATATATTTCGCTATAATTTTATTATCAATTTTTGCCTGTTTGTGGCCTTTGAAAAACGCCTTCAGCACCAGGGGTCGGCACAAAGAAAATTAAAGCCATATCGTACCGGACCCCTGTTCAGCACATCAAATATGAGGTCTTGTTTTACTGAAGAAAATTGTCTGGGCACATCAAAATTAATTCTTCTAGAACTTTTAAAGTACTGAATTTTTCGATGTTTTGTCATCTCTGAACATGTTTGTTGATTTGCTTTTAAAAGAACATGGCCTTCGAATTAAAATCAAACATAGCCTTTTCAATAAAACAAGCCAGAAAATATTTCTACGATTATACTTTACCCACTCAGTTAGTTTGAATATTCTCAGGCCAAATTTAACTCAAAAAAAATTCCCAGGGAATTGTACCTACAATGTAGGTCCTACATATAAAATTAAGCGTACCCCATAAGTTTTCTAATTTTGAAAGATATGTTTTCAGTCAGGTTTTAAATCAGAACCGACACTTTTGAAATATTAGGGGAAAATGTCGATATTGAATAAAATCTAAAAATATTTTGATTATTTTTAACTTACAGGTATTGATCAAAAGCTTTTCCACTATAAGTATAAATTTGGTATAAAATGACAAATACAATAATAATTATACTGCATGTTGTTACATCCAAAATTCGACCTGAATCAGCAACCTTTGAGGACAACTTCCGTTTCTTTGCCATTTAACGATATCCTAACCCATTTACTGATTTCTAAATAATTTTTTTTTAAGTTTTTGTAAGATAAAATAAACAGCTAAGATTTTTGAACTTTTCATGGGTGAAAAATTTTGAACAAGTAAAATTGAACAAATAAAGTAGGGCCCGCTCTCTTTTCCCAGCCAAAGTGCCTATCAGTAGTAAATAGAAAAATCTCATTATTAGCGATAAATAAAAGCATTAATTTAATCGAATCTAAGATATATTAATTCTGAAATATTATTAAAAATACAGTATCAAAGAGTACTGGAATCTTATGTATTCACAGCGCTCGCCCTACTACAACGCTAGCTCTACTACACTGCTAGCGGCTNGCTCTACCACACCTCTATCAATATAGAGTATATTGGGACGCGGACGGCTGTAAGCCTACCGTAAATAGGGTGTCCACACGTTTAAAATAAATGACAAAATATCCTTTTTCCAACCAAAGTGAATCTTGAAAATGATGGTGAACTCTATCGCGCGTGTTCGAATCCCACTAGTGTTGCCTTAGTGATTGTTTTGGGTACAATAATAGGCAAGGTTGCTTGATATTGGGAGCGCTAAAGTGATGTGTTATATCAGCAAATTAACCTACAGGCCAATAAGGCAGCGTGGGATTCGACATTAGTGAGATTCGAACACGCGCTATAGAGATCAGCATCATTTTCAAGATTAAATTTTATTGAAAAAAGGATATATTTAGAAAATAAAATAAAAATTGGTTCGAATCGAACCATTTCCCGCTTTTTTAAATTGATATTTATTACAAGTTATCAAAATTTAATTAAACTAAATTGGAAAAATGATCAGATTTGAACCAATTATTTCGAAATGTTCACGGTCTGGTCACGCTATTTAGTACTCAGAGGAACTTTGATTTGGAAAAAGATATGCATTGTTAAAATGTTAGCACTTATTTGCGACCAACGATATTTTCTGTAGAATAAAATTTTATATTTTTTGTTAGAAAGTTATTTTTTTGTGAAAAATATTTACTTGCTAAAAAAGTATAATTATCATAGCCGAAATTACGTTTTCATTGATTCCATTTATTGCATCTATTCTGACCCCTTAATAACTTTGGCAAATATATAAAAAAATTTAAAAATTAACAGTAATCTAATGAACAGCGAATAAAATAAGTATTTTTACAAGATTAGATAATAAATACGTCAAATCAAACTGCAGCATCCCAGTCGTCTTTAAAGCTTGGAAATAAATTCCGCAGATCCTTGTTGTATGGATCGTAGAATTTTCGAAGTTCAGTCGAGACTTCGGGTATCATCTCTTTTTCATCTGGTGATCTTGCCTAGAAAAATTAATTTTTTATAATTTTTATCAGAAAAATTTTAACAAAGAAAAATCTGAAAGAAAAAATTGTACAAAGGGGGTTGACAAGGGTGTACAAAGTTGTATTTAACGTGTATTTAACTGAGAACGTTCAGAAAAATATTTTTCTGAAATTTAGGAACATGATCAAATTGGCCAAAAACAACTGTGAGCTTGGTCTCACATCTCTGGGACCTTAAGTTTGCCACTAGCAGTCGCTGAATGTCACTCAAATGAATATCTCTGAAAATTCATCTCATCCTAAAATACACATCGGATGGACTCATTTTTTTGACAGAGGCTTTATCGCAATAAGTTCTTCAATCAACTATTAAGGCTTAATAATTAAGCCAAAACAGTTGTGAAAAATCTGAGGATACTCGTTTATAGGTCTAGCCTTCGCCTAACGATTCCATATCTCAAATATCTAGACCCCACATACAAAGCGTCTTAAAATATACACATAGTAGCGGATAAATGAGTGCAAAAATATGATGAAGTTGATTTTGTCGAATTTCGACCTTTTATTTTCTAGAATCTCACTTGAACGACAATTTTCCCAATTTTTTGACTTCAAACTCTATCTTCTTTTAGACGAATGTTCAGAATAAAGCCGTTTTTAGACTAATGTAGATAAATATAATGCCGTTAATATGATGAGCCTGAATTTTTGATTAATATTCTAAAATTGTAGAAAATTGATTTTAAGGGGGTTCTATAGGCAGCCCATCTTTGTACTGAACATTATTTAGACTGGATTTAAGATATTTTGATCTCCAC
>SCLH01000417.1:77342-91558 GCA_004367855.1 Oikopleura vanhoeffeni | reverse complement strand
GGCATAAATCGAGTCTACGAGTTAATTATGATTTGGGATCTGAGATTTAGGATCAATTTTAAATTGATAATATCAACCAGGTTTAACAATTAGGTTTCACAATGTATAGTTTTCCAGTTATTTGCCCTCAAAAACGATGAAAACGGCATTTCTCATGAGGGGTATTCCCATTAAGGGGGTATACGACTCTGATTTAATAAAGGCCTTAGAGGCATTACAAGTGCTCCGAATTGATAAGGGGTAATAATTAAATGTACTAAGAACCCAATCATCAAAAATTTTTTTTCGAAATTTCCGCATTTTTTCGATTTTTGTCTAAGTATTTTTTAAAAGATGAAGTTAAAAAATAACGTTTGCTCAAATTTGACCACTAAAACTTCAAAATATCGACTTGACGTAAGCCACATTTCTCATCAGTGTTTCACTGGCTTTCTTTTGAGCCTACTTTCGAAAAACTCGAAGCACTTTTTTTTTCGAAATTTTTTTGGAAAATGACCAAAAACATCATATTTTGAGTTTAAGCTGTCAATTGCAAAAAAGCTTGAGATCATCTCTTACATATGTTCTGAGGATNAAAAATTAGCATTTTCGGTTTTTCTCATGAACTGTTAGTTTTCAGTATATTTCACCGAGAAAATGTCAAATCAGAGTCGCATACCCCCTTAATGCAAAGAAATATTCGAATTTTGAAAATTCTAGAATCTGTTCTACATCGTTTTGAAAAAAATAATTGCCACCATGAGATTCCTTGGGTCCTTTAGTCATAACCTTGGGTCCTTTAGTCATAACCGATATTAATGTATCATAAATTAATTCTATAAAGAGCTCAAAAAATTACGACGCCCACCCCCTTAAATTGAACTCAGAATAATTTCAAGGTCAATTTCAAACACATTGCATTGTGGTATAAGCAAACATAGATAAATTATGTACGGGTTTAACTTATACCGTATAAGAGAGCAAAAGTAGCTTCACACTCTAGCGCTCCGTGTGTACATAATTGACTCATTCAAAAACGATAATGATTATCAACTGTTAACAAAAAAATTATAGCTTACTCAATTTTGATTTTTTAAGGGGGTGGCATTGACTCGGCAGACTGGAGTCAATTTAACTTACGAAAATAATTAGTTTGTTAATTTTTTTGTGCTTATCAACGTTAGTTGAACCAGAATAAATGTGTTTCAGCTCATGAAAATATTTTTTTAGCTATTTTAGGAAAGATTTGAGTTCGAGTTTTCATTTTTGAATTCGTAAAATTTTCAAAAAAATTCTTAGCATTAGAAAATTTTAAGCATTTTCGTCCAAAATTTTTTCTGATTTTTTTATTGAATTTTGTGGGTAAAAACAAAAACAAAAATGGCCACTTTAACTTTTTTCATACAGATGCCTTCATATTTTCTGATCGCTGTTTGAAAAATCATAAAACTTTTATTTTTCATCTCCGAACTCTCCATAAAAAAGCAGGCGGAATCACTTTTGAAATTTTTTGGTATCTATTAAATCTTCATATGTCAACTAATGGGATGGTCGCGCGATTATCATTTATAAACTATTGATGAAATTTTTAACACTTGGCTGTACAACAGGTAAGTGCCATTCGGCACTCAATTTTTAAAAATTTTATGATTGCAAAAAATTTCCAATAAAATTTCGGGTGTAATAGGCGGCATTTTTTTTAATAGTCAAGACATTTTTTAAATCTCAAAACGCAATTGAGGGTCAATTTTTTTCTCAAAAAAAGTTGTTTTTCTCTACTTTTGGCCATTTTTGACCATTTTTCATGGAAAAAAAACTTTCATGTTAAGAAAATTTCTTAATGCGCGAAATAGGAACAAGACTTTTTAGCGCATTACACCCGAAGTTTATTAATATCGTCTTTAAAATAAATTCTAATGTCGGGTTTAGTTGGAAATGGATGTACAATGAAAAGTGTTTTTTTATATTTTCACAATTACTTACTTATGTTAAGAAATTAAAAATATAAACGTTTGCAAGAATGAACACTTTTATTGAAGATAAAAAGTAAAAAAATAAATTTTCACATTTTTTTTGTTCATATATCGCTCTGAAAAAATGTACAAATCTGCCGGATCGCTGCCACCCCCTTAACTAAGAACAAGTCACAATTTTTACCACTATACAAAATATTGACGAAGAATTTAGATTTTTGTTTTCTTTTAAAAAAATTGAAAAAAATTTATACACAAAACCCTCAAATTTGCAATGATTTTCAGAAAATAGCGAACAGAATCCGTAAATCGTTGAAAAACGAGGGACTGGTTTAACCGCGGTTTACCAGTTGTTTAGAGTGATAGTTGCAATTACGCCCACAAGTCAAAACAGATATATTAAAAACTTCTATAAAGATTGAAAATAATTTCCCAGGCATGATTGACATTGTAAAAGGCTTATGTAAAAACTTATGTCTCATTTGACATAAGTTATGTCACATAACAGATTTTGAAGTGAATAAATCATTCTTACTTTGCGGCAAAATCGTGAGAATAAATTGAAAAATTATTTTCTTAGGGGGGTTCTATTTGCCAATTTTCTTGCTAAACAAGTTTCTTTGTTAGATAAATTGAACAAAAAATAAAAGTTTAGGGTGAATGGAGTCAATTGTGACTAACTAAAATTTTCTATTTCGTCGCTAAAGTCCATTTTGAGAGTTTTATGCAAATAAATCAGGCTTCTTTGTTATTAACTGAACACATTACTTTTGATTTGAATGGCGGCACTCGCGGTGTATATTTTTATCCAGAGGAGAGCGTGCTTTCCGTACCCAAATTGGCCGATCGACTTTTTTGTCCTCACTATACTTTGCTAAGCTGGGTACGAAAAACACGCCCGTGCTTTCCGTACCCAAATTGGTTCCTACATTAATTTTTTTTATTAGGTCAACTTGGGTACGGAAAATTGGGATGGGGATAAAAATTCCGGTCGGAGATGCTTCCCTTTACAAGCCTGCTCTTAAACAATTGGCACAGCACGTCGTCCTAAGCACGATAAGCTGCTTGTGGTTAGATTTTGGTAGAATTTGAATATTTTAAAAACAAATTCTAGGTTTTTCATTCAATCTAAGGATTATAATAAGGTAGGCAGTGCCTACTAGGCACGACAAACTTTTTTCGCTTAAAATTCCTGAAATTATTTTTTGAATTGTAGCCAGTAAAGATTATCACTTTCGGTACAAAATTTTCTATAAATCGTCAGCAATTATTTGAAACCCTATTGAAATTTATTGAAAACCCTTTTCTGGAAATTCGTTTAAATTAAGCTTGAAATTTATTAATTAAATATTTAATTTGAGTTTCTAAAACTATTAGTAATTTTTTTTCAAAAGATGGGTTGTCTCAAAGCCTTTTAATACTTTGTAAAGTATGTGTTTATTTTGACGATCTAACAATACAGTCTGTATTTACTGAGTTATTTCTTTATTGTCAGATCGTCAAAATAAACACTATTAGTAATTGTTATAATAAAATTATAATTTTACTCTATGTTGCCAATAAAGGTTGTTCAGAGGGTAAACTTTAGCCAAAACGTCAAATAAATATGGTAGAAATAAAAAAAATAATCAAAAATATTACAGACTGTTTTCATTCAATTCAAAAGACATCATCACATGCAACATAATTTATTAAGGAAATCAAATGAATTCAATTTGGAAAAAAGAAGGTAAAAACCTTACACCCTGTAAATTAATAATTTTATAATTATTATGCGGCATGATAATCATTTTATATAAAAATAATTTACATGTAAAATGATAAAGGGGTGAGCCCCATATCGCCGAAAAAACCTACGCAATTTCACAATTTTTAGCTGAAATACTTCTAGTGCCCATCTCGCCGAATGTGCCAATATCGCCGAATAGCGTGGGCGCTTGAGGTTTTTATCACAAATTTCTTTGGGTGCGTCATGAATGACGTCATTTTTTAAGATTGAATTTTCCCAAATCTACTTTTCTGATTTTTTGTTTATTTGCGTTGGGTGGAGTACTTAATTCGACGCATTTTGATGATTTACTTCATTTGAAACAAATGTTAAACTCCTAAGGAATTACTCCTTAAAAATCGAAAAACTCTTCAAATTATGACGTCATTTCGAACAGCTTTTGAATTTTTGAACAAACAACTTAATTTTTGTCACCATATCGCCGAATTTTTTTGGTAAAAACTTCGGCGATATTGGGCCTCCCCCGGTAGTTTCCTTTGAATTGAATGAAAACAGTCTGCAATATTTGTAACTTTATTTTTTCATGAAACCCCGCAAACGGCTCATTGCGTCTCAAAACGTGGCATTGGCGCTGATGCTTGCACTTTTCCCCTACGCTATGAGTATTAGTTATACTGTATAACATAACATGAATTTTAGAATAAAATGTAGAACATTATCTTTTGACGTGTTAATTTTTATTTTTCTGCCAGGGAATTAAAATTTAAAGTTTATTAATTATTATAAAACATTTTAAATTGTTCGGAACTAAACATTTTGGCGTTTCATGCCTTTTATTATACATAAATGCACGAACATCTTACAATCTTTGATTACGGATATACTTCGTGGTAAATTCGATCGTTAAACTAAATTATGGCAGATAGTATCTTCCAGATAAGCACATTCTTAGACATATCAGATTTTGACGTTCTAAACCACGTCATTGAGAAATCAAAATTTGAAAAATTTTCTTTATAAATCAATAAATTTATTTTTATACTTTCGGGAAAAGCTTTTTATTTGATCAGTATCTTTGAAAATATTTTTTTTGCCTCAAAACCATGTTATTACGATACGCTATTCTAAAAACATCCATTATCGGGGTAAGTAGCTCAAGTAAATTACCTTATCATGTAATGCCTGTCATTTCAGAACCGAAACCTAAAATATGATTCAATTTCCATTTGTTCAAATTCTGGTGCAAAATCTCTATAGCGTGCTCTCTGTGCCTCATGTTAAACTTTTGCTTTCCGTTCCAGAGAGCATTTAAATAATTTTACTCTTCTCTACTCAGAAGTTATTGTAAAACCTTGCCCAAGGCAATCGCGCTTTCAAACTTGATTTCAATCTCACGCACAGCTTTTGATAAAGTGTTCATTATACTTAGCGTATTTTGCGCTTCAGATATCTAATGATGGACATTTTGTGTTGTTCTGGCTCAGTACTTATGATTAGGAAGCGAAACAAATTGAGGGGTATAATTTTAGCAGAAAAAATTCAAGATCTATGGATAATTTTGCACTGGGTGTCCAAATTTTTTTTTCTATGATCAACATTTTCCACCTACGCATTTTTGTTCACAATGACGTAAAATAGCCTACTGCTGTGGTGTTTATAATTTATAAAAATATAATTAAATTCACCCTTATAAGTAGAGAGCGAACCGGCAATTTTTCTGACCAAACCAAAACTGTTGACTAATATATTGTTTGACTTGAAAGGGTCAAGCCCCAGGGAAACCGATTATAAGCATTAAAAATTGGGCCCTCCAGTGGTCACAAAAGAAGTCACCAAAACCAATTAAAGTGGAATGATCTTTTAATAAAAACTGCGTTTATTCTTCAACACCTGCCAAAAAATTTATCATAAATTATGAATCATAATTTATGATGTATAACACAGCAGTGTTAGCGAAACTAAAATCGAGTTACTAGATTCCAAAAGGTCAGCTCTTTTGTCGAAACTTAGGCTATTTTTTGCATTTTCTTCTAACATTAAACAAAATTATCCTTGTAACATAGCCTATGTTACACGGGCCATGTTGGATTAATTTAGACTACCAGTAGTAGCAACTTTTCAAAGCCCTGACATAATTATGTTAGATCTTGGAAAATTAATTCACTTTGAAGATGAATTTTTCAAAAAGTTCGTGACCACAAGCGCCGTAATAAGGCTATAAAAGAGTTGAAAGAATACATTGATAGCTGTTTTAGTGATATTTAGAGAGGTTTGCGATTTAAAACTTTTCCACTATGTTTCCCTAGAAAATTTTTGCTTCCCATGGAAGAATTTTTAAAAAAGTCAATTTTTTTGTGATTTTCCGTTCCTTTCGGTTTGCCTGTTTTATCTTTCATTAAAATTTGCGTTCCCGTCATTTTTACAAGCCTGCCCTCGATAATTGCCTGCGTTATTTGGTTAGTCAAAAAACGCGAGATCTTCACAATTTTGTACAACACTAAACACGATCTGTTAAAAAATTATAGTTCAACAGCGAATAATTGTATTTCAAATTGGATCATAAAATAAGCCAAAATTTCAGGGTCTCTAGCTAAATTTTAAATTTTCAAATATGATTTGAACTTTTTATGTTAATTTGAAAAGAACTAATCTTTTTGGTGAAAATCATCTATTTTTATTTTTTATGATAATATTTATAAAGTTGAATTAATCTGATTTCGACACAAGCACAATTTTTTTACATTGCGTTCACTGTAGTTATCATACCAAAGCCATTTAAATATTGGGGTCTCGGGCTATGCTTTGATTGGTGGTGCAAAATCTGCACTCTGTAACAAAAAAACGTTTTTCGGTACTTGGAAATCCGCTCGTACAGTACGATTCGTACTGAATTGCGAAAAATATCGATTTGTTCACAAATTAAAAAAAATCTTTGATTGAAACTCTTGAGAATTCTGTGAATAAAAAACTATGAAGTTGTTAGAGGCTCAACATTATGGGCTCAATATTTTACAACACTCTAATCTTACTATGTATTCCTAATAGAACTTTATTATAACCCTGTTACTGTATTTATCATATAATATGATTCATATTGAAGTTATAATTATCGATATAAATTGAAACCAGTGTTTCAATTAGTGTTCAATTCCAAAGTTTAAATCTTTAGCATAATTTTTAGAGTTTTTAGGAGGAAATGTTTTCTGGTTTTTGGAGAGATTCCAACCTTAGATTATGTTCTATCGTCTTCGTTTTACTCTCTGGCGCGCGCTCAAACCGAACACGCTTAGGCTGACCGCGGTTGTCCCCTAAGGGCGAAACTATACATTTCTCGGAAAAGTATTCGTCTCAAAATTTTAAAAACTTTCAAGTTCTTCAAATCCAGATTTTTTGAAAATTTTGACACGGAAGGTTAGGTTGTCGATATGTTTCTTGTAGCGCTAATCAAGGCGATCATTTTTGTATATTAGATACATTACCCACTCAGACCCCTAAAAAAAGTTATGGGGGGTCTTTTGTTCTACTTGTCCTTATAAATAACAGTTTTTCTTCAATATTTTCAGTTTAAGAGATATACCATCTCTGAAAATTAAATAAACGGAAATATTATTTAAGCGCCTTTGATAACTAAAAAAATTTAAACGATTGCGGTCAGTTCTAAATTTTGGAATTAAGGGCCACACAAAAGGCAAATTTTCACAAAAAATAGCTTGAAGTTTCATAAGTATATTGGCAATGATAATGACTCGAATTCATTTGAAATTGTTATTGTGTATTTCAAACAAAAAATTTGAGATCGTCGCCAGGTGGTGCTAAAGAGTCAAAAATTTGAGTCTTACGGGTGGATTTTGATAACGATTAAGAGCTCTTCGAAAAACATTTTGTCAAATTGAATTTTTTTTGACCATATTCTAAGAATATTATTAAGCACGACGAAAACCCCCGAATCAGCAAAAAAAATTATCAAAACAGTTCTTCAGAGAAAAAATACCGCGTTGAATTTTGACGCATAAAAAATTTATCAGAAAGAGAAAAATATTAGAGAATTACTTCGAAAACCAGGGTTTTATGATTTCGGGTGTTTTTGACGCGCCAATTTCTAGATATACCGCGGCCAGCCTGAACACGCTCCACTGAAGTCCGCGCCAATTCATCAAATTGATAATTCTTAGTGCGGATGTGACAATTTAGATGAATAATTGACAAGATTATGCCATTGGATGCCAGGCTTCCATATTTTTATGTTTTGAAAATTATTTTAAAAAATTATTTAAAATTCATAAATCAATTTAATAAATCACAAACTGAAAATACCAAAATAAGTTCAACAAAATATGTTATCGGCAATGTTATCGGTCGCGATTTTTATTCTCTCAAAATTACGAAAGAATAATTTCTAAAACAATTTTAAAAAGGCTTTGATTGGTCAACGTATGTCTATTGCTCCAAAATAATTTATTTTAAAAAAAGATTCCCACTAGGAGTAAATTTACCTTATCTTCTGGAAGGCAAACAGGCTCAATTCCAGGACCCTTTTCGAAGCAATAAAACCCAGTTTTTGGATCCACCACAAATTTCTCTTTCGATAAATAGTCTTCCACACCTAAAAATGCTTGAATTTGCTCCATTTCTACGGCAGGATTTGTAACTAAATTATGGTTTAGTTGACAGAACTTGTGAGCACTTTTTTAATGATTTCTAGCAAAATAAACTTTCGTTCAAAAAAATCTAATTACCGAAAAATTGTTTTACGTATCACTTATCGGTATAATTTTTATTTGACTTTTATAATTTGAAAATGGCCGTAAAATAACAGACCTCGATCACTAAATGGTTTTCCTTTATCTGGTACAAACTCCCTAACTGGTACAAGTTTTTGAGGGGTTTTTAATGAATTTCTGCTTATATATTTCATAAATTTCCCCGAATTATGATGGTTTGTTAAATATCAAGATGAGTATAAGTTGAATTTTATTCTACAATGTAGTTTTCTAAGCAAAAGTAGAAAGATACTCCCTAGCTAGTACAAATTCCCTAACTGGTACAACTTTTTGGAGTCGCTTTTTGTGTATAATTGCTTTTACTACACGACTTTTTTGCAGTTTGAAAGATATGTATCTGTACAAGTTACAGAGTAAGGACTGTACTCAGCAAGCAATTACTTTTAGGCACATTGAATAATAATCGATATTTGAAAGTTACCTATATTATCTCCATTTACGATATGAATTTGCTCTTTCGGAAAGTATTTCAGCCAATTTCGCATAAAAATCGAGTATGCAGAATTCAATAAAATGAGCTTTGGCATTTCTTGCTTGAAAAATGGATGAGAATGTCGTAACTAAAATTTAAAGGTCTAAATAAATTTCATTTTTGTTCGTTATAAATTTTCTCACCACAAGTGTCTCCATAATTTGCTGGATGCCATCAGGCACATTTGGATCACTCATTATAGGATCAAAATAAGAGCTCGCGTTATTCTTAACATTTGTTAGCAAGGTCTGGTATTCAGAGAAATCTGCTCCTAATTCAGCAACGCGAGGCCCGCCGATAGCAACGGCATGGTAATATCGCGAAATTAATCTTCTTACGGGCTTGCAAACTGAATAAAAAAATAAGAGTTGAATTCAAAACCAATAAAGGTAAATTTCGTGAAGTATATTTCGAGGTTTTTACGCATGACAGTGGGACCAAGTGGCCACGGTCTGGGTAGACAGATTCGACTCTAAATCCCTACTAGACGGCACTAGAGAGCTAAGTAAATTGTTTCTGGGGTTCAGAAAAAATTCCGTAGGCTTTTGATCATTTTGTCTACCCAGACCGTGGCCACTTGGACAAACTTCCCAGCACTTCATTAACCCCCTCACACTCTTTGACTATCTGAAGGCAAAAAAAATTTCGGGGGCCAAAACGGCGCAGAAATAACATCGTCACAGACCTACAATTCAAATGCTTCATAGTTTGCAATTTCATTTCCAAAAATATTGTTGAAAATTTCATACGATTAGCCGTTCGAAAGATATTTTTCCCTACTTTTTTTTAGGATTTTCGCCAAACTTTCTTAAAAAATTAATTGTGTGAAAACGATACATAATATGGAAATTATGAGGAAGCCAGTTTTTAGGAAAGTATTTAAGGATTCTTTTGATATAAATTTATCTGCAATCTCTACACGGAGAATATTTTGTTCACAAGTGATTTTTATGAAACTCAAAATAATGAAAAAAAAATTTCAAAAAATTATTTTCCGAAAGAATTGAACGGCAATTTAACCCAAATAAAGCCGACAAAGACAAATCGATCAAATGTAGAACATAAGGTAGTACTGATTTTGAGTTATCAGCTGATTAGAAATATTTTTCACATTTTGCTGCATATATCTTGACGCGCGGCGATATGACTAATTGTTTTGTAAGCGATCGAGATATCATATTTCAAATCTGCGACCAGCTATAAATAGCTAAAGTTTCACTTGTTCATTTGTAACTTATATGTCATAGAAATGTCATAAAAAATGTATGGTTTTCCAAGAAATACTAGGAGAGTGAACCTCTCTTTTCTCTCGCAGTTATCGAGTTCACAGACTTCGAAATTTAAAAATATTATGTGTTATTCACTGAATTCTATCCTTGATCTCAATCAGTGAAAAATAAGTAAGTTGGTATCTTCTCCAGTTTTTACGTGATAAGCGCTCAAAGTAGTGCCTTCAGATAGGCTTTTGGGTGTGGGAGAAGTTCTCGTTTCTGGGTGTGAGGAGGTTAACTCTCAGCTGCCCGTACGGCTCTGCACAGCCAGATTGACTTTAAACGTTTTTTCGACCCTTGTACATAATGGGATGATCGTCGACCATTGGTCACTTGAAGTGAACGCTCAAATTTTTTGTCAAAATTTATTTGTGCGTTTTTTTGGAATTATAGTTCTTATTTTTGCAAAAAAATCTGAAATCTCTTCAAAACATATGTGAGGCTCATTTACAGAAAAAATTAGACTTTTTTCCATAACGATATAGTCGAAAAACGATCACGTAACCGCATAAATGCGAAATAAGATATGCTTCAGAAGTCCTGAAAATATGAAGATGGAACTCCGTATGTGAAATTCACCTCTGATAACGACAACTTGGTTATTGTTCTCAAAAAATTGTTTTTTTGTAAAAAAACTGGTTAATTTCAGTACTTATTTTTGCAAAAAAATTTCAAATTCTCTTTGCAAAAAAGTTATGAGAAAAATTTCTTTGATAAAGTATGTATTTAAAAGTGAAATGTATCTGCTCCAGAACGTATAATATTGAATATGGGCCTATGAAAAATTAATTTTCTTGAGTCTTCAGCGTCTTGAGTGCTCTTCGCGCTGATTGGCTGACGAATCACGCTTCATTTCAGTCTTAATACGTGATATGTTTTCATCGTTCGAATAACTTAGTTAATTTTTTGCTTTTGAGCTTTTTTCACCCATTAGCGAGATAATTTTCTGAATTTTCACACCGAAGACCTAATTGGGTGAGTCTTTGAATAAAAAACGATAGATAATTGGCAATTTATGATCCGGCTCCACAGGGCCGCGCGGGCGGCTGGGCCATCTTTAACTGCGGTCCTAGCCGAGTTGACTTTCAATATAAAAAATAATTATATTAATTAAACACGTCCATAAAAGGCCCTTGAGCCAAATAAATAATATTATTGAATGTTATGAATATATTAGTTATCTGCTTTAACGTTGGTTGACTTGCGATTAGTTTGACTTGCGTGAAATTGTCGGAATTCAAATTATGTAAATAAATCAATTTGAATTTAAAATTTGGTAAGCTAGATTAAAGATTATAATTTTCATAAATGTATTAAAAAAACTAAACTGTTGCTTCAAAAAATCGCAGACAATGGGTTTTAATGGGATTGAGGGTGCTTACATTTTTCTTGCTGGTGAAAAGGAGCTCGTTTTCAAAAGGAATAACTTTCCATCAAAACATTAAAAAATATTTTTTTTCGTGATTTTGATTGAACCGTTAGAACAGCTCCAGAAGAATACCTGCTATGAGCCAGTCTTGATGAAAAACGTTTTGCTGACTAGATATTTACTAAGATTATTTTTTGGGAATTAACGTGAAAAATTATTAAAAATGAGTAGTATAGCGAAGAGCAGGCGGAAAACAAAAAAAACCCGCACCTAGTACAATTATTTACTTATTGTTTTTTTTAGGTTATCGGGTTTTGGTAGATACCAGTATTTGTGGGGGTTATGGAACTGAACGCATTTAGTTTTTCGGGTTTTGGAAGTGTACGCAATGCGTACTACGCATAATGTTTTTCCGGTTCTAGATTTTTTTCGTACAAAAAGTTTTTATTTTTTAATTTGAACAGATAAAATGAGCATAGAAAGGGACACACGAATTTTTTAGAATTAATCAATAATAGTTTCCAAATCTGTTAGGTCTTGAAACATACTTAATTTTTTTTATACATGAAAAATGCTAACACGAAACTTAGTTTAATAAGAATATAAATCAACAATATTAATTTTGAGTTTTTTTTTGTGCTCGCATCAAGAAAATCTGGATGAGAGTTTTTATATGTTTCACCTAGGCTGTCACCTGTCAGATTTGGGCCGAGACCAAAGTTCAAAAGAATGGATTTTGAGTAACGTCCATCTGTGTTCAGCTTAGTGAATTTGGAGTAAGAAATGGCTTATGAATCGAAATTTAACTCCTGGTGTCTAAAATGGCCAATAAGATCCGGTCATGAGAAAACCGACTGTAAAACCGGAAGTTGACGACAGAAAATCTGTTCTGTTTTTTGGAAGATAAGGTCGAGAGAAACTCTATGCAATTTTAGGACATTCTAAAGAGCTTAAACCTCTCGGCTTTCATTTGTGAAATTGAAATTGCACTGTTTCAATTTTTTTTACCACAAGCGTAATTTGCGTAAGAGAGCGCATAGATATTTGAAAGAGACTGAAGTTCAATTTCAAAACGAAAGCCGGGGGTTAAACATTTTAGAATTTGCTGAAACATTTACAAAAATGTTCCTGAAAGCATTATCTACCATACAAACAAGTGGACAGAATGAATTTTGTCGACAATTTCCAGTTTTATAAATGATAAAGTGACTCGTAGCTGAAATTTAAAATTTTACCATTATAAAATCGCAAGAAAGCTTGATTTTTGAAATTTTATTTTTCAGTCAAAAGTCTCAGAATTTCTTTATCTTTCGTTTGATACCCACATTGGGTTATTTCCTGTCATTTGAAAATCTCGAATTTCGAAAATTTTTGAAAAAAATCTCGAAAAATTTTCGAAAATTTTCAAAAATATTTTTTTCACAAAAAATTATCAGGAATGGCTACCTCGGATTTTTAACCGCTCTTAGTCTCGATTTTGGCCTCGACAGGTGACAGCCTAGTTTAACCTTTGCGAGAATTTAGAAAATGATGGGAATTTCGAAACTAAAGGTTTGAAAACTGGACATTTTGAAATCTCGATCCAAAAGACAGCCGAAGACCCCTCAAAAACATCAGGAAAACCGCGTATTACAGATTTATCAGCCGAATACAATTGGCCATATGATGAATTAAATTTGTTTTTGATGACTGTTATACTTGATAATATCATTTAAAATGATTCATTTTGTCCACAAGGAATAAAATTAAATTTGTGATCCTCGAAAATAAAATACACAATGACCTAAACTTCAGTTTTAACTAAAAATGCCCACAACCTAGGAAATTTCAGTACATGAGCCCCAAATCGACCTAAACTTGGTGGAAGGGGTTTTAATGTTTTTAATTTATATTTACTGAATAATATCTTCTTGAATCCAAAGTTTGAAGTTGTCACGTGTTTTAGTTAGCTCAGGGCATACGTTTGAAAATTACTAAAACGCGTCGGATACGGTATCCGGGATACCCCCTTAATATTTTCAAGGTCAAAAATATTGAACTTTCAAAAGTGCTTGGAGATAGATTAAAACAGTTAAGAATAAGGTTAACGTTGCCATGTTGTTTACAAAATCAGGTGCCTACAATTGTTAATAATCTGTAAAAAAATGTGCCTACTAGTATTACGTTTACTTTGGAAATCAGGCCTATAATTATTCAGGAAACCTTGGAAATTTACCGAGTTGCTTTTCTACCCGATTTATAGTCACCCCTGATTTCACATCCAATCAAAATTAATCTTAACCCCTGGAATCACAGAAAAAAGTTCCGCCAAGGCACCAGAACCGATATATCGGCTCTACTTTGGACGTTGTTTACAGAAAACTCAAGGTAGTTAAAGCTCCAATTAATTTTGCAATAGAAAGTTGAAAAGTTATATTTTTGCATCAATCAATTCAAATTCTACAATTTTGATTTTTAGTTCTAGAAAATATAGTTCGAAAACCAAGGTGTAGCATATCACGTGATACGTGCCCATCGTAGTCTTCAAAATTTTTATTTTTATGGGTACCAACGCCCAAGTATCTGCCTTACGACACACTTTAATCCGATTAGATCTTTATATCATCAATCAAAAGTTATTTTTAAAAAAGTAAAATAAAATG
>SCLH01000417.1:57105-75239 GCA_004367855.1 Oikopleura vanhoeffeni | reverse complement strand
GAATGAATTTCATAGTTTTTCCTAGGAGGAGATAGTTTTTCCGTCAAATTATTGCCAAAAAACGGTGGTTTTTCTCACATTCTAGAAAAACTAGACCGAAATTAGAAAAACTGGTCGAGATTATTCTTGATCTACCACTTTTACAAGTTATGTCAAAATTTCAGCCAATTGCAACATAAAACCTAGGAGGAGATAGTGTTACCATTTTGGCTTGGGTCCTCTTGTGTCGCTTATGTGAGGAGGAGTGTATGCATACAAAAAAGTTTTGGCACATCTTGCACGCAAGTTAAAGGCTAGTTCTACAAACTGGCTAATCTCAATAATATCACCGACGCCCTGGTTGGCTAATATTTTATCGAGAAAAATCAATTCCAGCGACCAGTACCCCCCTTAAGGGGTGGTCGAGGCTTTCTGGANTAAAATTTGGGAGTGGGAGTCGATAATTACGCTGTTTTTTGAAGTTTTCAAGTGCAGTTTCTGAGAAACTTGGTATCAGAAACGTATCCATTTTTTTTAAATATGTAGGGTAACTCTTCAGGATTTCGGCCACTTAGATCATCAGATTATTAAACATACAGTATGTTACATACTCTCAGAAAATGATATTTAGCAGGCGTCCCTAAAAGTACTAAAAAGGCTACTCCTCATTCATTTCTCATCATGTTTAGGAGATACAGTTTCGGCTCTTACTTGCATCTGAAAGCACAAGACTTGTTTGACAATTATAGAGTTTTTTTCGAAATTTTGATTCGGCGTCTATTGGGGGCTCAGCAAATTGACAAATGCTTCAAAATAATTATTTCCGTAAATTCAAACACTTTTAAGGATTTTGGTGCAATTTTTAACTCGGTAGCGTCAAAAGAAACAAAATTAGCGCACTTTCAGTTTAAATCATAAATAAATCAATAATTTTTGTTTTTTGGCCGTCAAAAGCAAAAAATTGAAAAAAATCTCGTAAAAAGATTTTTGTATTGTTGGTTTCTAGCCTGACACAAAAAAAGCTCAAAAAATGATGTAAATTGAGAGAGAAAATAGTTTATTAGTGTTTCTTGGGGACGCTTATTAAATGTTTGTGTGTGTGCGTAGGTGCAATTGTATCAAATTTCTGTATGTTGTAAAATGACCGCGAAGGTTGGTTCCGTAAGTAACAAATGTTTTTGGAATATCACCTTTGCTAGTTTGGCGAGAAATGATCTTGGAAAAGGCTCAAATTTGCAACACCCACTCCCTTTTTAAGTTTAAGAATATTCTAAAATATTGTACGATTCAAAAGATCTAAGCGCAGATGCCCCAAGCAAAAGACATGAGGAAGGCACGTCAATTTCAGTTGAGAAGTCAGTTCAAATTTTCAGTCTCACAGTTTCTCATCTGTCTCGGTGGGCATCGATTTATTAAGTCAAACATTTTATAATATTTTTAGGAAAAAAGCAGTATTTATACTCCAAACATTTTCAACTGTTTTAAGTGACATTATCATTTATTTGTCGGCCCGCATTTCCTGTGAAATTTCAGCGAAAGTATTATAATAAAGAATTCATAATTAATTTCAGCTGTACATCTTTGAAATAAAGTTCAGGCAAACATCTGGTTTTGTCAGAAAAAGTAATATCCCATCAAACTTTGATGATCAAAGAATTCAAAAGTACGGTCAAATTTAAATATGTGAATTATCGATAAATTTAAATTTTCAAAGTATTTTGTAAATCACCTTAAAATAGTATTTTCGTTATGCTAAATTTGCATCTAAAATCTTAAAGGATAATTTATTTGAATAATTTAATCAATCCTATATTTATTTCATTTATTTTTTAATTTTTTAATATATTTTTTAATCATTACGCGTGAATAAAGTATACTGTATATAATATACTTGTATCAAATACTGTAGTTCTCAGTGAGAACTTCTCACGTTAGTTTTCCTCGTGCGCTCCCTATGTATATTGAGAACTACTAGCCTCGTGTTAAATCGCAGTCCTACTACACCTATCACGCCTCTCCCCGCGGTGTGGTAAATATATAGAGATGAGATGGACGCGTCCGGACGTGCGAAGTTAGAACTCTACCGAGAAGGGGCATCAAGAATCCCCATATGAGCTTATCAAGGGAGAAATTATCGCGAATAATAAAGTGCACAATCTTGCAAAATTCTCTCCAGGAAGATACTGGCATAGGAAATGTTTTGATATTGAATATAATATTAAAATCTTATTTTATTATACAAATGTTTTTATTTTCAAAAATCTTAAATTTTATTTTTAAACCTAATATTTAACACTATTAGTGAACTTCAATTTATTCGCCGCATGTTTGGATATGAAGAATATTCAAAAGACAATACTTCAAGTGAATTGATTTACTTGAATCTAACTTCAGATAGCCTGCGCTTCGCTATACTACTGGACTGGCCACTGTAACTTTTCTGGTAAGTGGCCACATTTTTTTGGTCGTAAAATTTTTGAAATATTTTGAAAATAATCCGAATTTTGTGTTCAAGTTATTTCGCTTATTCGGAAATGTTGAAGTTGCTGTTGTTAGCGTGAAAATCGTAGAAGAATAAACTAATTTATACGGATTTGGTGGGTGCAACCAACTGGCGCCAAAATCAAATAATAAAAGTATTCCGATTTCGCGTCTGATTAAAGTAATTGCAACTTACCACTAATCAGAATTTTCATGTTTGGATTAAGTTCTTTGATTCTTTTTGGGCACTCTGTACAGGTATAGTATGTCGGAGTTTTCTCAAAAAGAACTATATCTGACTTTGTTGCATAGGGTCGAAATTTTTCTTTATACCACTCAACCCCTTCTTTATAATATTTATTGAAAAAATAGGTTTCCCCAGGGCTGCGCAGTTTTGGATGTACTTGTAAAAACCGTAATAGAGCAGAAGTTGAGCACTTGGTGGAGCCAATTATTAGAAAGCTGGGAACTGGATCAACTTGTATTAGGGTTATATTGACTTATATGATTTCAAACAAAAATATTTACAGAAGCATGTGTCTAGTGATAGAAATTATAGCGTTAAACCATCAAAATGACTGGTTTTTCTACCTTAATAATTCATTACATGATTATGTCAGTTTAACGACTTATTGGACAACCAAGCTTGTTTAAAAAGGTCAAATTGACATTTTTAAATCTGACCTTCGAATTAAAACCTGGCAAAAAATAATTCGATCACTGAAATTAAGACAGCCGCAAGGACCGTTTTTAATTTCCGAATGCATTCACATCTTTTATAAAATATACAGTCTGTATAATCTGAGGTGGGAACTGCAAAATAAATTTTGCTTGACAAAGAAAATTTATGTAAAGAATAATTCTTGTAATTTACAAATAAATAACTTTCGAAATAATTTTTTTAAATTCACTCGCAACCATGTCAAAAATTAAGAATCGTTTTCAAAATTGCATATCATTAGGCTTGAAATTTGAAATTTTTTCGGAAAGTATCGTAACAAAGTGATAATATTATGTCCTTTTCCGAACCAAAGTGCTTCTCAGTAGTAAATAAGATGTCCACAGTGTGAACTCTACAATGTTCAAATTAAAGCTTTTTAAAACAACTAAGGCGATTGAGTTGTTAATAAATAGCTCAAACGACCTCACATTTATTCAGAGAAAATCCAAAAAAAGTTGGTTCGAATCAGACCATTTTCCAATTTTTTTTAAATGTATAATAAATCAGAAAAGTTTTTGATAAAATTGGTTAAATGGTCGATTTTTTCTTTGTTATATTTTTTTATAATATTTGTGGTCATTTTGAGCTATCTAACGACTCAATCGTATTAGTCGTTTGCAAAAGCCAAAATGTAAATTGTTTTGACAATATATGTCAACTTCTGGGAGGCAATTTGATTGGAAGAAGAATATTATCAGCTCTGAGTATAGAAAATTTGGTTTTCGGCAGGATATCATCAGCTCTAAGTATAGAAAAGTATAACCCTAGCTTTCGTTTTGTCAGTATCGACAATAGAAGTAGCTTGCTCTAAAGCCGGTGCTGTCGGCTCATTTTCGGGGTTCGGAGAAAGTGGTTTTTCAATCTCAGTAACAGTAAAAGCCGGTTTAACCGCTTTTGGCGCTCCCGGAATATCTATGGGATCTGGTGAAGCCAACTGTAAAGGAGATGCTGCCTCAAGTGATGCTGCTACCGGTGTCAAAGATTGAACTTTATATTTTTCAGGTGCATCAAGAATTGACATGTAGCTCAATGGGTTTTCATTATTACCACCCAAGGTTATTGATGATGCCTTTTTTTGTGGTGCATTCAGCAAGTGATCATCAGTGATTTCAAAGTGCTCGTCTTCTGTATCCTGTACTGGAGAAATTTGTGCTTGAGGTTCTTGATTTACGAGAATAATAACTGGTTCAGATGAGACCGCGATCGGCTTTGGCTTGAGTGAATAATTATATCATTTTGAATTACACGAGAAGTAACATTATCTGTAGAAAAATTTGATGATTGAAAAAACCACTGCATAACTTATACAATATATAAGTTACTCTCAAATAGTAACCTTTAACCGTAAAAGGTAACTATTTGAGGTGATTGATCGAAGTAACTTTTTGGGATAATAACAGGGGAGGGCAATATCGTAATGACGTCATTATTTGAAATTATTTCAATTTTATATGGATTTTAACAAATGTTTTAAATAAAGAAATCAAAGAAAAATTCGAAAAAGTAGATTTGAGAACGTCAATCTTTGAAAATGACGTCATTTATGATGCACTCAAAGTAATTTGTGATATAAAACGTCAAACGCCGACGCAATTTGGCGATATTGGCACATTCGGCGATATGGGCTCCAGAAGTATTTGAGCTAGAAATGGATAAATTGCATATGTTTTTCGGCGATATGGGGCCTCCCCCTTTACTGTTTTTCAATTTAAGTATTCTATTTAAGTATTCTGGTACACAGAATTTCTAAAATAGTTTGATTATGGTTAGGTTTTTGCACTTCTTATCGATTTTTACGAATTTCTTTCTTTTTTTGTAGTTTTTCTAACTAAAGAATAGTTAACTTTTTTAGAACAAGTCCCCGAATTGTTTCAATTAATGTTTTTCAGATCAACCCGAACGGTCAACCGCGGTGGTAACATTCGAGTCGAATGATCTTAAAAACTGTTTATAGGGTCTAGATTTTATTAAATTTTGAATAAGTGGTAAAATGTAACTATTTGGGAGTAACTACTGTATAACTATGGTTTATAAAAACACCTTATTTTCACCGACACTTTACTAGAGAAACTACTTATGCTCTCTTACACCCCGCGTGTACACCAATTGTATAGTTTATTATACCTTCATTAAAAAGTTGATTACGCCGAATCTTTTGGTGATGTTTTCAAAGCAATTTCATGAAATTAGACTTTCGTTAAGAAATTTTAATGGGAGCTCTACTGTATTTTAAAATCTATGACACCATATTACAGATTGTGATTTCAGGTTGATGCAAGCATCACTGATGCTTGATAAGAAATAATTAAGATTGAGCTGCTCAATTTGAGCATGAAATTTAAGATCCTTATCTCATATTCACACTTTTGTGAATATCCCGGCCCTACTACTTAAAAACACATTACGTTTCCTAATCAGGGCCGGGATATTCACAAAAGTGTGAATAAGGGTGAATATACAGTATATTCACCCTTATTCATATATTATATACTTGAAAAACCTTGTAATAGTCTATTTTGTAAGACTGTGAAACAATCACCCATATTTTTCTTAGTCAAATTAGTTAAATTTCTAACAGGAGACTAAAATAAAGAAAAAAACTTACATCTTCAATTAATTCGCTGCAAAATTAAATATTTTTAAAAATAAAAATGTTCACTTTTCCTGTTGAACCGCGGGCTTGAGATCAAACTCTGTTGTACTTGGATTATTAAAAACTGATTTTAATGAGTCTGAAACAACCGGTAAATTTTCCATTTGCTGCTCTGGAGTAAGTGGTTGGTAAATTGGAACTGGATCATAATTTACGGCAGGTGCCGCTTGGCGGTATATTCCCGCATTTTGCTCACTTTCATATTGCTGAACTTTTAGCTGGGCTTCTTCAATTGGGCTTAGTTCTTCGGTTTTCGTTCGGAATATTTCCGGTACAAGTTCCTGGAATAAAATTGATAGGTTTTTAATTTAAACTAAATTGCTGATATTACAATCATTCAAATATCGATCCCGATATTATTTTGTCCCGACTATGCACTTTTGCGCGCCTCCACACCCATCGCTTAACTAAGGCAAGCTAATCAGAGGCGCGGATTCAAAAACGTGCTGTGACAAACACATTTAGTCATCGTTATATACATGTTTGTTTACAAATTGTTCCATTTTGGACTTCGAGCGACTGGTTAATTTCGCTCAAACCCAAAATAATGAAAACTTTCCTCGCCCAAAAAAGAGCAAAAATGAAATAAATTATTCTTCGAGAATTTAAAAGTTGCCTTACTCGCATTACCTGCCCTTCATTGCTCGATCAATTAGAGTGCTGCCAATAAAGAAGTTATTACCAAATAAAGAAACTATGGACATGGGTATAGTTTTTACAAAAGGCCCAAAGTCGATTGTATCTAATTATCTTGGCCTTAATTATTTGATTATAAGAATTTCAAAAGTAAAAATGTGTAAAGATTTTTTTGTCATTTTTAGTCCTGATGATAAAAAAATAAACGCTCATTCACTAGTGATTCACTTTTTTGTCAAATCACAATGTACCTCTTTTTTTTCCATCCAGTTTCTCCAGTCACTAAGTTTATCATAAACATTTAAATCTGGTTGAACTTGACCTTGAGTTGCTTTGATTTGCTCTCCGAGATAATCTTGGAATTGTTTAACACCTTCTAACTGTTGGTTTAGTTTTACATTTTCATAATTAGCGAATCCATTTAGCATCGGACTGAATATTTTTTTTATTTCTTGAAAAAATATACAGTTGGAAATTAGGAATCCGACAAGTGTACGTAAATAAACGCGGAAGGTCTTTTCTACGAAAAAAAATTGCCCATCAACTACCCGAAACATTAATCAGTGCGCGAAACTGGCCTTTATTAGATTCCTGAAACAAATTAAAAATAAATTTGGACAAAAAATGAAGAAAATTTTTAAAATATTCGAATTTCGAATATTATCAAAATTTTTTTCAAATTTAAAAATCAAAATTTTTTTTGACTTGAAAATTTAATGTATAACTTAAAAGAAATGAAATAATAACAAATGATATTCAAATCATTAAACATTACTTAAATTAAGGTATAATGAGTGAAAACGGACAGAACGTGCGCAGACCAGCGCGTGAGTGGTAAAAACGTCCACAAATTCGCTTGTGGTATGCCATATTTTCATATAACACTCACTTAAATACAAATGAGAAATTTTGTTTATTGAGCGCTATTTAGCGACGACCACCCCCTTAATCATAGTTCTGTCTTGAGGAAGTGAACATTGTTCACTGAACACGTTTTATTTGTAGCTCAATAACAGTAAGATTGAATTATAATTCGAATCTGGCAGCCAGATTCTGGCTTCAAAGTTTCTATAATTTTAAGACAGAATTTTTGTCCTTGTAGATCACAAATAACGTGTATGTAACCAAAAATAGGTTCAAGTTAATCTATAGCCTGAGTCAGGCCACCTGACGGTAACCATCCAAAACTTTCATAATATTCAATTCAGTTCAGGTTTAGAAAAATGTGTAAATAATCAAGGACCTTGGAGAGGTGCTGCAGCTTGATCTGCATAATAAGATTTTTGAATTAAGTTTCATTAATAAGACGTGAAATCTATGCAATTTTCGAAAAATATACTAGTATACTAGTATTTGAAAATTGTTGAAGCTCTGTGAAAAAAAAATATTTTTTTAAACCTTCATTTTCAAATTAAAAAAAATACATTTTACTTCTGTTTATCTTACCTGTATTTATCTTACATGTATTTTTTCATGTTGATTTATAAAAAAAAAATTGAAAATTTTAGCTTGTAAGTTTTGGGAAACATGCAAAACAAGACAAATGTACCTCGGAGGTACAGTACCTCAAGTACTGCCTCCATTCTAAGTTGACAAAAGTTTCTCTAGGGCGTTTTCATAAACAATTAAAATTAAACAAAATTATTTAGGCAGATTGTGCCATAAATCATACCATTCAGTTTTGCCATTATCTTATGAAAAATTACCATTTTATAAGAAAAGAGTGAGAAATAACGAAAATCTGAAAAAAAAATTTGCCGATAGGCTATCGGCGATAACCATTAAAATTTTGTATTTATATTAAGTTTTTGGACATGAAACTTGTGTTATTAGGTTGTAAATATTTGATTTTTGGTAATCTGGCAAAAATAGATATTTAAGCATAGAATATTAAGCAATCGGCAGCCGATTATCGACTGATTGTTTTTGCTTTTAATTGTTAATTCATAATAATATAATATATTAAATTATATAATATTATTTCTATAATAATATTAATTATAATAATATTGACAGCAATCTTGATCGTTCAGTTGACATTCTTAATTTGTTTTACTAATGATTTAGCTCCGCCACGGGCCGTTGTAAAAAATCGTGATCATACCAAATTTGCAGTATCTTTACAAGATACTTAACAATTTCTATTTTCATGCATCAAAAAAATCATATTCTAAAAACCAAACTCAAAAATTAACGAAATGATTTTCAAATCAAAAATATGGTAATTAAATCAACGATAGACCCAAATTTTTGCTAGTTTTAATTAAAACCGATACTTTAGATAAGCGTATCACGCCGGTTCTAACGATAAATGTCAACTAATTACTGTAAGGGAACATTTTAATATTAAAAAGCAAATTCTGATATTTTTTGCTCACATAACAGGGTTATAAATGTACGACTTTTAGTCTGCAGTATCGTAACTTGAAAAGTGTTCCAAACCGAGATAAAAAATTAACACCAGTGTTATCATTTCATATCATCGAGTTAGACATAACGTGCGTAATCCTTCGAAAAAGTGAAGCTTCTCAGCCTTGTCAAAAAAAATAATAATGAATTATACGCGACTGAAAAAAACTGTACTTGAGTAACTTTTTTTTAGTCGCGTATAATTCAGTCTGGGTTAAACTTTGCATTGTTGAATTTCGGACTCTTTGTGTAAAACTTTATGCTAAAATGTTACGTTCATTTGTATGGTAGAATTAATTAAAAAAAAAGCTTACTTTTTGTTCATTTGCATATTTTGGTACATGAAAAACAGTACACAGCCAAGAACAATCCACATCACACTATTATACACCGATTCCGACATGATTTTTTTGAGATTTTTCGTTTCTAGAACTCTCTTTATACCGTATTTCTATTAAATAGCGGGTTATTTGGGTATCTCCACATCACGTATCCTGGTTGTTATCAGAACCGCCCTAAAATCTAGGTACTTTGGGGCTTGTTGTGAGAGTAGGTTTCTAACCAATCCACCTTGAAAATAATTTTCACCGAGTTGTGCTCTGGGGCACATAATACCACCCCCTTGAGAAAATAAAAATTGATACTTTACGATGGATACAAGTGCACCAAAGCCACCAAAGATACATTCGCTAATGCCGGAGGCAATTTCACACAAAAAATAATAACCAAAAAAACATATTTTCAAGGTGGAAAAGCGCTCGGTAGTGGGTCAGGGTAGGTTTAAGGAGTAAATATTTTAATGTAGATAAGCTTGCGGTTCTAAATTCCAGCGTACGACTTTTTAGTATTCCCAAAAATAACAGTCAAGAATCCGATTCAAAAGATTACTTTGTGGCAATTTTTTTCTAAAACTAAAGCTGCATTTCTTTCTAGAGTTCTTAGTACTTAACCCCGCGGAGCTCAGTGGCAGCTTGTAAAAGCAGTGCTTTAATTTTCTCACTCATAAATGTATCAATATTCTTCTCACGCATAAAACGCCATTCGAGAACGCTGCCTTGAGCACTTATTAAGGATTTAACTGCGAATTATATCCCTTTATGACCTTTTGCTTAATCTAAGAGATGTGGGCTGAAAAGAAGAGAAAGCGGCCTCATGAGTGGCTAGAAGGGGTCTTAGGAGTGTTAGNTCAACCCACATCTCTTAGATTAAGCAAAAGGTCATAAAGGGATATCAATTTATTTAGTTTTTGAGATCAAGGATAGAATTAACTTCATGAAATATAACAATTATAAAATTTAAATTCCGTGTACTCGATAAATGCAAGACAAAATAGAGGTATAGTATCACCAATGGTTCACCAATGATTCACCATCTGATAGCCCAGAGTATCCAAATTTTAAACTTTCGCGCCAAAAGTAATAACTGCATTTTCTGGGTTATGTTGGACTGGGTTAGACTCGCGCGGTCCATATTGCGGTCTTTACTTTGCTCTTGTCTGCCTCACCGCTCCTTTAATCAAAATGGCTGGAAAATGGGTTCGTCCCGGGTTAGCCGGCAAGGGTACAAAACGCAGGCCAAAAAAATATGGCCCGCCATGGGGTCCATGGTGGGTAAATCGACCTCAGGAATTCGAAATAGATTGAGTTCTAAATTGACCACGAAAGCCGCTAGAAAGCAAAACGCGGGCCATGTGCAGGCTCAAAAAAAATGAGGCTACGGGGTAAATCGGTATCGGAAAAGCCGAAAATGACCGTAAAAATTAAAAAAAATGCCCACAAGAGCCGCTAAAGAGCAAAACGCTGGCTATATTCGGGCCCTAAATAATAAAGGGCAGGGTGTAAAATGATTCCAGAGAAACCGAAAATTACCATTAAAATTTAAAAAAAGCCCACTCCAGCCGCTAGAAAGCACTAAGTTAAAATTAAGAAGAATGTTTTTTTTTTGAAATAATGTAGTTGTTTTTGTTCGCAATCAAATTTTGTTCGCAATCATAGAAAAATAACTGTTAAAGTGTACACTCGTGGCATGGCAAAACTTTTCTCGGAAAAGTCTATGGTTATTGTTAAAAAATATGGTCATTTTGTTCCTGGCGGAACACGCAACCCTAAATTTTTTAACCCTAACCCGAGCCTTTCCCCAAAAAAAACAGCCTTGCGTTGTGTTTATTTACCGTGTACACTGGACACGAGTTACCTTAACCCTAATTCTAATACTTTCAAGATAGGATTATATTAGTGTTCACATAAAATTATAGTGTACAATCGGGCCTTGGCAAAACTTTTTTTCCTGACAAACAAGTTTTGCACGGATTTATCCCGTGTATACTGGGCACGAGTTTTCAAATTCAAATGTTTTTACTTAAGTAATTTAATTTTTTTTAATGATTATTTTGTTAAAAAATGTTTTCCCCATTCTGTACTTTATTAATAAAGCATAATTAGAAATTATCTTCCAAAACACTAATAAATGCCGAGATATATTTTTGATATTCTTGAGAATCGTCACAGAGCTTATTTCTACGACCTTTGAAGATTCATAGAGAATATGAAATTAATAATCGTAAATAAACATAGAATGGTATCGGTGTGAGGCTCTGGGAAATACCCAGAAAGCCTCCTTTATTGAATTATGTAGAAGGTTATAAAGGGGGTCTGGAGGTATTCAGACACAACAATGTCATATGAATGATGCGTATCTACGCATATTCTCATGTAGAGAATAGGTGTAGATTCACATCATAGTCACCCCTTTCTTAAATAATTAAATTGCAGTATAATTTTACAGTAATGATAACAGAAATAATCGGAGTACCGTACGTAGGTACAGCGATCCCACTTGTTATTTTTTTCTTTTTGCAAACTGTTAAAGAATAAAAAAATCCCGTTGAAAATATCCGTGGAAAAATCATCAAAAAACAAAATTTTAATTCTGTTGAAAAATTTGAACACGCCAAATTTTTTTTTTAATATTTGACACGAAAATTCCGTTCTGTTTTACAAAAAAATGAAACACAAAATTCTTCACTGTAAAAAATCCGTAGTGTTTTTATAAAAAATTTTAAACACAATTTATTCCGTATGTTTTTATAACAAATGTTGTGAGTTATTTTGTGAGGCTTTTCACCTTCGAACAAATGTGTGTAGTTTTGATGAGTTTGAAACTCAATTTCGATCAAACAGATATCAATTTACTCTTTAAAAAATCAGGTTTCATATTGTCCTGATTTTGCTCTCTAGCGGCTCCTGTGGTCACTTTGGAACATTTTAAGTGTCATTTTCGACTTCCCTGGTACAAATTTACTCCTTAGGCCGACAAAAATAGTCTAGCAAATGCTTCACATTTGCTCTCAAGCGACTCTTGTGGTCACTTTGGGACATTTTAATTGTCATTTTTGGCATCCCTGATACAAATTACCCATAAATTTCGTGCAGCATATGCTTTGAATTTGGCCTACGTTTTGTACCCTTGCCGGGTTAGCCCTATGACGATTTGAAGTAAGGAATTTCAAAAGTCAAAAATGGGTTTCAATGTGTTTAACCCCTAGACTCATAGAGTATTGATATCCCCCAAGGCTGAGCGCAAGTTTGTGTTAGCATTATTGTTGTAGATCATTGAGTCAAGGAGTAGACTCGAATTTTAATATTAATTATATTAAAGACAATCAAAAATAATCAACTTCAATTTCCGACTTGTGGAAAAGTGGAGTAGTAGGACGTCGAACTTTTTCTACAGAAACATACTATTTTATATAATAGAGATGCTAGATAAAAATAAATTAAGTGAAATCCTTTGTTTCACTTAACCTGGTCTACCGATTCAAAAATACCTTATTGAGTTAGTCTATTGAAACGAAATAGATTTCAACCTGATATGAATATGAATAATTAGGGTGATAACATATATGTCTGCGCCTATAATATCCGCACGACTTTCTCAAGATTCATTAGCGAAATTCTCTAGTTTTCAAACAAAAGATAATAAAAAAGAGTTCTCATTGTAGAACAATTATTAGATTATTTTAAAGAGGCAAGACGAATCCTAAAACGATAGATATTAAACCTGTTGTGTTTAAAATAAATTGTGTGATAAAGAAATTCAGAGAATCAGCAAAAAAAAGTAGGATGAAATATATTTCAAGCTCATCAGACGAAAATTTTTTCAGTTTTCAAATATATGGCTACTCTATGGCGCATCTTGAGGACCTTGAACTTCATTCGTCGTTCAGTTTTTGTCCTTTACGGTCTTTTCAAAGACAATTAAAGCCACTTTATATGCTTAGAGTTAGAGGGTTAACTATCTTGTAGAGCAACTTTTTTCTGAGTGTATTTAAGATGGCATGCTTTTGTCGTTTTTTAACATATTTTTCAAGATAAAAATTGATTTTAAGGTCACACATATTTATGCATGACGAACTCTAGCAGCGTGGAAAGTTGCAACATCAGACTAGGGTCGCAACTTTTTTTTTTTCTGCATCAGAAGAGAAGGCTGATGATCTATTCAGTTCTTTGGTAAAGGGCACAGATTACCCCGTCACCAAATGACCGTCAAGTCTCAAAGGTCTCTTTCTCAGTTCTTTTTTTTCGTAGAGACTTTCAGCCTTCAAAAGAATTCGAAGGGTCGACTTTCTGATGCAAATATTTGCAACTATTGGTCAATTATGTACTGAAAGGTCGCTAGAGAGCAAAAACTGGTCAAACCTCAATGTCAATCTCAAATTCATCGTATAGACTCACAAGTACCCTCAAAAGAAGAATTTGATTCAGACTATTTCAGCCGACATCTGTGTTTGCCAAGTTAATAGAAGGGCCACAAAATATTTTTTTGTGAGTGATATCACGGCGCGCAAAATACATTCATATCACAGCGCGATTTGTGTTTTCAAAGCCAGGTGATAATCCAATTTTCGGAAATGATTAATGAAATTTTTGACCTCTGGAAGTGCTGCTGGGCATAATAATCTGTATATATTGTACTCAAAAAATGTTTGTCTGTCAAATAATTCAAATTATTAAATCTGTAAATAAATACAAACACAATATTTATTTTATTCTCACTTCTGATGATTGAATTTATGATGTCTCAATACCAATACCAAAACTTTCAAGTTACCTATGATCGAAACAACTTAGTTACATTGTGGAATCTCATAACCTTGAGTGGTTGATAGCTTATACGTGACATTGGAATCTGCCTAACCGAACTCAATCAAACTACTGTTTTTGGCTTATAACTTGTATACCGTGTTCAGTTCAAATTTTTCAGATATAAACTGCTCACGAAGGACTATAAAATATTCTCAGCTAAATCGCTGTCGACCCATTTTTTTTAAATAAAATTTAACTGATCACTTCACAATCTTGATAATGACAGAATAAAAGTCGAAACGTTGATAAACTATTTGTTGAAAATTTAAGGCCTAAAATTACTTCCACATACTGTTTTGTTTCGGGGGGGGAAATATGGCGGTCTGGGTGTACCTAGAAAATGTTAAGAATTTAGATATATTGATATTCAAACGCTTGGTTGATCGCTGTCGTTGCATTTTTTCTAATTTTTACTAGTGGCGCTAAGGCTGATAAAAAAAATACGAAATTTGAATTTTGGATTTCCCAGGGTCGTAAAAACTTTTAACAAATATTTTTGAAATCTCCGCGGTCGGTTCAATCATAAACACATGTAAAATCACATTTTCTAATTTCAAATATTAGGAATTTTTTTATTATTCAAGAAGTAAACTGACTTCGGTTAACTCAATTAAATATAAATATTGTTGTTATGAGTTATGGATTAAATGATAAATTGAAAACCCTACAACCTCCTTAATTTTGAGAAGTGAGTGAGACTTAACTCCCGTAGTGGCCGACAATCTCTGGACTCGGCCGTAGTGTCTTTGCACCATCCGTGGTGTTGCATTTGAATCAAGCATATAACCCGACGATTCATTATCAACATATATTTTTTCTATGATAATAATATTATACAAAGAATTTTCTACTGTCCTAATAAAAACAATTTTAAAAAAAATTATAAAAAGTCATCAAATGTGAATAAGAAAAATTAAAAACCTCTCTCATTTTCGCCGATTCTGACAAACAAGTGCATAAATAACACGAATTTAGGGTAAATGTGACATTTTTAAAATTTGAAATATTAAACCGTCACCAATTTGGGTAGTTAATCTGCAAAAACAATTGAATGTTTTAACAAATTCTCTAGTTAAATGATTCTTAAATTTTTCTGACGATTATTTCTCTCTTCTTTCTGTCGCCTACGCATTCTTATGTTATCCTTATTTCGGAAGTTTGGACTTCTAGAACTGCTCTATTAAACCGGAGGCCAATTTAAAATTGCAATAAAGTCTTAGAAATTTCGTGACGATTCTTTAAGGGGTCTTCCACGTGATTTTGAGTACTTTTTGAAAAAAACATACTACAAGTAATTTGAAAAGTACTCAAATTACGTCAACGAAAATATCCAAAAATAAGGTTTGGAATATGTCATAATTAATCCTTATTACTCGAAAAATAAGATCACGTGACGTTTTTGGGAATATTATTATGTTCAAAACTCTTGAATTAGGTGTTGATTGACCAAAAATTTTTCGGCGTAATTTGATCACTATTTGTTTACTTGAACCAAAACCTTATTTCCTAATTTGAAGGTCACGTGATCGTTTTTGGACTTTGGTGTAACGGAAAAAAGTCTTAAAAACTTCTAAGGAACCACTTCACTTCTTTCAAAAATTGATTTAAGCAATTTTTGAAAAAAAACAGTACTATTTTTAAACCTTATTCCTTAATATACGGTCACGTATCATTTTGGGGATATCGTGTAATGGGAAAAAAGTCTTAGAATTTTTTTCTGATCCGCTCAAAGGCTTTTTTTGATGATTTAAATTTTTTTGCAAAAATAAGTACTGTAATACAGTAAAAATTTTCGAAAAAAAAACGCACAACGTCAATTATCCAAAATAGTCGATCTATCACTTTGGAAATTTTTATTTTTACATGATTAAGGTCCTAAATTGCGATTAAAGGCCATTGCACCACGGATGGTGGCAAAGACACATCTACGGGAGTTAAGGGGGTCGGTGCATTTTGACAGTTTGCAGTTTAAAATTTATTTTCTCTTGATGGGAAACTTTTTGCCACTTCAAATTTTCGGATAAAACCATTTTCGAATGAAAGTTGCCACTTTGTGCGCTTACTTCGTATGATCTGATTTTCTTCAGATCGATCATTTTTTCAGATCGATTATTTTTACTTTTTAAATCGTCTTTGAAAAAACACTCAAAAACGCGCGTTTGCTATCAAAGGTATCTAAATTTCAGTAAATTTTCTTTTTTATTAATTAGAAGCCCTAAAAAACGGTCTCGACCACAATCGAAAATTTATATAATTAATTTTATATGATTTTTACGTCAAAATCGAAAATTAAATTTCCGAAAAAAGACGAAATTTTAGCACATCGAAAGAAATATTTATTTTCATGAGTTTAATTAATTAGATTTTACGTGGTGGATGGGGCGGCTTACCAATTGGGCAAGTCTCGGTGAAATATTTTTTTTTAAATTCTTGATTAAAGAGGGCTTAACTAGATTTATCTAAGATAAATATTTAATTATTTAAATATAGTGAAAGTAGCCATTCAAAATATTTTCAGCTAAGAATTCCAGAAAAATTAGTTTGAAAAATTTTGAAACAAGAAATGAGGAAAATTTTCAAAATATTTCCAAATAGTTTCGACCAAAAATCCCAAAAAGTGTCATATGATTTTTCAAATAGCATATAAAAAATATGTGGTCACCTACGCGAAAAGTTAAAGTGGCCATTTTGAAGAGTGTTTTTCGTTGATTTGAAACTAATGATGAAAAAAATATTTGAAACAAAAATAAGGCATTTTTTTGAATATGTTCGGAATTTTTTTAAAAATTTCTCATATTTTGTCGAATTCGAAAGTTTATTCGAACTCAAATTTTCTAAAAAGCAATAATTGGAAAATTCTGTAGTTACAAATTGCCTGGATTATGAAACATTCTTTGATGGTATATTGAGAAGAAATATAAACCCAGTAAAAAGTTTTCCATCAAGAGCCATATCCGTACTGTGTCAAATGCACCGACCCTTAAGGGAGTGGAGGGGGACCTTTTTCGCATATTTTCACTTTGAGGCAATATTGTGAGAATACGGGACAAGTAAAGGTAAAATAAAAAAAAATATTTATGCTCAAACAATTTGTAGTCGACTCATGGGATTTAGGAATTTTTTTGACATCACCAGTTAGAGCTAAAGGCAAATTTTCCAAAACGCAATATCTTATCTCCTCTCTGGTTTTTCATTGGCTAGTACCAATAATTCACTATTCTTAATCATTTTGAATTTAGAAAAAACGCTTCAGAGAGATTTTTGAAACTTGCCCTAGAATGCTCTTTATCGCCAATTTTACTGATTTTCGAGACCTTTTCCAAACCCTATCTTCTCTCTCAATTTGCATACAATTTTAATCAGATTTCAACAGCAGATAGCTTATACAATTTAGAAAAAACGCTTCAGACAGAATTTTTAAATAAGCTCCATGTCTCTGACACTGAACATAAACGTGCGCGCTAGAAAAGAATTCACAGTGAGTCAAAAAATTTTATTTTTATTTTTATATGATATATTCACTAATATACTAAAAACGCTATTCTGATTTCCATTTTTTTTTGGTTTTAACTCCATATCTCTTTTAGTTGTCGAGCTAGACCGAATCCCCTTAAGCCTGACCTTTAAACACCCTTAGAAGCCTTTTAGAAAACGGTCCTCTGGATTATTAAGAAAGGGAATAAAAACAAATGTATTCACGACTTTACTGAGGTAGCTTTTCGTTTACTGTCGTAGTGGTCTACCCGAACGTTTATCAAACGCCCGCTTAGACTTACGTAAGTTACGTTTCTTAGGGCCTCGGTGCATTTTGACAGATACGGATATGGGCTATTGATGAAAAACTCTTAACAGGGTTTATATTATTCTCAATATACCACCAAAGTAATGTTTTATACTCCAGGCAACTTTTGTACCTACAGAATTTTCGAGTTATTGCTTTTTAAGAAAAATTTGAGTTCGAATTAAACTTCTGGAATTCGACAAATAATGAGAAATTTTTGAAAAAAGTTCCGAACATTATAAAAAAATGCCTTATTTTTGTTCAAATTTTTTTACAGTATTTATTTCAAATCAACGTAAAAAACTCTTCAAAATGGCCACTTTAAGTTTT
>SCLH01000417.1:18505-32855 GCA_004367855.1 Oikopleura vanhoeffeni | reverse complement strand
TGCGGGGCTGTCCGTTTAAAGTCGATTGGAGAAAATAGTGGGTATGAGTCATACCGTATGACCCTGTTCGGGTTTTCCTTTTGAAGTCCTACTACTGTACAAGTATTTTTTAACAGATCAGGATAACTACAAACAGATTTTTGCATCAAATAGCCAAAAAATGCCTAGCAAAAATGTTTCTTACTTCACCGGATGTCCGCTTTACCGGTAATTTACCTTCAATTCTTAAAGAAATAAAAGGCAAATAAAACTTTCTATAATACTGTGACCTCTTTCACCTGGAACTTTCTGTAATTTTTTTGTCATATGACACCTCTTAGGAATCAAATTTCATTTTCAGTATTTTTAAACTGAGACTTATCGACCTGTAAATTTAATCATATTTTTGAGGGTTAACACATTTAAGAGGGTCAAATTACAGTTTTTGTTTTTCACAAAAATTTAAGAGGTGTCCAATTACAGAAAAAATGATGGGTGCAAAAATCAGTTTGTAATTAGCTTGTTTTGTTCGAATTTCGCATATAGTCAAAGGCTTCAATAAGGTCTGTTTTTTTAGATATCTAATGAACCAAAATATTAAAAAGATACCTCATATTTCTCGGAGAGATACTTCAGAATTGGTACGTACGATCTTTTTAATATTTTGGTTCATAATATAACTTTTTATGCTGCGGGGTGTAGCTATCCAAACACAAATCTCAAAAATGAATATCTACGGGCGAGTGTTTTTAGTGAAGTCGTGGGAAAGAAAGCGCGGTGATTCACTTTATTATTTTGAAAGTTATTTTATTACTAGTAGAATATCCTTGAACTTCATTCCTACGCGACACCATGAAACTCATCCTGTAATTTTACGATGAATTTAATAATAATTATTTACTAAAATTTTGAAGTAAAATGAAAAATAAATCATTCTAAACTGTATTCTTACCTCGCTTCTGGACTTCAAAGTACTTCTTTTTGGTCTAAAAAGTACATCTTTGAAATCCAACTTGATTTCCGCATCTATTCTCGGCATTCTGAAATCAAATATTTTTTAATATAAATTAATTTTTATAATTTAACTTATTTTATATAAGGCTGGTGAATAGAATGAATAAATACAGGAAGAGATATAATTTAACCCGTAGGGGCAATAGTCTACGAATTTACACTAATTATGGTTATTTGACAGGTTTTTCGAGAGAGATTGCACTTTGTAAAAACCGGCCATAACTAAGAGAGTAAGAAAACACCAATATTTTGGGAATTTTAAAACCCTTTGAAAGGATTTTGAAAACGAGAAAATTTCTAAAAAAATAGTAAACTACAGTAGAGTGCGTTTAGTAGGACCCGTCTTATTAATATGAAAAGTACGGTCCCACAAAAAGTACTCTACTGCACCATAAAAATGCCCGACGATACGGTATCGTACTATCATAGTACTACTATGATGTCTTTTACGGTAAAGTAAAGTATTTTACGTAGGACAGTACGTTCTTTATTAATAGGGCGCGTCCTACTAAACACACTTTAATATTAGCATTTGATCGGTTAAAATATCCATAGTTGAAGTTGTTTTATAAAAAAATAGTCTACATTTCGAAGAAAATTTTCGACCAAAATAGGCCAAAAAGATCATTCATCATACACTTAGTTTTGCATCACATAATTGTTGTTAAAATAAAGGGATTTGAGAGGCCCAAAATAAATACATAGAATTGCAGCGTTACGGTACGCTGTAGACCGCGGTAATAAACTGAATTGTAAGATACAGAAGTATCGAGAGAAAAATTCAGGTAAATAGCGGATAAAGGGTTTTTATCATAATTTTCTAATATACAGGAGCCGCGACGTCGGGAACTATGAATAAAAATTATTTTTGAAATCACATTATGGCACCCAATTTTTTGAATGTATGATTAAAATTGTATGGGGCTCATTGAATGACGATTATTGCCTATAATTTACCCCTGATAATAATTTTACAGTATCGTGCCTCTATAGAGACGATCCGATTTTTACAGTGCGTCCTTTTAGGGTGATGGGCTCTTGGTTTTCTCACAGATAAATCTAAAGAATTAAACGCCTTGTACTGGCGAACAAAATGAAATTTGCAAGTTTCTGGAAAGGCCCACAGGAACTCGAAATTTTCAAGAAAAATGCGTCATTCAATGAGCATCGCGGCAAACTTCTTAAAAAATATGCGTCCTCAGGGTCTGTCCTTATAGAGGTACGTTACTAAAGTTTCCCGATTTTAGGATAGTTAGCCTCAGGAACGCCACCTGAATGTTTTTCCCGCAAATGGGGTGTTATAAGTTATAACACTCGCCTCAGGGTATGCGGATAACGTTGCGTAGGCCGAGAAACGTACCCACGGCGGGAGAGAAATAAAGGAGCGTCTAGTTATTTCTTACGCCGAAAATTTCTCTTTACAGAAGAAAAATCGAATTCGCTTTAGAAATGTTCATGTGATAAAATTTTAACCTGCGGGAACTACAGCTACTGGTTCGACTGTTACAGCAACCGGTATTTCTTGCATGACTGGCACTTCTGCAGGAACAGCCAGTACTTCACCCATTGGGTGGAGCAGTTCTTCTGGCGCGGGTGCTCTTGGGAGACCCTTTAGGACTGATTCAACTTTTTCTTCCCGAATAACTTTTTCTTCTTCGGTTTCTTCCACAACTTCGACTACACAAGGTTAAAAGGTTGAAATTATGCGACAAATTTTGAAAATGTATTAAATACTATAGTATTAAATATTTAAAATATTTTCAAAAATATTTCACTATTAAATATAATCAAAAAACTAATCAGAATTTCCACGTTTCATTTGAATCTTGTTTCTGTTTAAGTCATTAACGATGACAGCCAAGAAAGTAATAATTACTGGAAATTTAAAGTCACCAGGAAAACGACGTCATTGTTACAGTGATAGAATTTCGAACTCCGATCTCGGAATAATTTTCAAAATAGAATGCCGTCCCGATTTCGGGACCCTGGAAAATTCAGCTTTTAAAAACTTAAGTTGCTGAAGCAAAATTTTTTTGTAAAGCAAATGTAATAATTATTACACATTACGTTTCTCACGAGGTTAAATAATGAGTTTTTAAAACACTTCGCCTTTGATTTCGAACAAATAAAACTTCATTTCTCATAACAACGCAGAATTTGCTAGTTTTCGAAAAAACCTGAAAAATAAAATGCTTGAATATCTAAGTTAAAAAAATGACCATTTTGAAGAAAAACCGGCGTAAACAAAAACTTGTTGGTGGTGAAAAATTTGATCAGATTTTTTTCTTATACATTTAGAATTTGACGGGTTTTATCATTTGAAGATGCCATGCTAATTTGGCCAAAAATTGAGGCTTTTTTGAACAAGGTAGATTACTTGTTTTTAAACAGATTGTTGGTAAAGAAGTCAAATTAAGTTTTCAGTATCCGTAGTGCAAACGTCTACAAAATAATAAAAAATAACACCAGTTGCTCTCTATTTATCAGATCAGTCAGCTATTATCAAAATAAACTGCGTCATAATTTTTTAACATTTTCGCGTCTCCATTTAAAATAAATTATTGCAGAAAACGTTGAAAGTTTTTAGTGTAATATTAAGTATCAGGACAAGTAACACTACTCTGCCTGTGGATTTATAGTTACTTGGCGACAAGAAAACTAAAATCAGAAGCGGTTTGATTAAGAAAAAGAACTTTTAGTAAACTTTAAGAATTTAAACAAAAAATGAGTTATATGCACAGATACAATTTTTTTTAACTACATGTACTATGCTGTCATTTTAAACTCACTCTACTATTTATCACTAGCTATTATCTTTGTTAAATTCCTTTCTGACTACTAGAGAGCAACTGACGTGATCATATCCCTGAAACTTTTATTGAAAAGTGTGAAAAAAAATACAAAAGTTTCGAATTTTAACCCTAAACTGCTTCTTCTACTGGCTCTACAGCAGCCTCAACTGCGGGTTCTGGATTTTCAGGAACATCAGCCCCAACTTCTTGCACTTGTGCTTCAACAACATGAACTTCTTCGACTTCGGGTTCTTCGGCGGCTTCTGCCGGATTTTCTATTTCAGCAGTTTCAACGATGTCTTTAATCGGAATAAATTGATATGTTATATGATTTAAAATATACTGCAATTTTTCAGGGATAATCATAAACTATTTGAATTTCAAAGGTAACTGACGAGGAAAAAACATAATAACATGATAAACGTAAATTTATCATGGATTTGTTTTTGTAATTTTAAAATTGCATACAATATGCAAGAAAAAATTTGTTCAAATTTTTTTCTACCAAATATTTTTGCTACTGTTTCACAGCCGTCGTTTTTTAGAAACGAAAATTATGAAATACCACGCTGTGACGAGATTTTTTACTTAAAATACTCGCTTTTCATTAGTCAAACAAAAAACAATTCCAGACAATGAGCATTTCAACCGTTTTCATCATTTACTGATTAAGGAGGTTGTACTTAGTAGGTCTTCAATTTATCTTTAAAACTAGACTGCACTCCCCTTTTGTTCCACATAAGTTAAGATTAAAATTTATTTCACTTGAAATTTATAAAAAATAAAGAATTTTGAATAAATTTATGTTAATTCAGACAATTAATTTAGCTCAGTTCGTGATAAATATTTCTTTAGTAGAAATTTTTCTTTAAATTACAGTATCTGTTTTTTACCTGAGAATGAAAATTGCATCGGAAGAAATTAGCGCCAATTAAAAATATATTTTAAAATTTTTAAATCCTCGTCATGGACGAAACCTTGGCTTTCAAAATATAATCCGCTTAGTTACCATTTTTAATAAAAATATATTCGAAACGTTGTAAACTAATCAATTTCCTTATTGCAAAAAACCTTTATGAATGGTCTTACTATTTATACACAGGAAATATTTCTGTTAAATAACGGAAATTCAAGACTTTAACAATGAGTCTATTTATTATTTTATGATTAATATCTGAATTTCGAGTCTACTTATTTTTTTCTGAACAAAATCTCACTTTTGAAACATGGTGCATAACCAGAATAAAAAACCAGGCTTGTAAAAGGGGAAGAATATGGAACGAGTCCCTTTTCCACCTGCAGTTTTTTAAATGTATATAAAAGGTAAATTTTGATTAAAGCAATTTTTATCATAATTGAGTTTTGATAAACGTGGTTTTTTCATCATGTTATAATTATAATGTTTTATTAAAATTGTCCAGGACTATGAAAATAAAAGCCTTTCATGCTTAATTATGTTTCGAGAAAAAACACCAAAATTTTATACAAATGCGATATCTATCACGGTACTTGCTGGGCCTTTTATGCCATTGTTCAAATATGGGTACTTGATGTTATCCGATGTTCATTTTAGGCAACAAAATAACACCAAGTACCAAAATCTTCAAGGTGGCATAAAAGGCCAAGCAAGTACCGTAATAGAAATATCTTCAAATAATAATTTCACAATTTATTTCTTGAGATAAAGCGGCTTCCGGTAACATCGGTTCTACAAATTTGGTTGGTGCTTCAGTACCATCAACCATTAATAAAGGTGATTCGAAAAAATAAAGTTTGAATCCAACAGCCAAGGCAACATTAGCTCCGACAACGATTGATAAAATTCCATATGCTAATTTTTTATTCGAAACTTGTTTAACACCTCTCCAAATTGGTAAGCCAACAACCGCACCTTCGAAAATTGATTAATTAAACTTATTTTTTTAATTAATTATAAATTTTAAAGTGCCCTTTTTACTTGCGCTAGCCCCTGAAGACCATTTTTTGCATTCCATAGCATCGAAATTTTAGTTGTTAAAGTTTTTAAAAATTTTTAACCTTCACTGGTTGACTGGTCATTGGCAAAAATTTAGCTTAAAAAAGCTTGATTTCAAAAAATATACCAAAAATTTTCTCTTGAAAACCTACCTCCAGAAGTATACACCAGTGTAGTTAAAATAGTTTGATAATATACAGCCTGAGTTTTCTCGTTTACTGCTTTTTTTTTATTCCGCAAAAATACTCGGTGGTGATTGGTCAATATCCGAAATACCTGTATCTGATTGGTTCATTTATGCGGAATGAAAAAAACACAGTAAATGAGAAAACTCAGGCTGTACTCATATTCATTTCTTTTCCTTCAAATTAATTGTTAAAATTGATAATAACGTTCCTATTGTTATTAAAATGACAAAAGGATATGAATCTTTTGGATGTTTTAACAGTGAATGTAAGGATATGATTATTTCATTTGAAATTGTGTACAATTATAATTTAAAGCTGGGAAATGTATGAATAACTGTGAAATATTAATATAACGTTACGTTATGTCACATATTATATATCATATCTCACATAGGGATCCTCTGTTCCTTCGGTTCGCGTTCGTGATTGATCTTCTTTTCAAAGCTCTCATTGGTCAAAAAACTGAAATCTGGTGCTCTCATTGGTCAAACACGAACGCGAACCGAAAGAACAAGGGATCCCTATCTTAGATATACAAAAACCTAAAAACATGGCAAAATATATGATATATGTATAAGTTGTGTGTTCGTCCATAAGGACAGCTAAGATTTTGCCATGTTCTTAAATTTTGCAGCCATATTGTCCTGATTTTTCTATATTTAATTTTTCGTCCATATTGTCCTAATAGACGCACACCACAGTAGTGTTTAATTTTGGATCTTTATAACTTCATATTTTATTGTACAAAATCAAAATATCATAAGGTTCTAGCCGATCTCATTCTATTTATCGTAACCACTGAAAATGGACACCTTGTTTGGGACTTTATAAAAAAAATTACAGTTGAATTTATAAATGATTGGGAAACCGATATCCAAAAAATATAACATGAAGGACAAATGTATGTTATGCTAAAACAACGTAGACGCAGAACAAATTATCAACTGTTAACTTTAAACTTATAAAATAAGGTAAAAAATCAGGTCAAATTTAGGTTTTCTGAGAATTGTTGTGTCCTTTTAAAGCTACTGTAGCAAAACTGTTGCCTCCTATCAAAATAACTACTGTGATCACATTAGCGTAATTTCTTCCAAAATAAATTTGTATCCAATAATTTTCCCCCATGTGAAAACATTTTGCACCCACATTTTTTTTTTGTAATTTTAAAATTGCATAACAAGCGCAATTTTTTCCCAAATTAAACAAAAAATCGATGCGAAAGATACTGGTACCGATAAATATAATTTCTTCTTTACCTGATACCACTGCTCCAACTATGACTAAACCCCATCTGATGAATTCTACTGGTACAACCCATAAGAAACTAATTGGAACAAAAATCGAAAGTGAATATCCATAGGCTGTTAAAAGCTCGATTGTTGAAAACCCAGTCATGATTTTCGAATAATAAAGTACAACTTTTGCAAGAATATAAAATTTTTAAATTCCAAGGATTAAAAAGATCGACCGTTTTTGTTGCTTACCAAAATTGCATAAAAAATGCAATATTTGTTTGGTAAGCAAAAAATACTACCGCCGAAAACATCTGGATTTAAAAGTAATTTTATTCCTCGCCTGATAAAAGAAATGGGAAGATAAAGGCATATCCAAAAATTGCAGATGCAGCAGAAGTAACTCGTTCGAATTCTGGTGTATATTTGAATAAAGGATTTCCTTGATTTTGAACAAAATTTGCTAAATTACCACAAATAGCAGTAGAGAAACATAAAGTTACAGCAACCCAAAATGGACCATATAAATCAGGTTTTCCGTGAAGTCCAGAAATAAAATCCTTTTGTAATTGTTAAAGATAGTGACCCTATTCAGTTAAAGCGTTTTTCGAGATGTTGGAGAAAATTTTAATTTTCAGATTTTAACAAAAATTTCAAAACTCACGATGAAAATGTGTATTCGAATGAAAAACTAATTTTAAGACTGATCCATTTGTTTTCTAGTCGGCATCAGTGCATAAAATTTGAGTAAAGATTTATAAATTTATTAGGCTATTATATCATCTTAAACTCAATTTTATGCCTTGCGGTTGTTTAGAAAAAAAGGAATCGATCCCAAAATTATTTTGTCATTCGAATACACATTTTCATCGTAATTGACGTTTACTATTTTTGTCTGGATATTATTTTGCCAAGATACTTAACTATCTCTCAGTATCAAGTGAATAAAAACCTCTTTATTTTAAGTTAAAATTTTGCATATGTCAGGCTTTTGATTCTAGAGTTTTATTATCACAATAAGTTGAGATAATTGTGAAATAAAATTCCTATACAGGGGGAGGCCCGATATCGCCGAATGTGCTGAAATCGCCGAATTTAACCTATGCAATATCACGATTTTTAGCTAAATTAATTCCTTTTCCCATATCGCCGAAAGTGCCCAATATCGCCGAATTTTCCAAAATTGCCGAAGTTTTCTGAGATTTATATCTCAAATTACTTTGTGTGCGTCATGAATGACGTCACTTCCAAGATTAAATTTCCCAAATCTACTCTAATCAACTTTTATTTGATTAAATTGAAAAACTTTACAAGACGTCATTCCAACGCCTACGCGTTCATTTTGAACGAAAACCATATTTAGTCCAATAAAGTGCCCAATATCGCCGAATGTGCCAATATCGCCGAATTTTTTTGCCAAAAAACTTTCGGCGATATTGCCTCCCCCCCTGTATTACTTTTTTGTCTTTTATGATAAGCCAGAAAATTTCGTCATCAAGGTCACAGCTGGTATTCTGATGACCGATTTATATTTTGGACACCAGGGACTTAAAAATTTAACAAGTGACAAACTAATTTTTTCTCAGAGTTGTGGAACAACAAACATTGCACATTTTCAACTTTTTTCTTACCCCACTCTTATCTAATAAATTCGCCCATCACTCAAAAGTCCAGACTAAAAAATAACCCTGTTTTTTAACAAGTTCCTGTCTAGGGTAAACTGCTGATTTAATTCGTAGGCGTACTTCGTTAGTGGTCACATCCCAACATCTTTGGTAAAAAGCTACGGAAAACATTGATGGCATCTCTTTTCTATTTGTTGAACCCCCTGGTAATAAGGCTGAGGTATCTCCTGTGAATGGTTAACATCCGATAAAAACATTTTTCAAAAAAAAAATAATCCAAAATTTCTTGAATGAAATAACAATTGATTATATTTGAAAAAAATGTATCATAAAAAGACGTAATAACTGCCGTGTCTATCAAACAGGTAAACAAGCTTTGACATCAAAAAGTGGTACGTATGAAAATTGCAATAAAGTAGTTTTGACTAGATTTGAAAAGAACGAGAAAATGCTCTTTATCGCCACCGAGAGTGTGGATTTTTTCTCAAATTTATCAGTTTTTGTTATGGGCAACTTAATCTTGAGTTTGATTTCAATACCCATAATATTATGATAATTAAATAATGACTTCAGATTTTTTTTTCGGAAGACGAAAAGATAGATTAGGCGCGTTGGATCTGTCTAAAAACATAACTTGTGGTTACTTGTGGTTTTAGCGATTAAATAAAGTCCACGCAGACTGTATACACACATTTGTAATGTAACTGATTAGTACGCTTTTAGGTTTTTATTCTTATAAAACTGGCATTATGAATTTTCCAAACTGATATTTATATTTGTACAAAGAAGAGTTAAGGATTACTATCATGCGTTCAGCTTATGGCCAGCATACAAAATATTTTGTTGATTCTCTGAGACAAAATAGTATTATTATAACATAATATTTGCATTCTGGCCAAAAGCTGAACGCGTGATAATAATGTTGAACTCCTCGGGGTACAAGAGCAAAAATATTCTGTTTGAAAATGCATAATGCCGCGGCATGCCGGTTTCATAATAAAAAAACCTACAGTTTGTGTGGGCGTTAACTAAAGTTAACCGCTAAAACCACAAGTATGATTTGAGAAAGATCCAGACGCCCTAAACTATATTTTTCGTCTACCTAAGGAAAAAATCAGACTTCATTTTTTTAACAAAATTTTATGCGTATTGAACTCAAACTTTCAGCGTTTATTTAGTGGACCATAAGTTATGGTCCATAACAAAAAAAAATTTGAGAAAAAATCCAGAATCTAACTTGGATTATTCAAGCGGCAATAAAGTGCATTTTTCGATTTTTTAATACGAATAATATTTAAAAAACGACAAAATAGTAATATATACATAATATGTACATTTTGTACATGTATGTTATAAATTTATGATATTATTATAGAAGCACTATCAAATCATATTTGAACCATTTTCCTTGGTCCATAGTATCGTCGAATGAGTTGGTTTCACCTGACGGGACTTCGACCGAAATTTCTGAAAAACTTTCCCATTTATCCGCCATGGCAAATTTCTACGGAAAATTCTGAAGAAAATTTTTGTTTATTTTGAAAATTTCTGATTGGATGCGTAAAATTTCTCTGACTGTTTGGCATAAATATATTTAATTATCTCGGTTTTTAACGCAGCGGTTTACTATTGTGAAAATATTCATTTTACATATTTTGAAATTTGACGCCGGAGAGTATTACATCAAAATACTAGAACATCAAAATAGTACAAAAGTTTAATGAGGGCAAATCAAGAATAATCCATTTTTTTTTGTTGAATAACATGAGAGAAATTACTTTATAATATGAATTAAGGGGGTTCCAGTCGCTGTTTTACAGTTATGCGAAATGAGTGAAACTTAGATGGTTTCTGAAACTACGCGTTTGTAAATCCATGGTTTATCGTCTCAAAAAATTAATTACTTTTTCTAGTGCATAAAAAATAATGAAACGCGATACCAAAAAATAAGTGAAATAATAATATAAAGAGAAGACGCGGCCTGAAATATTTTAAAAATAGTGTGGGTGACTAAGCACCCCTCCTACAAAAGACTCAGAAAGAAATTCATTTTTCAACTAATTTTCATATTTTTGGAATCATAAGTTGAATTGTAAAAAAATTGATTTGATGTGCTTAGCTTTAGCTGTCGAAATTTGACGTACATATGATTTACGTGTTACATGACGTGTACAGGGGGTAGCCCGATAACGCCGAAAAAACATACGCAACTTTACGATTTTTAGCTAGATTCCTTCCAGTGCCCATATCGCCGAATTTGCGTGGGCGTTCGAGATTTTTATTACAAATTACTTTGAGTCCGTCATGAATGACGTCATTTTTAAAAGTTGAATTTCCATAATCTACTGTTTTGAATTTTTGTTTGATTGCGTTTGGTAGCGCTACTAGCGTATATAATTATACGATGAGTTTTCTCGTTTGCTTCGCTTTTTTTATTCCGCAAAAATTAACCTATCAAAGATACTTATTCCGGATATTGACCAATCACCGTCTAGTATGTTTGCGAAAGAAATAAAGCGCAGCAATCGAGAAAAATCAGGCTGTATTTTCTTTAAAAAATTTAATTTCATCAACTGTTCGCCTCCACCCTATTGTTTTATTCAGGTCATTTAGTGGGCCAATTTACTGGCACAAAAATTACATTTTCTTGGTTTCGTGCCATTCGAATTTCAGCGATCTGATTGAAACAAGTTTTTTTTAGATAAAATGAATACCGTAGACAATACATATTTCAACTTTACTGCGGAGGCAGCTACATTTCTAGAGCAAACTCGACAAGGTTAGCATTACTTTTTTGAATTTATTTGTATCCTTTACAGTAATAAGTAGAGACCGTCCTTAGGGGAGTTGGCGTCGATATCTCAGCTTCACGTATAAATTATACGGTATAATACTTTTTGATACACCTATTTTGTAGAAGAATTTCTGCCAAGTTTTTTCACTAATAAGATTTTTTGGTTTGAGATTTTTCCAAGAAAAGTCGTTTTTCGGGACTGAGTTTTTTAACTCCCAGGATTTTTTCTTGAATTTTGAATTTTTTCGAATAAAGTAGGTTTTAGAAAATTTATAGTTCAGAATTTCAACAAAAACAAGAAATTCGAAAGTCGTTCCTGAGGTCTTGAAGAAAAAAATTGGAAAAAAGGTTACGCTCGGACCTTAATCCAGGCTTTACGGTGAATTTGATGCACAAAACGAAAATTTTCTACATATTTTCAGGGAGGAGTAAGCTTTTGCGTGAGGCTCCCAAATAAGCTGTTTTGACCACTAGGGGCACAATTTTCAAAAACGGCTATGCGCATTTATATTTGAAAATCGAATTGCAAATAACAAGCAAAACGATATGAAATAGATGAGTAGGGTTTTCAGGACTTTTAGGGACGTCTACTCAAAATCATTTTCTGAACGTAGGTTGAAGTATCAGATCCTCTGAATAGTACTGCCAACTTCCTTAAGAGTTGTACAACGTATTTGAAAAAAATATAATTATTTCTAAAGCCTGGTTTCTCAGAAACTTCACTCGAAAATGTGTAAAAAGAGCCCAATTATCGACGCGCACTCCCTTAAAGAAAATTGTTAGCATTTTTTAACCAAATTTCGAGATTTTAATAATGATATATGAGAGAAGGGAATCTCTAAGCTCGGCGTAGCGCGTTCGCGTTTGACCCTTATCTTTAAAGCCCTAATTGGTAAACGTAGTTATTTCCGGCGCTGTCATTGGTCGAACGTGCAATGCTAGGCCTAGAAGTCTTCTTCCATATATATATATATATCCGAAAAATGGAAGTCGAAAAAAAAATTCAGTTTATTTTTGACAAATTCTTCAAAAGATAGGAGATTTTTTGCTTCGAGTGATTTTCAATACTCTACTTTTTGCCATCAATCAAAGCACTAAAGTGGTATACAAATTAGATGTTTTTCAAAAAAAATCTTTTATTTTTTTGTATACAAAATGCGTAGGCGATCGCGCTGAAAAAATCTCCCCTAAACGAATACTTCAAACATAATATTTGTGAACAAAATAAATTTATTTTAAGTTCAAGACGAAAATCAACCACCTACAGAAAACCAATGTACTACACCGTATCACGCCGAGCTTATAAAAGATTACGAGCAGGAATTAGTTCAAGAAGTAAAAGCAAAAAATGAAATTGCCGTAGATCTTAAAAAATGGAAGAACGATTTTGATGAATTAAGCAAAACAGAATCTAAATTATATGAAATGTATCAAAAAATAATGGAGAAAAAAACGTGTGCCGAAAATAATACAAAAATTATAAAAGACGGTATTTCGAAGGTCAAGGACCTTCAGATAGTACAAGACAAACTCAAACGAGAAAATAAAGAAAAACTTGTAGCGATGACCAAGAGTTATCAAAAAGAAAGAGCAGATATTGCAAATGAGACTAAAATGATCGAAGAAAAATTAAATCTGGAGTATGAGGTGAGAGTTCTCTTTAAAGAAGGTTTAAGGATGTGGGCGACGATAATTGGGCTCTTTTTTACACATTTTCAAGTGAAGTTTCTGAGAAACCTGGCTGCAGAAATAATTAATTTTTTTTCCAAATACGTAGTACAACTCGTAAGGAAGGTGCCAGTACTATTCAGGGCATCTCATACCTCAACCTACGCTCAGAAAATGGTTTTTAGTAGGCGTCCCTAAAAGCACTAAAAAGCCTACTCCTCATTCATCTCTCATCACTTTTTATTGATATTTGCAATTTAGAATGTANAAGGGGGTTTCCATAAATGGTTAGTTGGTGTACTAGAAAATGTTTTGCTGCTTTTTTCCTCAGTTGTTTATTCTTCATGGAATATGAAAACGCTTGATATTGGCAGTAAGCAAATATCTGAAGTCAAAACGTTTAATTCAAAACTTTTTTCTTTTCGAACTTAAACTAAACGAAAAAAATCTCGTATAGTGAACCACGATTAAAAAATTGGGATAACGTCAGTACCGACAAATTTTTTCTGAAAAAAATTTATTTTGCTGAATTAGAAAAAAATGTCTTTGCAATCAAAAAACATTATCCTTAATTCGATCAGATTTTTTTTTATTTTCGCTTAATTATCGCCAAAGGTGATTCTCAAAGGTAATTCTTAAGGGAGTGGGCGTCGATAATTGGGCTCTTTTTAACACATTTTCGAGTGAAGTTTCTGAGAAACCTGGCTTCAGAAATAATTATTTTTTATTCCAAATACGTAGTACAATTTTCAAGGAAGTTGCCAGTACTTCCGAGAAATTCTGATACTTAAACCTACGCTCAAAAAATGAATTTCAGTAGGCGTCCCTGAAAGCACTAAAAAGCCTACTCCTCATTCATATCTCATCACTTTTTATTAATATTTGCAATTTAGAATGAATATATAAATGCACATCACCAAATGTTAGCCTTTTTTTCAAAATTTTGCGTCTAGTGCTTAAAACAGCTTATTTGGGAGCCTCGCGCAAACGCCTACTCCTTCTTAAATATATATGGAAAATTTCCAATTTGTACATCAAATTCACCGCAAAGCCTATATTAAGGTTCAAATGTAGCCTTTTTTT
>SCLH01000417.1:3025-15181 GCA_004367855.1 Oikopleura vanhoeffeni | reverse complement strand
AAAAAAAAACTACCTTAGGTCGTTTTTTTAATGGGACCACAGGGATTTAGACTGGGAGAACTAGACAAGATAGCGGCTAACCGTTTTTTGCATGTGATACTTTGGGAAAAATAAACGATGAATTTTTTTCGGCTTCCTAGGTTGATAACTTGACCGGAAATCAGTCATGGAAATTTCTCAGAATTACCGAAAGAACTGTTTTTTGCGATTTACCGGTAAAAAAAATCAATCATTGCATATTCGGTCAGGATTTGTATGCAAAAAATCGTTGGTTGATATCTTGTCTAGTTCTCCTGAAACTGATACGATATCGCCGATTACCCCCTAGGTAGTCCATTCAAAATAAATGGACCTTAATACCCTTATCTCGAGGACCATATCAGTTATCAAAAAATGTCTTATGCAATGTGTAGCCGGGTAAATTTATAGGGGCGAAAACTCCTTATTTTCCCGGTCAACCGGTTCGCCGGTAAGCAACCGTTTTCATCGATAAAATAGACTGAGTTGGGTGAAGTTAGTTTGATAAAAATACCTTAATATGCCGCCACTTTTTCAATTTTCTAGTTAAAACACTATTAGATATCTAAATTACATAAACCAATATTATTGATGCCAATTTCCATCAAACGCCAATTGAAAAAATAACAGCTTCAAGGAACTGTTTTTTTGTGATTAATATGCGTTTTAATATTGAATCTTTTGAAGAGGTATACTATTTTCGTAGGGATTTTTTTCATTTTAAAAAAGCCTATCTTTAACTATAGAGAAACGTGTAAGCGGAAAATATTTAATATTTTCTATGAAAATTTCTAGACCATGTTCTAAATATATTATTTATTTGCTATTAAAAATAGTATAATGTCAATAAACTTGAAAAAGTGTATTTCTGAACAGAAGTGTGTGCTATCGAACACACTAATATCTTCAATTGTATACATTTTTATTCGTTTAAAGAGAGGTTTTAAACGCCGTACCAATTTTCATTACAATTGTATTGTTAGAATGTTCTGCGTGTACAAAGTGACGTCATTTATTTTTTTTTTCGTAGTAAATACTAGCGCCGCGCTGTATGAGTCATCAATCTGGCTCACTTGCCCATCATTAGCACGGTAGCAAAAAAGGTAGGGGGAAAAAATTCCCGACGAAAATAGTATACAGTCCCTAACCCTTGGAAATGCAAAAAAATCCAAAAAGTAGGCATTAAGGGGGCAAAGGAAGATATAGCGCATTTTCAAGGGGGCATGCCTTTTTCCTGGAGAAAAATGCTTTTTTTCTTGATATCTTTAGATTTTCGTTTTATTCGCTTTGAACATTCCTAACAAGACAAATATCGAATGTGGTTGCTGAATTTCTAGTTTCAAAGACTTAAAAATTCAAATGAATTTTCTAGAAAATTTGCAAAATTAATAATACGAATAAATGTTTACGAAAACAATTAAGCGTCTTATTCATAAATTAATGTAACATGGAATCAGTGGTAGTTCGGTGAGGAGTGTTTACAGCACAAATGAGCCATATGAGTTAGTGATAGTTATGAAAAACGGATAAAGTAACATTTGTCAAAAAAACTTCAAAGAGACCAAAAATTTGTTTGTATTCCAATTTATTCTGATAAAAGGCAAGGTTCTTCATTGGCCCATAACGAGCCTCATTCAAACAAGGGAAATTGCTATAGACGTTTTTGTTTTCAAATCTTGCGATTCCAGAACTGATAAGTTGAATTTTTAAAAACCGCATTATTTCTAGAAGATTAATGGCGTTACAAATTATTGAAAATTTTGCCATAAACTCGCCCGACGGCAAATGCGCGACTATTACATAACGAAGCTTCTCGCCAAAGGCGCCTAACAATGCCCACGAAAAATTAAGAAAAAAAAGTTCCGGCCATCACGTCGAATAATGGCGTTACAAAACATTGAAAAATGCCAATTTTAAAGAAAATGCGTTCATTGCCCAATACCAAAAATCGGCCGACGTGAAATTGCGCGAACTATACATGCGTAATAGTCCACAATAGCGACTGCGTTTGTTTCGACCGCTGTCTATTAAAATCATATATTGTTTTTTGATGCTTATATCAAACTACTATACGCTTTAAGTATTTCGTCATTCTTAATGTATAAATTTTTATAACAAAGCAGAGCTTATAATGCAGTATCTTGGAGTCCCCATACTGACAATAAACAAAAACCCTTTACCGGCGCCAAAAAAAACGACGGAAATATCATTCTTGCCAGGGTGATGATCCGGTAGAGATATACAACAGAAACATTTTGTACGTAAAAAAGTAGATTGGCGTACTGGCGGCAAAAATAAATATGCATTAACAGGGGTGAAGCTTTTTCAAGAAAAAAAAAAAAAACCCAGAACGGCATTCAGACACACACAAAGAAAACAATATCATGATCAATAAAGGGGTTTAACGGGGATTATGTGCATTTCGAAAGGGGCGCCTTCAAGGGGGGATGATTGACTTTTTGTCTTAATACCGTTGTGTTGTACCACCAAAAACGGAATGGGCTCTAGCACCACCTGTGGTTGTCCTAGACCTATAGTTGCTAATACGGTTTCCACAAAGTCGATGATTGCGCATCTTTTGGGTATACTTTATCACAAATCTTAAATATTGTTTTATGTGTTCGAGATAAAAAATTACTATTTCACAGAAATATAGAAAAGTTTTTTGTGAAAGAGTTTTCTATATTTCTGTGCATTCTGATAATGGTAATAAAACCGAAACAACTAGCTCAAAAAAATAATTTATATTTGAAATGTAATTTAATAATTTGATTTTTTGGGAATCTCGGTATTCTTAACTCGCTCCTAACTTTTTGAGCTCGGGTCGAAATACTTTGCGTTGTATATTACGACACAGTGTGGGAGGTTACAAAGCATAAATTTCATGCGTGTAAGTTTCTTCAAAAAAAATTGATTTTGTTAAACAATGACGATTTTTGCAATTCTCAGCCACCCGAAAGGCCCCTTTTCCAATTAATAAAAAAATCAAAAAGTATTAACCTTGCGATTTGATTTCCGGGGTCAAAGGTTATTTTTGAGCAACTTTTTTTTTCGACCAATCAGGAATCGCCAAAAATTTCGAATTTTTTTTATTGAAAAACTCAAAAAAATAATCGCGGCCACTCTAATTGCATTTTAATTTTCGGAGTAGTTTTTGCATCGCAAAACCATTTGAAACTTCATGGCATGAATTTTGATCAAAATTTGACATGCCCCAGGAGGTCAAATTACCTTTTTTTGGATTTTCAAAAATATCATAATAGTTTTTGAAGAGATTTTCTATCAACAAAAAATTAATATATATATCATACATATGTATATGATTTCTAAAGAAATTTGTATAAATTTATAGCTATTCTAGAATGAAAGTTCACCATCGTGAAATAAATTATAAAAATAAAAGTGGTTTAATTATTTTCACCGCTGAGGAACCAGAAGATTTGTGGCATATTTATAACCTTATGGAGAAAGGAGATGTTTTGACAGCGTCCACAATTCGAAACGTTAAAAAAGAATCGTCAACAGGATCTAGGGTCACAGAGAGAAAACATTTCAAAATAACAATTAAGGCATGGTTATAGACATTTTTTAGTTTAATTTTTAATTACTTGAACTTAAAGTTTTCTGTACGTACATTTTAAGGAAAATTACTTGATAATGAATTAAATAAAATTCGAAAACGTCGCATCAAATATGAGCATTTGTAATTTAAGTTTGATTTTTAAAACCTCTGAATTCCCGGTGAGATTAATCCGAAAAACCGTTATTTTTTGAGCCATTAATGTAAATTTTTTGAAAATTTTATCATCGAAATCAAGGCAAATCCCGCTTTCTTTTCTTTTAAGGGTATGGTGGTTCCTACATTTTCTGCAGTTGTTTCGTCATAAAAATGCACCAAATAAATTGTTTATGTTTTGAACGCATAAAAAACTCAAATGACAACAACAAAAAAATTCGAAAATTTTGCGTTTTTTCGATTTTTTATAAGTATTTTTCTCAAAATTATGTTCAAAAATAACGTTGGGTCAATTTGACCACGCTTTCTTTTGAGCCTACTTTCGAAAAAATCGAAGCACATTTTTTTTCCGAAATTTGTTCACGTGACCTTGAAAAATTCATATTTTGAGTTTGAGGTCGAAATTAATAAAAAACGCTCGTATGAAGCTTTTGTTTGTTTTGAGTTAGCTTTTGTAAAAATTTTGAAATTTAACCTAGGAGGAGATAGATTTTNCGATGGAAAAAGTCCAAAAACCGGTGGTTTTTTGCATATTCTAGAATAAATATAGCACTTATCCACAAAAACGCTCCTATGAAGTTGTGCATACTAATTCTACAGGTTATGTCAAAATTAAGGTTTATTTCAAAATAAAACCTGAGAGGAGATAGATTTTCCGTTTTGGCTTAGGTCTCCTTGTCTCGCTTATGTGTCTGGGAGTGCATGCATGCAAAAAAGTTTTGACACATGTATTACGCAAGATGAAGGCTAGTTCTAAAACTGGCTAATCTGAATAATATCCTTGAACCCTTGTTTGGCTAATGTTTTATCGGGAATATGTCAAATTAGGAACCACCATACCCTTAAAGCAACTTAAATTCTAAAATTTCTGTAAAACGCGCCAGAGCCAATTTAGTAGTTCAACCAAAGTAAAAAAATGCTAAAAAATCTTGAAACATTTTTTTCTAATATATCACTAAAATGGCCATGAAAAAAAGTTTTAGCGTTATATCTGCACAAGGTTAGGTTTTGAATGATAAAAATATTTAGTGGGTAGCTTTTTTTAACTGGACCCTACCAGATATCAACAAACCGGTGATTTCAAAGGTTGATTGCAAAAAACCGTTTGTTGATATCTGATATGGTCCATATAATATGGTCATCGAGGAAAATGACTGGGTCCAGCTAAAAAAAGCCATCTTATGAAAAATTTTACAAAAATTAATTTTTTCATACTTTAACCAAAAAAGGTGGAATCTACCACTTTTGATGAAACTGTTTGTTGTTTATCTGCCAATGGCCGAAATCAAACGCAATGCGAGCACATTCAAATGGGTCAATATCATACAGTAGATTTGGAGCTAAACAAAAAGTTTACATTAGACAAACCTTACTGGGATTCAATAATGCTGAAAAGAGTAGGATTCGAAATTTTATCTTGAGAAAAAAAAATCCAGAAAAACAGTTACATTTTTGGTGCAGGTATCTTCAGCATGAAAAAAATATTTTAAAATTTTATAAATAACGTCTTTTTTTAAAATTAACACATAAAATTTCAACGTTTCGCTTTTATTACATTCTTCAGGGGTGTGTTTTAAATTTTGGTTTAAAAGTGTGGTTCAATTTTTTTCATTTTAAAAATTTTTAACAATTGTCTTTTTTCCAAAACTTGAATTTCATAAACCTAAAATATTTTTTTTTACTTTCCATGCTAAAGATACGTCCGCCCAAAAGTTAAATCATAAATCAAATTTTAATCCGATAAAGGATAAAGGAAGCGACTGATGTCAATTTAAAAGCAGAAGTTGCTGCAGTTGTAATGCAAGAAGGATTGGCTCACGTGTGCTTGGTACTTTCCTCTCTTACTATTATTAAAGCAAAAATTCAAGGTTATATTATATTATCTTAAAATGGTCTCTTCGGGCGGGGTATTTTTGATTAAATTTTAAGGGGTTAAAATTACAAACAAAATTTTGCCCAAAAAAAGTTTCTCAGAATCGACTTTCAAAAATAACCTTTAGCGAGATAAAACGGCGGTGGTATTTTTTGCTGTTAAAACATTTTTATGCTTTTTATATGCAATATTGAAATAAAAAAAAATGGTAAACTTTTTTTGGGCAATATTTTGTTTGTAATTTGACACCCCTTAAAATTTATTGAAATAATGAAAACTGTAATTTGCCTCCTTTTATTGTCAAACATTTTCTTTCGAAAAAATACCCAGGTACATTGTACAGTATATTTTTAAGTCTTCTGGCTTTAGAGATGAACAAAAATAGTGGGGTGTTCTAAAAAAAGTCACCTTATGACTTCATCAATTTCCTATAAAATTGTTAAATAATGTTTTTAGTTTCTATCCCTCAAAAACGTCGTCCAGATAAACATAAGTCAGCAACAGTTTCGTTCTATAACAAAATCGCTACGGCTATCAAACTCCACCTCGATCTTGAAAGGCTCAAATGTATTATTATCGCGTCCCCTGGTTTTATCCGAACAGAATTTTTGGAGCAAATTTTGGCAGGGAAAGAAGAAAATAAAGTTTTTACCGAAAATAAAGACAAATTTTTATCGGTTCATTCTAGTTCTGGTTATAAACATTCTTTGATGGAGGTTTTGGCTGATGAATCGGTTGCGTCCAGATTATCAGATACAAAAGCAGCAAAAGAAACGAATGCCCTTGAAAAATTTCAAGAATTATTGATGGAAGATCCTGATAGAGCTTTTTATGGTAGAAAACAGGTACGAAAACAATTTATTCTAGAGATTTTCATTTCGAAAAAGTGACATTTTATTAAGAAAATTTGTAATCGCACCAAAATTCTCTTTCTCCTAGTATGTAACATGACCCGGCAGGGTCATTTTTTAATTTGACCCCTACTGGTGTCATATTACAAAATTTGCCCCGGATGATATCCCTTGCAAATTTTGAGACAAACGGCTTAAGGGGGTTGTGGGTGTAAATGAAACAAGCGTTGAAGAAAATTGTTCTTTTATTCTTGAATTCAGCTGAAAGAAAACAATTCCGAAAAACAACCGATATTATTTAACCAATGCAGACTTTGTTTTTTTATTTTCATTTTGCGCCTTGCGTTAATGGTCGTGTACGTTTAGCATCAACCCATACACCAAAACACCACACCTTCTGCTCCGGGAAATAATATCAACTTGAACTTATTTTTACTTATAAAAACCAGCAGAAGAATAGCTTTGTTCAACGACGAGTTGCAACCTATATTCAATTAGTCAAACGTTTCAGAATAGTCTGTTTATTCAATTTGAACAAATTGACTTTTCAGTAAACCGGTAGCCCTGAAAATCGAATTTTTTTTTCATTGTAAGTTTGGCTGGCTATCGGATGCAAAAAAACGGTTTTCGATACCTACTACGGTTTTTTGGCTCCAGAGGGGGGGAGCACCTAAAAAGAATAAAGTTACAACTGAGCATAATCAGTTTTCTGAATCTTCATATTTCCCGTTCCTCTAAAGCCGAACGAGATTTCTTTTTTAAACCAGACGGCGCAAGTAACTCTAGATTTTAAGGGCTGTCCATACTTTCACGAAACCATATTTGTTTGAGATCAAATATTAAAGCAGAAATTGGACCGAGAATTACAAACTTTGTGAATTGGAACATATTATTTTACCGGTTATTTCAGTACAGGCACCGTAGGAGCCCACCCCGCCTCTCACGCAGTATCAAGAGATGTTATACTTTGCAGTTGATAGTGAGGTTTTAATCTCCATAGTATTTTTTTTCTCATTTTTCTATTCTTGCCCGTTATTATCGACGCATCCTTCCAGGTGCAGCTGGTAGGAGAGGGCTATTACACCTCCAGCAATTCCGAATCATATACACCCACACCCCTTAAAGCCCTAGCATTTTTTTTATAGGTGCGACAGATTTGACTTTTTACCACTTTTTCATTATAAAAAATCCTAAGAAAACTTAATTTTTGGAATTTTCAGCTTTTAGTCTTAGAACTTCTTCTTGTTTCGTATGATACCCATATTAAGTCATTTCCGGTCATTTGAAAATTTTGAAAAAATTTAAAAAAAATTTTGGCCTGAGCTTTTTTAGTTTCTAGTTGAATGCACAAAACTGTTTTGTGATAGCTTATACGGTTCGTCTGTGGTGAAAAGTGAAATCTGTCGCCTGTTGATACCTGCATAAAAGTTTGTTTATTGTTGATCCGCTAACAAATTAACCGGTTAAAACCGGTTTTGTAACTTAAATGTGGTATCTCGAAAATTATTTGTCTCACTCGACCCCTATGTTTTCCTATGGGAAATTAATAGGCCATTGCATTACGAAAAAATCACGCCAACTTTACCACGTTTGTATAAGTTGTAAAGATTTTCTATGACGTCATAAAAAGTGACTCCAAAATGACTCATAATGACGTCATCGGTCAAATCCGATTTCAGATTCGAACTCCTGGTGCCCGTATTAGCCCCCATACTAAATTTGGGCCCGATTGGATCAACTTTAGAAAGATTGATTTTCGAAAATCCTGCTATAATCCGCTAACCGTCAAGAAATTTGAAAATTTAAATCAGGGAAACCATGCAGAATTTAATTCTCTTTCTGTCAATATTTTGTCGTATGGCCCATACGGTATGGGGTTTCCAAATACCAGGAAGCCGTAATCGTGCAGGCGTTCCTTTAAAAAAACCACCTTAAGGTAAACATTTTCCCGTTTTTTGGTAACTCCCCTTTTTTAAAGAGAAAATAGTGCCCGGTTTTTAACCATGATTTTGAACAAATATTAATTTTAGTTTTTTTGGTTTTTATTTTTTAAAACCCGTAAATTTTTAGTTACATTTTTGAATCACTAATTACCCCAGTATTAATCTGGCAGTTTTCCTGCTATTCGGGGAAAAATCTTTCTCTAGTAAAAAATCCATAGATGGAAGTTTGGGTATTAGCAGACACGAAAAAAGTTGGCATACTGTAAGATTTTATAAAATCTTCAGCTTTATAATTAAGCTTAATTATGAACCTATCTCATCTCACATTTTTTATTTATTCAGGTTGAAAAAGCATGCGAATTAGGCGCGATTGAAACGTTATTAATGTCAGACTCATTATTCCGATGTTTTAATGTTGAAACTAGAAGGCGAATGGTTAGATTATCTGAACGAACAGAAAAAAGTGGTGCTACCGTGCATATATTCTCATCTCTGCATCCATCGGGAGTTCAGCTATCGAACTTAACAGGACTTGCAGCGATTTTGAGGTAAACTTTGACCAGGCAGCTTTTTTGGAGGCAATATCTTTTGTTAAGGGGGTGGGCGTCGTAATCTGGTACCTTTCAATCCCGCCTCATAATAATTCTAGGGTAGTTGTGAGAAATCTGAGGATACTCGTTTATAGGTCTAGCCCTTCGCCTAACGATTACACATCTCAAAGTCAACCTGTTACATCACCACACCAGGTGGTGAGTCTATTCTTGAGCAGACAAACGGTTTTTTTCAAAATCATCTTTCTTTTAACCCACAATACAAAGCGTCTGAAAATTACACAGAGTAACGGGAAGAGTGAGGTTACTAATATTTTGGAGCCATTTTTTGAATTTCGCTCTTGAATTTTCTAGAATCACTTTTGAACGCCGATTTTTACAATTTTTCGTCTTCCAACTCTATCTTCTCCTAGACGGATGTTCAGAATAAGACCGTTTTTTCACTCAGTGGGATGAATAAAGTGTCGTCAATATGTTTGGCTCGGATTTTTGAATTTCACCCTAGAATTCTAGAATTATGACTATAAGTAAACCGAGGAAATGAAAAGTTCGGAAAAAAGTTCGTCTGATCGGAACAAAAAGTACCATCAAATGAAGCATTCAACTGATCAAAAAGTTGGCTTACACTAATCAAAATTTTAACCAATCAGCGTCAAATTCGATATTAGGTTTAACATTTTTGCTTAAAAATAATTGAAATTTCTTTTAGAAATTCGATTAAGACATTTCCTCCACATAAATTTTAATGTCATGCATCGTTTTCGGTGAGTCATATTCACCAATAAAAAATGTTCATATCATGGTAGAATACCGGGTTTATTGCGGGTTAAAGCAAAAAATATTTCGAATTTTGAAGATTCTAGATTTTGTTCTAGATTTGTTTTGAAAAAAATAATGCCATCATGAGATTCCTTGGGTCAACTTTAGTCATAATCGAAGCTAATATATCATATATTAATTCTATATAAGGGCTCAACAATTACGACGCCCACCCCCTTAAATACACGTTCTGACTTTCGAGTTCTCCAAAAAAATGATGCTGGAGACAAAAATGGCTTTCGAGAGTGGGAAGAAATTTGATTAAATTTCTCGATTTTTTTGACATGTTTTTGTTAAGATTTAAAATTGAAAGAAAATCTCGCAGCTTATAAGTTATAACGGCAAACTTTCATGAGCTTCGAGTAATCGGACTGACAAAAGCATCTTAAAAAAGCTACCTCAGAGGAGGTCTATCATTTTTGTCGAGTATTTTTTTCGTCGAGTTGTTTTCCTGTATTTTGCGTAGGCGGGAAAAATCTCTTTGATTAAAAAAATGTATACTATTGAGTATTGGTGTGTTGATAATATAAACTTTAAATCAACTTGATATCCAAAACTTTATAAAGAGATACAATATACTGTAAACTGGACCAGAAATTTATTTCTATGGCCAACTTGAAAATCGAGAACTCCCCAGTGGCCGGTATAATATATATTTTAGATATATATTTTTTAGTAAAGGTTTGATAAAAAAAAATCCAATTGCTATTTTTTTTAATTTTGCAGCATTATACGGGCTTTATGGGTTTTTGTTCATAATTTGTCGTATTCAATTTTCGTCCAAGTTTTTTTTGTGCTCCATTATATACATGTATGTTACATGACAATTAAAGTTGCATCCACAGGAATTTAGGTGTATTTTTTGAGATTTGAGAAGCCAAATGTTAATTTTTGATTTTTAGGTATCCTTTACCCGCAATTGATGAAATCGAACTAACTGACTCTGACGACGAATGATCACAATGAATTCTTCAAAATATATAACTTGAGTTGAAGTTCAAATTATTACATTATTTGATTCTGTATTAATATGCTGTAAACTGACAGTGTTAGAAAAGTGAAGGTATCTTTAGCATGGACAAATTTGGGTACAAAACGCAAAATACAAATTCCGCAAAAATGCTTAAATTCTTGTTTTGGTCATAATGAGGTCATATTACATAAAAAAAAACATTTTTCATACATGTATATGTATATTTGGAATCGCCATAAAATTTCCTTTCATATGCAATGTAATATGACCCAATGCGGGTCATTTTTCAAATTTGGCCTTTTGGGGTCATATTACAAAATTTGACCCCAAAAAATATTGCCCAGAAAATTTGAAGCCGAATGGTAAAAAAATCATGCCCATATCATACCTAGTTACTGAGAAACCGACAATTTACGATTTAACCGGTTTTTTCCGGTATACCGGTTTTGATCAGTGGTTCGAGACCCAGCTAACTTGTTGCGCAAAACCCTTCCTGGATGCGTCCAAAAATAATTTAAGAATTATGACCAGCCGTTCTGAAATCGGTACCACAGTGGATGGTACTAGAGCGTGCCTGCTAAGTGAAACCCCGCCGGGCCCCGTCACTGTAGTGCTTTTAGCAAGACGGACCCTTAGGACTTTTCTTTGCCACGATATACTTATAAAGACATATTCTGAGTTATTATTTTATTTCCGCTGATCAGATTTTTTTTAAATAAAAAAAATAGGAGCTACATTTCGCCAGGTCCGCTATAAAGACGAACAGGAGAAATCGGATAGTCCTACTAAAGCCACTCTTCTGAAATTCAAAATCCTAAAATATTTCAGACATGATTTTTTTTTTCAATTTATTGTAATCAGGGACTGAAAGACGATTCAGAGAGTTCAGTCGCTTATGAGTCATTTTCGAATATCATTTCTAGTCTTCAAAAGCCTTAACCCCTGTCGAGCACAGAAAACAAAGTTCCGCCAAGGCTCCAGAGCCTATAAATATATTTATGCTTTTTCAATGTTGACTACAGAAAGCCCAAGGTAGTGGGATTTCAATTTTTTTGACATATTGCATAAGGAAGTTGAAAGGTTATATTTTTGCATCCGACATTTTAAATTCTAGAATTTTGATTTTTAGTTGTAGAAAATTTGACAAGAGCAAGGTATAGCATATCGCGTGATACAAGCTCACAGTGGTGTTCACAAATTATTTTGCATTCGGAATCGATGCAGAAGGATCTTGCCTACGTCATCGTTTGGTCCGATTTGATCTATATGATCAATCAAAAGTTATTTTTAAATAGGTTTAAAATTTTTGATGAGAAAATTACGATTTTTTATAAAAAATGGTTATTTTTCCCTATAAAAGCAGATAATTGCACTTCTGATATTATTTCTAGG
>SCLH01000416.1:343923-372188 GCA_004367855.1 Oikopleura vanhoeffeni | reverse complement strand
AAATACTTAAAATTGAAAATTTTGAAATATCACTTTTGAAAAAAAATATCTGTTCCTGTATACCAATTAATCTTTGTTTTGAGTGTCAACCATGGACAAAACACTTTCCTAAAAACTGGCTATTTTCAAATTTTAATTGACGCAATAGGTCGCATTTAATTTTTTTAGAGGTAAAAGATTGGAAAAAAATCTCAAAAAATCAACCCTCCGTAAAATTTGAACAAAATTTCCAAAAAAAAAATAAGTCACTTTTTTGAAATCCTTGCAAAATTCTTTATAATGTATTCGAAGGAGACAATTCTACGATGTTTTTTTTGCATATTTTAGATGATTTTAAATATGCAGTCACCTATATATAGGTGTTGTGCTCACACGGGTTAAAAACAAAGGTTCATCGTTTTGGAAATAAATTCGTGTTAAAAACATCATACTACTTATGAAAATATAATTGGTCTCAACAGACCAATTAGAGTGGCCGCGGTCTGCCAAGACCGATTTTGAAAGTCCTGGAAGACCCAAAATGACCAATGGGATCGATAGACGAGTAAATAAAAAGAAAATAATCTGCTTACAATTTTTTCCAAAAATGCCTAAAAATGACCAAAAACGATTTTTAAGATTATTTTTTTTGTTAAATTGGCTTTTTTTTTCGAAAAAGTATTCCCGACAAAGCCAAATTTAATTTTATGGTATAAAATAGAATGTATTTTCAATGATCAAACAAAAAAAAGTACTCTTTAGCTCGCGCCCGAAACAATATGAATTTTTGGGTGAATCGACTTTCATAAATTATTAGAAGGAACCGTCATCTGGGGACTCGATCTGTTAAAGAGTTTATCAAATTTATCTGAAACTCATTTGTATATGGAATTTATATTANAAAAAAATTAAAACAATAATTCAATTTTGAAAAAAATTGTCTAATTTTGACAAAGATCGGCAAATTTTAAGAAAAATTGTTTAATTTTTAATAAATTCTGAGGTAAATTCTCAAATTTTAAGAAAAATTGTCAAAATTTAACTGGTGTCAATTTTTCTGAAATTTGAAAATTGTCAAATTTTATAATTAAATTTTTTTATTTTTTTGAAAATTTCACTGTTTTTTCAAAAGTTGAATTTATTTGAAATTTGACTTAGTTATAAAAAAATTAACGATGACAAATTTTTTTCAAATTCAACATTTCTCTTCAAAGTTTGCCAATCTGTTACAAAATTTGACAATTTATTTTAAAATTTTACGTTTTTTCTAAAAATTTCAATTTTTTGAAATTTGAAAATTTTTTGATAAATTTGTCAATTTTTCATAAAAATTAAACAGTTTTTTTAAGAATTTGCCAATGTGTCTTCAAATTAAACAATTTTTCTCAAAATTCGACAATTTTTGTAATAATTTTTCCAAAAATGGACAATTTTTCCAAAAATGGATCATTTTTTTTAATTTTACAGTTGCTTTCAAATTTTGCCGATCAATTACAAAATTTGATAATTAATCTGAAAATTTTACTTTATTTTCAACAATTTAAATTTTTTTGATATTTGACAATTTCATGATAAAATGTGACAATTTTGAATACAAATTTGACAATTTTTCTAAAAACTTGCCAATGTGTTTTAAAATTTTTTTCCAAATTCGACAATTTTCTTCGAAATTTCACTGTTTTTCTTTAATTTCATATTTTTCTTAATAATTTGACAATTTTTATCATGAATTTGACAATTTTTTTCAAAAATTTGACTATTTTTTTGTAAATTTGAAAATATTTCCAAATATTTGATTTTTTTAAATTTGATAATTTTATACAAATTATTTTTAAAAAATTAAGAATTGTATTCAAATTTAACAATTTTTAGTCAAATAAGACAATTTCTCTAAACTTTGACTTTTTCTGTAAAATTTGACAATTTTTTCGAAATTTTAAAACTTTTCTTCAAATTTGACAGTATTTTATAACGTTAGAAATTTTTTAAAACATTATATGTTTTCCAGGAATTAAATTTTGTTCAGAAAAAGACATCAGGTTTATTTTAAATTTCGAATTTAAATTTGCTTTTAAAATGACGGAAAGATTTGCAAGGTGTTCAAAAAACTGTCGAAATTAAAAAAATAATTTTTACAAAGTTTTTTGAAGTAAAATATCGAAATAAAAATTTCCCTGGACATAGGATTATTCGCAATTTGTGTGAACATATTGAACTGAATCTTTTCTAAACGGAAAAGATCCTGTATGTGCGGAAAATAAGGTTCGAGTCCAAGTTTTTGCAAAATCTCGTCGAAAAAAATACCAAAAACTTGGAAATTCATGAAAAAATTCGTTTCGACGTTGAATTACATAATTACACTCAAATATTTTGGTGGTTGTAATTCTAAACTCTTTTTTAATCATTGACCGAGATATAAGGAATGGTTCTTCATTATTGATCTCATAATTTTTTTTTCTTTGACGTAAGATATATGTTTTTTAGCGCTCCATGAAGTGAAATTTGACCCAAAAAAAATAAGCGGCTTAAAATCAGAACTAGTAGTCAGAAAATAAAGTTAATTTTTATTTGCACACAATACCGGAGCCAAATCAGAGCAGGGACAACTAAGTTTTGAGATTTTGTGTTCAATGTCTAATTTTAACTCTATTTTGAAATAATTAATTGGAAAAAATAGTCCCTGTGAGTAGGATTATTTGAACAAATTTTGTGCGAAAATTAGTTACTTAATCATTTTGACCGTAAAAGATCCTGTAATGCGGAAATAAAGGTTGAGTAAAGTATTTTGAAAAAAACCGTTGAAAAAAATCCAAAAAACTTGGAAATCACGAAAAAATTCGTTGCGACGTTAATTACATAATTTTACTCATGTTGTGAATGGCTGTAATTCGAACACTGTTTTTAATCATTGACGAGAACAGAGGACAAGATTTTGTCACTTTTCTTATTAGTTTTGAAGCTTCAAAATTTATTCAAAAATTTTTTTTGTTAAAATTGACCAAAAATGAAATTGGCTCTAGCACCACTTGTGATTGTCCCAGACATATGGTTGCTAATACTGTTTCCAGAAAGTCGATGATTGCGCATCTTTTGAGTATTCTTCATCACAAATCTGAAAAAATTTGATTTTTTTGGCAACCTGTCTTACTCAAACTGTCCTAACTTTTTTAGCGCGGGCCAACGAATGTTTATTTTTGCGTTAATATGTAGAACACAGCCGAGGCTACAAGGAATAGCAAAACTAAATTTGTCGGGATAAATTTTTTTGAAAAAAAGTTTACTTTGTTAAAAAATGACGATTTTTGCAAATTTTGACCACCCTAAAGACCCCTTTTCCAATTTAAAAAATAAAAGAAAAGTACTTTTTCTGGTGTAACTTTATCCTGCAATTCTATTTCTGGGGTCAAAAAGTACTTTTGAGCCTTTTTTTCAGCCAATCAGGAACCGCCAAAAATTAGAAATTTTTGTTTCGAAATTTTTTTAAAAATAATCTCCGTGAAATTTCCTACAAAATGGCTTCCTCGATTTTTTCTGATTTTTAGGCCTTCTCAGAAATGCTTCAGACCGCGGCCACTCTAAGACCAATATATTTTTATAGTGGTTTTAATATCGCCGAAAATTTTCGAAAATAATTTCGGCTATGTCGGTAAATTTGGTTATGGGCCAAGTCAACCATGGAGCCAACTAAAAATGGGGCCAACTCACCTATGGGGGCCATCTCAACCATGGGGCTATCTCAGTTTTGGGGCCAACTGAAAATGGGGCCAACTCACCTATTGGGCCATCTCAACCATGGGGCCATCTCAACCATGGGGCCATCTCAGTTTTGAGGCCAACTCAACATTGGGGCCAACTCAGTTTTGGGGCCAACTGAGGCTCACTCGCTTAGTGTACTCAAATTAGGCTGAGTGGTAGAAATAAAAATTATTGCGCCAAAAGTGCAAATTGACCAATCATAATTTAAAATATTTCATCAGTCGGGTGGCCAAGGAAATTTTGAAAGATAAGATAAAGTCTTAAAGTATGTTAATACATTAAATGATAATACATTCCTATTTTTTAATCCATGGTGTCATAAATGGTCCACTTCACGCATTCATCGGTACAGCGTCCTTTTTATATGTTAGTTGAAGTGAAACGGCTAATGGGGGATCGGAATAATCAGGAATTCGTTAGAATTATATGTGATCGTACTTATACTATTGAATCGCATCGATTTTTTTCGATTTGAGATAGTCGTTCTTTTAGTATTAATTGATCCGACTTCATCGTAATCTATGGGTCACTTAGTCAAATATTATTTTTACTTTACTAAGGATCATAAGGATAGGCTCCAAATCAGTCGGTGAAATTCTCCGGCCACCCTAATGACGGGTCATCCTGACGAGTATTTTTAAGAAAATATAGGTTATTTACACATATTTAGGTGCACTTAGCACGCCCTACATACTATGTAGGTTTTTAAAAACCAAGTCCCATCAATTGTTTAAGCGGTTACGGCTCAGCAGTATGATGTATATTCATCAATTGGAGTCAGCTGACTTCTTCAAAATAACATAAAAAAATTTCCGGAAATTTTTCTCAAATGTGTCTGCAGTAATTTCAAATCAAATCTGATTATTTTGAACAATGCAGCAGGATAAACATTAGATTTCGGTTTATAACTAAACCAACCGGGAGGTTGTTGAAAATTATGAACAAAGTTGTGAAGATCTAGAGAACGAAAAATTTATTGTGTTATTTTTCAAATTGAGCTCAGAAGCGCCTCTAGTGACAATTTGAAAAACGTCAAATTCAAATAATTTGAGTATGCTCAGTACCATTTATTAGAATTTCGAGACGTTACAATCTCTTTTCAAATTTTAATTCACATTCCAACTCCAATCAAGTTTTTGATTCATTCATTTTGGATAGAAAAATTTTGATACTTTCGAAATCTACTTCGCCTTGTGTTTCTGAGCGTTCGGTTTTGATACAATTTATCTGTATCGAATATTTGTTCTAATAATAAACCAGGATTTTTAAATTTGAATAATTTATTATAATTTATGACAGAAAATTCACTTCTTAGTGGCAGTAACATGGTTGACAATTAATTGGACTACAACTTCAATCAGATTATTGACAAACGAACTCATTTCCTCTAAAAAATAAAATAAAAGATTAAGTTTGAAAGCTCATATCAATTTTATTTTGAAAAAATTTGATGGTCAATGCTCTGGTTTCAGCTCAAATTTTCAGTTTTTGCGTGATGATTTTGTACAATCTAAAATTTTCGCATGACAAAACACAAAAATCAATCATGCTTCTAACTGAATTAAACAGCTATTTACGTCATTTTTTTTAGCAAAGTAGATTCCTTAAACAACTTGGTATCGGTGCATAAAAATAAAAATTCTCAATAATTTTTAGGTGAATATTAATTAGAGACAAACAAAATTAAATTTGTGCTTGGAAAAAAGACCATTTTTCATTTTTTTCAAAATGGTCATTTCATTTAAATGCCTCCGTAATATTCAATTTAATTCCTATGCTGTTTCTCGATTAATCTGCTAGGTTTTTAGTAGGCCATTTAATTTTTTCTGTTATCTAGGCATTTAGGAAAAAAAATATCTCTTCAAAATCGTTAACCTACATGTATGTATAATCGTACCTTTTGTATTTGTGACTTGGTCAGTATTTTTACGGTTGACCAGTGCAACACATGCACACGATCCCCGTACTTTTGCTCGATTGCACATAGATAAAAAGCACGTTGATTCCATTTCAAAATTGATGATTCCGTGTTTTTCTGAAATCTCATCGAACCAAGCAAACTTATCAGCTTCGTCATAGTTGCAAAATGCACCATCAATTCGTCCTAAATTTTTTTATATGTGTAACAATTAAATGAAACAACCTAATAAATTGTCAAATTAAATTTCGGATTTTGAAGACATTCGGGGTTGATCTTGGTTATAAAAAAACATTAAACCATCTCAGGCATGAAAGCCACTTTTGTGGCTCAACTTTGAGCGGTCATCACGGGAAAAGTAAAAATGATAGCAACTTTACTGTTCTTTCGTCCACGAGATGATTGATAGACTTAAAATTTTATACTATTTAATTCACATTTTGATTTTATTCACCATATCCCTTTATCACTTTTTGGTTAGAATGCGTAGCCACTACTCCTTTTAACGTGTGATTTTAACGTTGTGGCTATGCATTCTAACCAAAAAGTGATTAAGGGATATAGAAAAGTGACATTTATGAATTGACCTTTAACCAACGCAATTCATTAGTGAGAAAATGAGAGACGTTAGAGCAAAAATTAATAATGGAAAAGAATGAGAATTAAATTTTCTGAAAAGTGACTTTCACAGAAATAACCTGCAATTAAAAAAGAAAATTTGAAAAAAAAACCTAACCTACGTGATTTATCGTAATAACTTGTAAAGAAAATTGAAATTTACTCAGGGACCTCAGGGACGAGAAAATTGAAAAATGCATGGCAGATATCAAAAATGGGGTGTCCTCAAAATGATTGACTTAACAGCATCTGCAATTTCTGGTTTTGATCTAGCAGGTGTTTTTAATACGCATGTCCAAGAGATGTATTATCGAGGCGGTTAAATAAATGTTTTGGGGATAAAAATGTGCGGAAAATTTTTTTTCAATGATATTTTAACAATATGTTTTAAAAAATGTGAGTTTTTAACAAGAAAATTTCAAACAAAAATATTTTGAAATGAAAATGTTTAAACTGGCCATGTAACTAGCCAATGTGACTAGCCCCATGTAACTAGCCATTTTTATATAATTTACTGTTTTTAAACAAATTTCGATAAAAATGTTCAACAAGACATGGACTACAAAATTCTAAAAATTAACAAAGCAAATTTTTGTACATGTGATGAAAATTAAAATCATAAATTTTAAATAACATGAATTTAATTCCCACAAAAAAGTTAAAAAAAAAAGGATTGAGAAAGATGAAGAAGAGATAAAAGTTGATAATAAGAAAAAATTATTTCGAAAAAAACAAAATTTCAATAAAAAAACTGTCGATCGAATGAGATCTCTGATAGAAGCTTATACTAAAGAAGTCATATTCAACAAAAGCAAGTTTTTGAAAAAAATTTCATGAATTTTTTATTTTTGTTTCATGTCTATAAATAATATTAATCACATTTAAATAAAAATTGAAAAAAAATTTTCATCATAAATCGTCTGTTAAAAAATAATTGTTGCTCAATTTTGTTTGATAATGGAAAAAATCANAAGCAACTTGTTTCAAATAAGATTGATTCAACGATTAATGCGAAACTGCTAAAGTATGGGACTTAATTTTCAGTTTTTTGTGACGTTGACAATTTTTTTCATGATTGATCAACTGATAATTCATGTAGATTATTAGTTATATTTACCTTGTGCTTCATAAAAACAATTTGTCGATACTGTATTTCCAAGTTTATATTTATAATTGAATCTATCGGCAACATCCATGATTTCCTTATTGAACTCATCACTCGATTTCGTACTGGTTTCAATTATTTTTCCCATTACAGGCACTGGATAAAAATCTTGTAAAATTTCAGTATAACCAGATTTAGTTATACAAATAGTCCCAGGTGTTTGGCCCAAACCTCCACACGTCCCAAGTCTTAAAAATGAAACATTTTTAGCCTCTGCATAATGTAGCATTTTGATGACTTCATTAAGGAGAATTGATAAGGAACCAAAACCCATGCCATGATTAGTGATGAGAACTGGGCCAACTTTGAACATGCAATATCGCCCACCTTTTTCAGCCAAATCATTTTTTGCAGCATTTTCTTGAATCGGAATGATATCTTAATTATGAAAATAATAATTATCATTTGAATGAATTTTTGGCGGAATTTCTTGTTAAATCAATGTTGTAAATGATAGTTTAAAACTTGAGGATATTAATTAAATATTATCAGTATAAACAGGGTATTTTCGAAAAATCACATTGCCCAGATTGTAGAAGTACGTAAAATCAGACACTTCCTGGCTTTTGCGTGGACGTTTGTTAGACAAAATTTCATGAAAATTGTTTTTTTGAAAAAATTGATGCACAACTAATATTTTGCAGCATAGTTTATTTTTTAATTTACACTTTCGGAAATCGTTAACAGTCTATTGAACATTCACACACTTAGAAACAGAAACGAAATTGCACCAAAAATGAAATAGGTAATTTGAAATTTTTACCCTGTCGTTATTCGCAGAATTTTTTCATAAACTATTGCAGCGAATTTTTGCATAGAATTTTTTGCATAGACTATTGCAAGGAATTTTTGCATAGACTATTGCATAGACTTTGCAGCGTAGTCTAGTTTTTGTCATTTGTGGTAAACTTGAAATCTTACAGAAAAACCTCACGTTTTTCATAATTATGAAACATCGAAATGTTAATAATAAAATTTTCGCTCTGTTTTCTTCGAGACAGGCTCTCGAGGCATTTTTTTAAATAAAAAAAAATAAAGTTGATTAGCTTTCGATGTAGTTAATCATTTTCAAATAAGAATAAAAAGTTTGAGAAAATATTCTCGCAGGTTAACAAAAAAGTAACTTCGCGCTCAAAATAACTGGTGATAGTAAGCCTCGAAATTGAGTGATTATAAATGTTTTCAAATTGCTACCAGAATTAAATACATTTGAAAAAATACACACAAAATTACCGCGTAAAAATATGGCTTAAAACAATTAGTTTGAAAAAAGTTAATCTGTCCCGTCTTTAACCTATAAAACCACTTTTTTCTACCTTGAATACAGTTTATTTATTCACATGTGTTTGTCTATAAACATACTTTGGTCACAATTGAATGCAGGAACATAAAAGATGTGAAAGTTTACATGTGTTTCAGCATATTTATGGGTGTGAAGAATACCCAAATGTTTTCAAAACAGAACAAGATACGGCTCCAAACCTTACCCAATTTCGCAAACAGTTATACGTGTACTTTACGGCACTTTCAACTTATTTTCCAAATTGGTATGAACAAACTGCATTTGAGAGTCTTGTGATTACTGAATTACAACACACGCAGTTAAAATATAAAAAAAACGGATTTGATCTGAATGTGTATCTCTCGTATAAATGACCATTATGAACAGATAATATAGTAGCCCTTTGATAACCCAATTTTGATCCTGACTGTGACCGTCCATCTTGACTCTATATAAGTACCGCACTAGGGGCGCGACAAATGTGGTCGGGCTAGCGCTGCATATAATAGAGGCAGGTACTTTGTTATATATTATACCGTATATAATTTATACGTTATACTATAGACTATAGTATATCCCCTTAGGAAGAAGATTGTTAAATTCTGGTTTTATCTAGTACATTGGTACTCCTTAACGTACATAATATACTAGACCAAACCAGAATTTAACAATCTACTTCCTAAGGGAATATATCATCCGTGATAAACACAGGATTTGAAAAAAAATCTTTTATAAAATATATAAGAATAATTTAAATATATATATATTTTTTTTGTAAAGTATATGAAAAGAAAAATTTAACATAAAATGTTTTACCCAAAGATGATCTTCAGGAAATTTAAAATCGGTTGACAATTCTGGAGAAATATGTCTGACAAGAATATGTCTAACAAGTACCATATATTCATAAAATATGAAATACAGAATGACGATTGTGCAGTCATTATAAATAACCATTTCGTCGATTTAAGATTATTTCTAATGATTTGAAAAAAATAAGTACTGTAATCCCAACAAAACGCCACAAATTATTTCTGGGCAATTCATTTTCCGAAATTTTTTGAAGAAATAAATATTTAGTAATAAGTTCAAATTTTAGTCTCACAGTTTTCACCTGTCTCCGGGGAACCGATTAAGTTATTCAATATAGAGTTCTTAAAAGATTACAATCTGCAAAGACAGCAGATGTGTAATAACTTAACAGAACCGGTATATCTCTAAATTGAAATGTGCAATTTATATATTTTTTTTTATTTTTATATTATGGTTAGGATTGGCAGTAGATTAAATCGGTATCTACCAATACCAATTTTTATGTAGAAAATTAATGTGTCTTCACGTTGGCCACGTGAAATATTTCTGTGTTCTGGATTATAGTCGAACATTTTACATAAATTTCCACCACTCTGTTTTACTATTGTATAAAAAATATATAAATTGCACATTTAATTTGGAGATATAACCGTTTTTCACAGTATTAGGAACTATAGGAATAGCTAAATACATTCCCACGGAGACAGGTGATAAACTGTGAGACTGAAAATTTGAACTTATTACTAAATATTTATTGTTTCAATTAATTTCGGAAAAAAACCGTACTTATTTTTTTTCAAATCACCGGAAATTATCTTTAAAATCGACGAAATGGTTATTTAATAATGACTGCAAATCGTCATTCGGTATTTCATATTTTATGAAATATGGTACTGTTTATGTAATTCAGACATATTCACAAGAATTGTCACCGATTTTCAAATTTATGAAGATCATCATTTGGTAGAACTTCCTTTATGTTAAATTTTACTTTTCAATTAATTTACAGAGTAAATTCATATAATTAAATTATTCTTCTATAGTTTATAATATTTTTTTCAAATCCTGTGTTTATATAGTATAACGTATAATATATAAAAAAGTACCTGCCTCTATTTTATGCAGCGCTAGCCTCACCACACCTGTCGCGCCCCTAGTGTAGTACTTATATAGAGTCAAGATGGACGGTCACAGTCAGGAGTCAACCAATTTCGAGGCCTACTAGAACTAATTATTTCAAACGCGAAGTTACTTTTCTGTCAACCTGCGAGAATATTTTCTCACACTTTTTATTTGATGTAAAAATGATATAATACATCGAAAGCTTATCAACTTTTCAGTTTTCATTGAATTAAGAAAAATGCCAAGATATTAAAAGCATTTATCTACCAAAATTAAAGTAGGTCTTTACTGTACATTGGCTTTGCTCTTTGTAACGCGTGCTGGAATGTCCGAGACAGGAGTCGGCACCCGAACAGGTTTTTATGTTATTGTTCGATTCGGACATTATGAGCAAAAATATGTTTGTGTTCATGTTCGGTTCGGATAAAAATAAGCAAATTTAGATGAAAATAGTGATTTTCGACAGTTTTTTACCTTCAGACTCAACAAAAATGCTCACTATTTACGTTTGTTGTCAGTTTGCATATTAGATAGAATATGCAATTTAGTTTCCTTAGAGGAAGGTTCAATTTATAAAGTTATAGACTATTACTTAAAGTAAAGTTGTTTTTATATTATTTTCAATGTCATTCCAGTATTCTCTGGTTTAATTTCCCAGTTAATATCACTGAGAAGCGCTTGTTTCTCTGTAGCTTACCTTTAAGTGTGTCGTACAAAGTTTGCGCGAATGATGACATCCGTGCGACTGCTCCTCCCATCACAACAAATTTAACATCTCCGAATTTTTCCTTCAAATTTGTTGTTTCATTATCAATATTCAAATGGTAAAGATAATCAACTGGTAATTTTGTTAGATGTGGATTTTCGACATTGACAGCCATATTTTGGAAAACTTTGAAAGTTGAAAAAAACGAAATAAATTGCTTTCGACAAATACAGGCGTGATGCGTTTCGCCGGTTCCTTATATTGGGTTCATTAATTTGGCCCCCAAGCATATTTTTTAACATTTGCAGGAAGATGCTCGATCACGCCCAGTTTAATCACGAGTTCGATAATGGAAAAATTTATTTTTTCGCGTTGTAGGTAAAATATGTTAACACGTTGGTTTAGCCGCTATTGATGCCTTCGGGGAAGGTGGTATGAGGGTCATTTGGATACGAAATCTTAAGCGATTGTTTAGCGTGCATCAAAGCATACATGTATAATTGTATATTTTTTTGGCTTAGCAAAAATTGAAAAGTTGTTGATACTTGAAGGTTATACGTGAAAAAAAATGTAACATTTTCCCAAAATTATATGTCGAATATCTTCTTGATTGAATTTCAAGTAGAGTAAAAAAGAGTATTTTGGATTGTACATTTTTTCTGCCGTTAAGCTATTTGAATTTTCTATATTTCGAAAAGTTATAAAATATTGAAAAAAATAAGATTTTCGATAAGATGCTACTTTCAAATTCGAGTTTCCTAATTAAACTGCCCTTATGACGTTAATGTCATAAATAAACAAGTAAAAAGTCGAAAGGCAATTTTTTACAAAATACTAGACTAGTTATATTTTATTTCATAACTGGGAATATTTTTTCATGTACATTTAATCCCATTCGATTCAATAACACCGATCCCGGTTTATTCTAGTTCTTAATAGTAATATCAAATAAGTCCTTATTTTTTGCCTGGCATGCATTTTTGATCTGCTGAAAAGAATGATATTTTGATTTGAATAATTTATTTGAATATATGAAATTCACTTCTCAGTAGCAGTAACATGGTTTACAATTAATTGGACAACAACTTCGATCAAATTATTGATGAACGCATTCAATTCTTCTGAAAATAAACGTTTAATTTTTTTCTTTCATGAAAATACTAATAGTGAGTTTTTTTATATTTAAAATACGGGAAGTGGGCCCATTTTCAGAATATTGAGTCAAAATTTACTATGATACTACAAATGGGCGCACTTCCAGAATTTGAGATATATTAAGTGTAAGAAACATTAAATTGTTCTCCAGTGACGATGATTTTGGATGTTCTTGGAAAAAAGAGTTAGTGAAAACACTTTGAACTCGAATGTTTCTCCCCGAAATTTTTGTTGATTAATTATAATTATTTGCAGGAGGTGGAAGCAGGGGTCGGAATTACCTGTCCTGTCCTTGTCCTCCTGGCCTGTCCTGAATTTTAGGACAGGACAAGGACAGAAATAAATTGAAACATGTCCTAATTTCTGTCCTGGACTTGAGGACAGGACAAGGACAGAAAATAATAAACCTGTCCTTATTTCTGTCCTGTAAAAATTTGATATTTTCCGAGTTTAAATTTTTAAAAAACATGTTTGAATATTAAGTCTCGGTAGCTCACTTAGTTGTACGCTTGACTTGTAATCCTTCTCTTGAAATTCAAAATTGCATCAAATAATAAAAATGATAGAATGCAATAAAAAAAAATATCAATTCTTTCGGAACACTTTCGAGAGTACATAAAATTTAGAGTGACCTTTAAAAGACCAATTTATTGAGAGTTGACAAAATATTGTTAAGTGACCAAAATAAAATTTCCCCTATCAAAATGGCTTAGATAAAAATGACAGGTGTGAAATGGGGCACGGCGAACAAATTGTGGGAACTTAAAGCACCCCAAAATTCAACTAGAAATATAAAAAATCAAAAAAATTGAGGTTTTATTTGAAAATGAAAAAACTAAGGTTGTATTTAATAATCGATTTTCAAAACGGAAAATTTCATCAGAAAATTGAGAATTCTATTGACAATTGTTAATTTACAATTTTTCAGTCAAATTGTTAATCAAATAAACAACTTTGAAAAATATTTATTTATTTTATGTTTTTCAAATTTATTCTTTGTCTTAAAAATTTTAAAATAAAATTTGTAGATTTATTAAAATTTTTGGTCGACAAAATTTTTGGTCGATGTTTTTTAAATGCCTATTTTTTACTATGAAAAGCTATAAATGCTTCATTGTTCGATTAAATGTTCTATTTTTGCATTAAAAGAAGGTGGTTTATGCTATCAAAATGTATCTGGAAAATGGAGTTTTGCGACGTAAAATGATTAACTGCACACGATTTTTTCAAATTTAAAGTGTTTGCTCCTATGCATTTTGATAGCAAAAGACAGGCGAAAAAAAGTCGACCAAAAATTTTGTCTACCAAAAATGTATACTCCCAGATACCTGTCCTAGAACAGGACAGAAAATTTTGAAATTTGCCTGCCTCAGGACAGGACAGGAATTTTCAATTCTTGTGCCGACCCCTGGGTGGTGGAGCTGAAAATATAAAATAGTCATTTTGATCTTGACAACTGTTCTTTAATTTTTACAAAAAAAGTTAAAATTAATTCAAGTCTGAATTTAATTATTGGCAAAGAAACCTTACAAAAGTCGGACGTTGTTTTAAAGACAACCTACAACATTTGGTTAACCGGACAATTTTCAAGATAAAATGAATTCTTCAATTTATTAAAGTGTTTTTATTATAGATGCTTTTATGGCGAAATCATACCTCTTGTATTTGTGATTTGATCAGAATTTTTTCTGTTAACAACTGCAACACATGCACAAGACCCTCGTACTCTCGCTCGATTGCACATAGACAAAAAGCAGGTTGATTCCATTTCGAAATTGATTATTCCGTGTTTTTCTGCAATCTCTTCGAACCAAGCAAACTTATCAGCTTTGTTATAATCGCAAAATGCACCGTCAATTCGCCCTGAAAAATTAGTCTTTAAGTAAATTTATGATTATGAGCATATACAATGTATTGTATCCCTTTATCAAACTTTTGTTGCTTTTTCGTCCCTGATTAGCAAACGTTGTGTGTTTTTCAGTAGACGGGACAAAAAATTAACAAAAGTGTGATAAGGCATATACAATATATTGTATATTATGCGTTTTATCATTAAATATAAGATATGTAATTCATATACAGAGGGTGAGACCGATGGGCAACAGTGATACCAATGGGCAACACTTTTTTGCAGATTTGATTTGTTCAGACCTTTAAGAGCAATGGGCAACACTCAGAGTGTTACACTCTGGACTTTTGTAATTTTCTATGGCAATTTTTTTCAATTTACCCATCATTTTGAAAAATTTATAATAAACTAATACGGCAGGGTCCGGCGAATAGGTGAACGCAGATAAGTGAGACCCACGCAAAAGCATACATAAGCTTCCGCAATCGCCCACGCATCTGAAAATAAAAACTTTTTCTCCTTGACGTCCGGCAAATAGGTGAAAGGCAAAAGATAAGGTTTTATTTAACTTCTCAGGAATAAAGATAGGCGTTCTCGACAAGTCAAAATATAGGCATATATATTAAGTTTGTGTCCTTTTTCTTTATTTTTCACGAATTATTTTTCAAGAATATAGTTCCACATATATTTTGTCGAAAATAAAAATTAAATTTGATTGAAATGTCGCAAATCAAATATCTATCTGAGGATTTATCAAAGTCAATCACGTGTTTAAAGCGGCACTGTGATTGGCTCATGTCTCTTTGGTGATCGATTCATCAGCTATCGTGGAACAAAATATTCGATCTATAAAAATTAAAGAATTCGAAACGGAAAATTAAGATATAGAACAAAAATGCAATATCCGTGTTATTTGTCTATTAAAATGAAAAATTTGACCTTAAAATCAATTTTGTTCATAAACATTCTGAGACTAAAATTTACCAGAAAATACTTTCTACAAAATGTGCTTAAAAGTTGATACTCATTTTGAATTTTTTAAGTGAAATCTCCCCTGCGTTTGCATGTTTTTCTGAATTATAACTTTGATTTTCAATTTTCGCTCTGAATTTTATTTGGTGATTTTAAATTTAATTTTGAAAAATTTAAAACTAATATGGAAAATAAAAAAGTTAGCTTATGAGATAATTTTATAGAAGTTCGAAGAAGCAAAAACCAGTCCTATAAAAGTAACCGACCTTTGAAGGTTTTTATTTTTTCATTATGTATGTCAAGTTTTAATGTCCGCTACATTCCTGAAAATTTGTGTGGCGAACACATTTTTTGTCAGCACATAATTAATTATTTTATAAAAGATAATTTCAGAATCAAAGATAAAACTAAAAAACATTTGATATTGAAATTTGAATGTCAGACTCAGGCTTCGCGCATTTCGTGCGAAAGCTGATTTGTTCCCTCGCACAAAACATCAATCAAGTTTGATAAAAACAGAATGAGAAACAAAATAAAGACAAATTATTATGTTTGAAATTTCAAAATTAATCGTTAAAATTTTTAGAATTAATTTTGTGTGTGTGTACTTTAAGAGATCAAAGACTTCAGAAGTGAATTAATACAGCAGCTCAACCATAACTTGAAAATATCATAGAAAAGTAGTTTCTGAGGTTTTCAAAAACCGTCACTTTTGCATTTTTTATGAAAAATGGAGCAAAAAACCAGCCTTAATTCTTACTCTGACTACCCTTTAACTAAACTATAAATTCTAGATCCTGTTTTTATTGACCAATCAGAGGGTATATTCCCAGACGTCTGGCGAATAGGTGAAATCCGGCTAATTGGTGGAGGTTTTGAGCGAAAAAACTTTCATTTATCCGCCGGACCCTGTTGTGTATCCCCTATTCCCACTTTTGTGTTTATCCCGGCCCTTTTATTTTTTTGTTAACAATTTACTTTATTGGACTTATTTTCAGAAAAAAAATACTTAAAAACACACTACGTTTCCTAATCACGGTCGGGATATTCACAAAAGTGTAAATAGGGGATATGTTTGTGAAATTTCACATTATAACTGTTAAATTTTATTAACTAGAACAAACTATCGAAAAGCTATGTTAAAGTTTTCAAAAAATACATGTATCAAATTTTAAAAAACGGACTAGTGAGATCAATGGGCAACACCCTTCGTGTGATACCAATGGGCAACAGTGAGATCAATAGTCAACAGTGAGACTAATGGGCAACAGTAATACCAATGGGCAACACTTTTTCGAACAGCTCGTGTGTTGCCCATTGGTCTCACCAACTGTAATTCATAAACTAATTTACATCGATGAAGATGATTTTAACATAGGTGCAGTACCGGGCGTAAAATTTCAGTCTTCCCGCCAACGCAATTTCCCTTTAAAATGACCTGAAATTTTTGTCAAAATTTCATAAATTTGTTCTTGCAAAAATTAAATTTTTTGAATTTTGTTATCGTGATACGATCGTTTTGATAACAGCACAAAATCAGTTATAACTTATAAGTATGTTCTTTGCGTTAGAAAGCCGGAAAGCGTTGGTTTTTTGATACTCAAATCTTGACCACTAAATGGGTTTAAAAATGTTCATGGTCGGAACCGTGTTTTTTAAAAAGGTTTAACCCCATAAAAAATAACAGTCAGTGCCAAGGGGTTGAGTTTTGCATATCCTATTTCCACTAAGAGTATCCAATTAGATGAGTTGCATGCAAATTTGAGCACCTAGTCATCTAGATGGATACACTAAGTGGAAATAGGATATACTCCCGGTCTTTATCTCCGGTAATAATCCTCTAGAGTAATTCTCCCGGTACTGACCGTACCTATATAAGTGTTAAGTTAAATAGCATGTTGAGTAAAAACCTCTTATGGGCACTCTGATCGGCCGATGGTATAGCGTAAGGTTTAAATAGTAATTCAAATGTCTTTCCTATAATTGAGGAGAAACGTCAGGGCGAGACACTGTGAGAACTCCGGTAAGGAATGATATAATTTGATAATATGTGTTTATTTCGGCGATCTGACAATACAGAAATAACTCAGTAAATACTATACTATAAACACATACTTTACAAAGTATTGAAAGGCTTTGAGACAACCCAATGGGTTGAACCCATCTTTAGAAAAAATGATAATACTGAGTATTTTCCGAATTTTTTTTTTCGAATTCAGAACAAATTAATTTTGAAACTTCAAAAATAAATCAAAATCAGCTCTCACATAGACGATGTGAGATCGTGAAAAAACAGCAATCACTTTATTTCAGCCACAGTGCTTCACAAAACTTTGAGTCAATTTTGAGTCTTATTTAAAAATGAAAATTTTTGCCATAAAATTTTCAAGGTAATAAACTTGTTTCGTACCAAATACTAAAAATTAAAATTTGATCAAAAAAAGAATTTCTCCATAGGACGCAAAATGAATTAATTAAAGTTTTTTTCAGTTTAAACATAAACCCAGGGAGTAGATTGATTCTTAACAACGACTTGAATGTTATATTTATGGCGCTCAAGAGTCTTTCAAAGCAAAACTGCACAAAGTACTAATGGAGTCTCCATTATGGAGATGATAATTTGAAAAAAAACATTTTCACCGTTAGATACTTTCGAGCCTTTTTATTTTCGTTCAAATTTTCTGATCCGTTCTTTTAATCCTTTTATGTTTATTTTCGACAAAAAAATAGGATGCCAAGAATACTAACCCTGTTGAGGCTCCTGATTAAACGATTAATTATCTCAATCTGTAGCTTTACCTTGTGCTTCATAAAAACAGTTTGTCGAGACTGTATTTCCGACTTTATAATTATAATTAAAGCTATCTGCAACATCCATAATCTCCTGATTGAACTCGTCGCTCGATTTTGTACTAGTTTCTATCACTTTTCCCATGACAGGTACCGGATAAAAATCTTGTAAAATTTCAGTATAACCAGTTTTTGTGATACAAATTGTTCCAGGAGTAAGTCCTAAACCTCCACATGTTCCTAGTCTCAGAAATGACACATTTTGAGCCCCTGCATAATGTAACATTTTGATGACTTCATTGAGTAAAATTGATAATGAACCAAATCCCATCCCATGATTAGTAATTAGAACAGGGCCAACTTTGTACATACAATATCGTCCCCCTTTTTGGGCTATATCAGTTTGAGCAGCATCTTCTGGGATTGGAGTTATATCTTAATTTATTTATTAACAATTTTGAAAAAAACAGATGACTCGACATTTCAGAACTATTGTGAAATTTTTGATGATAAGACCCACGACTGAAAAATTATTTCTTTAGTAGTTAGTTTCAAAATCAATATTCACTAAGTTGATAGTTCCAAATTCATAAATCAATTTATGAAAATATGACTATAGGAGCAAAAGTTCTGGTACCGAAAATCTATTTTAGCGGTCAATTTTAAATGGCTACTGAATCAGAGAATAAAAATAATAAAATTTCCAGAGACAAAATACGGCTTAAAAATTTGAAAACCAGAAAAAACTGTCAGGGCGTTAGTGAAAAAACTCAAGCAAACGATTTCGTTAAATAAATTCGTTTATAATTTAAGATTTTGTTTTAAATAATAAAACTTTCCTTCGAAGTGTTTCTCATGGTCATCAAACCGTATTCGAAATTATGTCACATTAACAAAAGTTCAAAGTATTAAAAAAGCTTAAAATTTATCAGTTTTTATTGTTATGTCGTCAGCATGGCGAGTTTGATTTTTATAATTTTCTTTAAATTATTGACAGTTCAGCCAAGGTCACTGGGAGGTACTTCTGAGCTTTCTCAGAACTTAATTGTGTTGAATTGAAAGAGATTTTGAAATTTTTATTTAAGAGTCGAAGGAAATGATCACTTAAATTTCAAATTATGTTTTATGTTCTGATTTTACTGCGGTTTCAATTTCGGGGTTTTCAAGTCGATTATAAGCAAATTATTAAAATTTTTGACGAATCAGCAATTGGCAAACATTATGAAATTCTATTTTGCAAAAATACGAAATAATAACGAAATCTAAAAATTTTATACAAAATGGGTTTCTTGATCTTTTTTCTATGTTTGTCTTTAAGAAAAATGCTTGACACCAAAATGTTGTGAAAAAATTGGTGATTTACTTTATTTGCCGAAACAAATCGGTTATTTTTAAAAGTGCAACTGGTAATGGTTTTGACACCATATCAACACAGCAGAGAATGACTTCAGTTTAATGAAAGATATTCTGTATTTTTATAATTTATCCAAAGAAAAAAAATGAAATAACGGTTTATCTAAAGCTTACCTTTGAGCTTATCGTACAAAGTTTGCGCAAACGATGACATTCGCGCTACTGCACCTCCCATCACTACAAATTTAACATCTCCGAACTTTTCCTTCAAATCCATTGTTTCATTATCAATCATCAAATGATAAAGATAATCAACGGGTAATTTGGCTAAATGTGGATTTGCTACGTTAACAGCCATTTTAAGGAGAAGTTCTCTTGTAAGACTGACCTGAAATATCGAAAAAATCGCTTTCGACAAATTCAGCATCACGCCATCCACCGTTGCTTTATATGGGTATTTGAATTTGGCCCTCGGCATTTAGTAAAATTTGCTTTGCAGCATGTTTTCAGGAACAAAATGACTCCTGCTTAGGGAAATTAATTTTGTACGAAAATCATGAAGGTTTTTCCGTAATAAAATTAAATATAGCACAAAAATGCGAATTCAGGAAAAAAATGTACTTTTTTCGTAACTATATTTTGCAGCAATTATCCTTTCTTGTGAAAATTTTGGGATTTTGTTTCATACAGTTAAATATTATTTCAAAAGATTTCATCTTCTATCAAGATAAATTAATCGAACGTAATAAAACTGATAGCTTTAATCATATTTATTCTATGAAATGAAGGTTTTATTCGACGTTTCGGCTTAACAACCATTTTCAGTGTGAGAGAAAAAGATCAACAAAATTCGAAAGTTGTATTATTTGAGCTCGAAATCAGTTTTCAATATTTCGCGAGATTACAGTTTTTGATTTTATGAAGGTGCGTTTTCGCGAAACTAAGTGATCAAGCCTCAGATCGGTTGATTTCGCGCTGAAATAATTTAAGTTTCGAATTCTTTTCATCCTTTTCTTTCACACTGAAAACAGCTGTTTAGCCGAAACATCGAATAAAACCTATCTTTGATAGAAAAAATATTATAATTTTATGTCTCAAACCCACTGAATATGATAGCTATTAGCTATGATTTATAATAAATTATTAAAGTTCATAAAATTCCTGAGAGACACTTACTGTATAATATCTGATAAAGGGAATTAATCAGATTTCGAAGTGAAATTTTCTGGAAAATATTTTTCTTCTACATTCAAAACACAAGTAGTTGAGCGGAGTTTGATCACGATTTTGATTATGCAATAATTGATTATGCATTGTAGGTAAAATATGTTAACACGTAGTTTTAGCCGCTTTGAATGCCCTCGGGGAAAGCTTTCTTTTTGAAATTTAAATTCGAATTAATTGTTGACTGAACATTATAACTGTCAAATTTGTACTTTGAATGTCTATTGTTTGCGTGGTATTTTCTGCTAAAGCTTGTTCAAAATAGTATGATGATTTGACGAAATCGCCGGAAAAACCTTCACAATTTTTAGCAAAAATACTTCCAGGGTCAATATCGCCAAATGTGCCAATATCGCCGAATTTGCCAATATCGCCGAATTTTCTGAGATTTATAAGTCAACTTGCTTTTTGAGCGTCATGAATGACGTCATTTTCAGGATTGACTTTGCCAAAGTTGGCTATTTTAATTTTTATTAGATCGCTTTAAGAAAAGTATTTAATTTTACGCATTTTTTGGATTTAGTACAAACGAATCTATTGTGAAACTCCTTATAAAATTCAAAAATTGTTCGAAATATGACGTCATTTCAGACGCTTACGCGTTTTTTTGACAAAATTTTCAATTCTGTTCCAATATCGCCAAATGTGCCAATATCGCTGAATTTGCCAAAATCGCCGAAAGTTTTTGCCAAAATATTGGGCTCCCCCCTGTGATACATTTTTTGATGCTTCATGAAAAAAAAACTATTCTGCGAAACATTGAAAGTGCAAAACATCGTAAATAACGGTGACTCGCTACTTCTCAAATTTGAGAATTCACAGTTGAGAAACAGTTTAGAAAAACCTCCACCATTTTCTGATAGGGCTTAATTTGAAAAACTAATGCGAAATAATTTGTTAATATTAATTACTGTTTTTTTAAATTTGCAGCACAATTTTCATCTTTAAATTTCCACATAATCATGTTTTAACATTTTTTCTATCAAAGATAGGTTTTATTCGACGTTTTGTCTAAACAGCCATTTTTAGTGAGAGAAATGGATGCACAGAATTCGAAAGTTGATTTTTTTGAGCGGGAAATAAGATAACAATATTTAGCAAAATTTAAAATTTTGAAGGTGCGTTTTTTTTGCGAAAGTAAGTAATCGAGCGTCAGATGGGTACTTAGTTATAGCTCGATTAAGTGATAGAATTGTCTGGAATTATACAGATGCATAAAAATGTTTAACATTCATGCGGAACCTGTATATTTTAAGACGGTTTTTTTGGGGTTATAAGCAAACCTTCAAATGTTTTTCAGAAGCTTTTATAATGAAGTTTTTTCCACTATTTAAAAGTGGCTTTCGAAAAATGATCGCTGGATGGACTTTGGTACGTTGTCTGGTTCAACACTGTATTTATTTTCAAATTATTGAATGTATTTTGGGCAGGTTTTTATATGTTAATGTAAAACACCATCTTTGTTACGACGATGTCGTTAAATGCGCTCATGTCGAAGTTGTTGTGTTTAACCTATATAGGTTGCTTCACAGGAACATAAATAGTCGTAAATTTAATCATTGTTTAAAAAGTACGATTTTTCAGGTTTAAGTCTAGGTGAAATGATGCTTTCGAGAGAAATTGTTGAAAAAACCACATTTAATTTACAGTGAAGTGTGTATTGACTTAATATTTTTCTAATTTCACTAGCAATAATTGAGCATCAAAAGCTCGTTAATGGAAGACTGACAGTGTAGAGGGTGTTTTCAGTTGTTTTTAGTTCTTCAATCCGTCTAGATTTCGATTCTGAAGGTTGAAATTTTTTTATTTTTGAGAATTAAAATTTATTCATTAATCAATTTCAGGGGGTATTTCTTTCTCAAAACTCAATTTTTTGTCACATCAAGTGCCCTATCTAATGCTTTTGGGAGTCGATGTAGTATAATTGCATCGATACAGTTTACCAACCAGTGTCGAAATTGTATAGCACTTAGGCGAAACTGCATTTTTATAATTTAGTAAATTTTCTGAAGAATGGCGCTTTTTATACATTTCGAGATGCAAGTTACAGTCAGAATTTATTATTTTAGTATCTATGTGAACTAATTCAACATTTTGCATCGAATACATTGGACAATTTAAATACGGGTTAAAATTATTTAATTTGTCGAGCAAGCTATATTTTTTATTTTTTCGAATTATGCAAATCATGTCATCAACATATTTGAAATATGTTTTTAAAGTACCATTTTCTATTTCTGGCTCGATGATTTCGGATTCAAATAAATCGCAAAATATGTTTGCGAGGCTTGAATTGAAATAACAGTCAATCGAACAGCCCGACATTTGTCGATAGAAAATCCATTGAGGGTTTGTAATGAGTTGTTCTCTGTACAAACTGCATTAAACAACTGTTTAAGTAAAAATTTTTATGGTGGGACTGTTTCGTTACTTTTTTTCTCTCTATTTATGATAATAGTCTTTTAGCTTTTTAGAAAAAAATTATCTTCATTCTCGTAAAAAGTTTTTATGATTTTATCAATAACCAATTTAAGATCAACTTAAGTGTATTATGAAACGCAGTCGAAACTAACGACTTCAAATTCGTTATCATCAAATTCAGGAATTTTTGAAATTAAGACTTGAAATCCTGAGTTGAATTAAATGGAAATTTGCATTTTTTCACAATGAGAGCAATTTAATTGTAGAAATATTGTTCTCCGCTTACTGTTAAACTGTTTATACTGGACAGAATCGGTCTAAGTGGAACTTCTATTTTATGATTTCTAGATATCTCATATCCTCTTATCAAAAATTTTTTGGGACTGATCAAATAACCCTCTTTGTCATTTAAGTGATTTTTTAATTTGTTTGCCATGATTTGATAATCAGCTAAATCTTTATTAATCGGATTCGACTTGAATTTTTAAATTAACTCGGTTCGAAAATTTCATTACATTTTTTAAGTAGTCTGAGTGCGGCATAACGTTTTAATTTTTTGAGTTATCCGACTCGTTGATAATTATATGTAGATTAGCATCTAAAAATTGTTTGAATTTTTGCGAATCATTATTTGTTGTACTATTTTTAAATTGCTCAAATGCAGGAAAAAATTCGGATTTAACATGGTTTATCTGAATAATGTTTAATTTTTTTTATTCGACATGGGTTTTCCAGCTACACCATATTTTTACGAATTTCGCCAAATTCATGTTTTTATGCGAAAAACCCCCTACTTAATCAAGGTAAAACTAAGTACCCATCTGAGGCTCGATTACTTAGTTTCGCGAAAAAAAACGCACCTTCATATATTGTTCTTTCGCTAAATATTGTAATCTGATTTCACGCTCGAAAAAACTCAACTTTCAAATTCTTTGCATTCATTTCTCTCACACTGAAAATGGCTGTTTAGCCGAAACGTTGGATAAAACCTTTCTTCGATAAAAAAGATATTATAATTTTATGTCTCAAAACAACTGAATATAATCATGGTAAAGTTCCAGATTTCGACGTCGAATTGATTTGTGACTGCAAAGTCAGTCTCGGTTCAAGAGATCAAGATAAATAGCTAAACCATTTGAATTCCAATCCTTTAGCCTTTATCATAATTAATTTCGCCTGCACTCAATCGTAGGATAATGATGATGTCTTTTTGAAAAAGACGTAATCATGGAGCAGTGTGCTTCACTCTAAAATTATTAACATGTATAACTTTACTTATCAAGTCTCAGCCGCCTGTGAGCGCGCTTAGTATCTCACCGCAGGAGTGAAAGTGCCGTCATTCGCCTCCAAGCTAAATCGCAAACACGGTGTTTTAATAAGTATCATTGACAATGATTCATTGTATATCAACGAAAATATTCCTTAATTTCCCGGAAACTCACGGGGTAAGTACGCAACATATTATTGCAATAAATTTCAAATCGTTTCCGATTATGGCAGAAAGTCTAACGGTGATTATATTCTCAAAACGAATCTCATTGATGTTGAACTTAAACAATACACAAGATATTGACTAGTTTTGCCAAGGCTGTTGCATGCCGTACAGGCGGCTTGTGTTATTTTTTAGCTGCGGCCCTGACGAAGTCACTAACATATTCTCACCATTTAGACTCAAAAGAATGATGACATCATTATTTTCAATCATCAGTTATAACCAGTTCGGTCATAATAAGGCTATTTTATACGATTTTAAATCGAATAAAACGACTTTATTAACTGATAATGATGATCTAGAATGGTGGGAAGATCTTATTAAAAACTTAAAATAGCTGATTTATTACTATATTTGACGACATTTTTCAAAATTAAAAGCGTTATTTTCGCTCAATTTTTTGCTCATTATGACGTAATAAGGTTACAGATTCTTTCATTATTGAAATTCATTATTATATATTGACCGTGATTTTAATATCATATATTGCTTTTACTCATATAAAATACGCTCGTTATAGCTTTCAATCAGAATTTAGTCCATTTTGTTATCCATGATCAATCAAATATTGTCATTTGTTATTGTCACCGAATTTAAAAAAATCTTATAATGACGCAAACTAACTTGTTGAGAGTCTCAACTTGAGACTCGAAAATTACAATTCCCGAAATAAAGAGCAATAGTTGGTCACCAATTATAAGGTATACTTTGGTCAAAAATATGCATCATAGATGCAAAATGACCGTTCATTTATATCTCACTATATTTTGCATGCAAAATTGCACATAAACTTTTATTTTGCTAGACTGAAGAAAATGCAAAATGTTTTTAAAATAAAATGTTCTCCAAAGTTTTTAGTTCAAAAGTTTTATTTTCTGGGTTCTAGATTATCTCTGTAAGAATTTGTTTAGTTGAGTTCCCAAGGTAATTTTTTAACCTCTTTATTGGCTAACTTTAAATTATATTAATATTTAGTCTGATCAAAATGAAGTCTAATAAGTAGACCCAAAGAATTTTATGGTGGTACAGTACACTGGATGAGACCAATGGGCGAAACCAGCAATGGGCAACAGTGAGACCAATCAGTGAGACCAAAAAATCAGATCTGCGAAAAAATGTTGTCCATTGGTCACCAATGGACAACATTTTTTCGCAGATCTCATTTTTTCAGACTTATGAGACCAACACCCTAAAATTTTTATTAAAAATTCGAAGTCGAAGTTCGATTTCACAGCTTAAAATTTCTTCAAATTATACCAATTTGTGGTTTGAATGTTATTTTTTTCAAATTCCTTAATGCGCTTTATATCATAGCCTATAATTTATAGGGGTTTCCGGTGTTCTCAAATTTAGAGCCACCACCTCCTTAAGCAAACATGATACAATCTATTTTGCCGTAACATCTTCCTTTGATAATTTATCTCCCTCAATAATTCGTCTTTATTCAAACATATTTTTCGTAGCTAGCTTCTTTTCACTGTTCCCTTAGTTTTTTCTTGAAACAGTTTCGCTAATTTCCCAAAATCTTGTTTGTCATGTCTTTAATTAAGCTTAAATTCATGATCCATAACTTGTTTTCAGACTTATTTTTCTCGAATTTCTCATAATTTTCAATTAATTTATAATAAATCAATATATTAATATTTTTTTATTGTTATGTAAATATATTTCGGATTTTTAGGTTCTTATTCAGTACGTTATAATAATATGATTAACGAACACAAAAAAATATGCAGTCACAACATGTTCTAGAGAAAACAGAAAAGTTAACAACAAGTATTTTTAGACAAAATGGGCAACCTTTTTTGCCGATAAATCAATATATATTTGTGAAATTTCACGTTTTAAAATAGTTTCATTTTTTAATCTAGAAGCAATCGAACAGACTGTGTTTTTTTTTGAAAATACTCTGCAGAAAAAGCATGTGTCTGATTGAAAAAATCGAACAAGTTAGACCAATCGGCGAGACTTTTCATGTGAGACCAATTGGAAACAGTGAGACCAATGGGCAACCCTTTTTTGAAAAGGTCGTGAGTTGCCCATTGAGTACACCGGGCTTGCCGATACCGAACTTGCCGATCACCAAGCTTGCCTACAACCGAGCTTGCCTACCGACCGAACTGCGATACCGAGCCTTGCCTACACCGGCTTGCCGATCTAACTTTTTCAAACGAGCTTTGCCGAATTCTGAACTTTTTTAAACCGAGCTTGCCGAAAACCGAACTTGCCGAAACCGAGCTTGCGAATCTGAACATTTTCCAACCGACGATTGCCGATACTTCAATTGCAATACTTTTCAAACCGAGCCTTGCGATCTGAAACTTTTTCAACCCGAGCTTGCCGAAAACAAGGTTGCGACGATTTTTCAAACCGAGCTTGCCTAAACCGAGCTTGCCGAATTTGAAACTTTTCCAAAACCCAGCTTGCCGAAACCAAGGTTGTCGAATCTGAATTTTTTCAAACCGAGCTTGGCGAAACCGTGCTTGGCCAAACCGAGCTTGCCGAAACCGAGCTTGCCGAATCTGAACTTTTTCAAACCGAGCTTGTCGAAACCGCGGTTGCCGAATCTGATCTTTTTCAGACCGAGCTAGCCGAATCTGAAATTTTCAAACCGAGCTTGCCGAATCTGAACTTTTTCGAACCGAGCTTGTCGAAACAGCGTTTGCCGAATCTAAACTTTTTCAAACCGAGCTTGCCGAATCTGAGCTTGCCGAATCTGAGCTTGCCGAATCTGAGCTTGCCGAATCTGAACTTTTTCAAACCGAGCTTGCCACAACCGAGCTTGCCACAACCGAGCTTGCCGAATCTGAACATTTTCAAATCGAGCTTGCCGAAACCGAGAAAAAGTTCAAATTCGGCAAGCTCGGTTTCGGCAAGCTCGGTTTCGGCAAGTTCGGTATCGGCAAGTTCGGTTTCAGCAAGCTCGGTTTGAGGAATTTAAAATTCGGAAAGCTCGGTTTTGGCAAGTTTGGTTTGAAAAAGTTCAGATTTGGGAAGCTCGGTTTGAAAAAGTTCAGATTCGGCAAGCTCGGTTTGAAAAACTTAAGATTCGGCAAGCTCGGTTTGGGCAAGTTCGGTTTCGGCAAGCTCGTTGTCGGCATGCTTGGTTTCGGCAAGCCCGGTTAAAAAGAGTTCAGATTCGGCAAGCTCGGTTTCGGCAAGCTTGGTTTCGGCAAGCTCGGTTTGAAAAAGTTCAGCTTGGTGTTACCTGCAAGGCAATCTTGAGTCAATCCTGCGTAGAAATACAGTTAGGTTTTTTTAAGGGTTTATTTCTCTTAAGGGGGTGCCATAAGTCCTGCAGATTGGTACATTTTTTCAGAGCGATACATGAAAGGAAAAAAATGTGGAAATTATTTTTTTATTTTTTATCTCCAATTAAAGTGTTCATTCTTGCGAACGTTTATTTTTTTCATTTCTTAACATAACTAATTATCTGGGAAAATATAAAAAAACACTTTTCACTGTACATCCATTACCAACTAAAATTTATTTCGAAGACCATATTAATAAACTTCGGACATTTCTGGGTGTTATGCGCTAAAAAGGCTTGTTTGAATTCTGCACATTAAAAAATTTCTCCGATATCAAAGTTTTTTTTCCATGAAAAATGGTCAAAAATGCCAAAAAGTAGAGAAAAACAACTTTTTTTG
>SCLH01000416.1:323279-343894 GCA_004367855.1 Oikopleura vanhoeffeni | reverse complement strand
ATATTAAAAAATGTTCTGACTATCACAAAAAATGACGCCTATTACAACCGTAATTTTACTAGGCATTTTTCACCACCATAAAATTTTCAAACATTCAGTGCCGAATGGCACTTATCGATTGTACAGCCGAGTGTTAAAAATTTCATCCATAGTTTAGAAATTTACGACGAAGATTTAATAGATACAAATAAATTAAATAAATGATTCCGCCTCATTTTTTACGAGGAATTTGAAAAACCACAAATTAAACATTTTGAACATGATTTGCGAAAAATTTTCATAATATTTCTAAAAAATTCGACAAAAGTTGAAAAATAAAGATTTTATGATTTTTTAAACGGCTGTCAGAAAATATATAGTCGTTTTTGAAATAAGTAAAAGTGGTTTTTTTTTTGTTTTTACCCACAGATTTAAATAAACATAACAAAAAAATTTTGGACAAAAAATGCGGAAAATTTTCTTATTAGTTTGAATTTTTTTGAAATTTTTACGATTTCTAAAATAAAAACTCGAACTCAAATCTTTCCTAAAATGAATAAAAATAATTTGATCAAGCTGAAACATTTTTATATCGGTTCAGCTAACTATAATAAGCATAAAAAAAATATATTGACTTATAATTGTCGTAAGTTATAACAACTCCAGTCTGCTGGGTTTATGGCACCCCCTTAACATCAAAAATAGAAACGACGAGAAATCTGTTTTATCCTCTGCCTTTAACGTTGAAATTGGCGCTTCGAAAACACTAGGTCACGTGACGACCTAGAAGTTAACATCGGTTTGAAAAAGTTAAAATTCGGCAAGCTCGGTTTGAAAAAGTTAAGATTCGGCAAGCTCGGTTTCGGCAAGTTCGGTTTCGGCAAGTTCGGTCATCGGCAAGCTCGATAGTAAGCAATCTCGGTTTAGGCAAGTTCGGTATCGGCAAGCTCGGTGGTCGGCAAGTTAGGTTTCGGCAAGCTCGGTTTGAAAAAGTTCAGATTCGGCAAGCTCGGTTTCGGTCAGCTCGGTTTCGGCAAGTTCGGTTTCGGCAAGCTCGGTTTGAATAAGTTCAGATTCGGCAAGCTCGGTTTGAAAAAAGTTCCAGATTCGGCAGCTCGGTTTTAAAAGTTCCAGATTCGGCAAAGCTCGTTTGAAAAAGTCAGATCGGCACGTTTGGATTGCGGCAGCTCGTTTGACAGAGTTCAGATTCAGCAATCTCGGTTTCGGCAAAGCTCCGCGGGTGCAAAAAGTTAGATTCGGCAAGCTCGTTTCGGCAAGCTCGGTGCAGGCAGCTCGGTATCTGCCAAGCTTCGTTTAGGCAAGTTCGGTGATCGCAAGCTCGGTTTAAGGAACTAAGAGTCCCTCCGGCAACTTCGGTTTTTAGGTTAAACTCGGTGGTAGGCAAGCTCGGTGAGGCAAAGTTCGGTGATAGGCCAGTTCAGGTGGGATAGCAAGCTCGGGTGGTAGGCAAGCTCAGTTTAGGCAAGTTCGGTGGTAACACGCTCGGTTAGGCATGTTATGGTATCGGCATCTCGGTGGTCGGCAAGTTAGGTTTGTTGCAGCTTCCGGTTTGAAAAGTTCAGATTCGGCACTCGTTTAGGCAAGTTCGGTGGTCGGCAAGTTCGTTTCGGCTAGCTTCTTTTGCAAAGCTTGCCAACAGCAATTATAATGTTAACATTTTTATTAGTAAATATGATCGTCCCAAAACGATGCCTACTATTTTAATTATTCAAATTCTCAATCGGTTCTATAAATTTGTTTATAAAGCTAACTTTTTACCTCAACCCTACTCACGAATTTGACGCAGATTTGTTTCGAAATTCGATCAGGCTGTGAGTTAGATTGGTAATCAGTGAAATCTTAGGTTAAATTGGTTTACCTTAACTTGAAACGGACGGTTTTTTTCGGCTCTTATTTTAAGAATTTTAAAAAAAATTAATATAACATTTGGCTCACCCTGTAGTTCTATTGGCAACCAAATTTGGGTTTTTTGTCTTTATTTTCTTTTGGGGTTTTTTTTTTTTGATCATTGTGCAAATTGAGGCTTCAGTCTGCTTAAGTCACCTAAAAAAAGATTGGCCACATGACAATTTGATTACAAATGATTTATGATTTTACATTTGATCCAGACCTAGAAAATACTACAGCCACTTGTCTTATTCATGCCATGACTTGTTTAAAAAAACTTATTTATGCTTCATTTACGGGATTCGATTGATTATCCGCACCGATTACCTGGTCATCGTCGCCTGCGTTAACCTGATATTAATTGTTTTAAAGATTTGACATTAAAGCTCTCTATAAGTAAGCTTCATGATAACGAATACCGACAATAAGTACAGAAGAAGAAAGTTATTGTAAATTATGGTTCTTGACAAAATCGACAAATGAAAGACTTTAAGATCTCATATTTATTCTGCGTGGATTTATTGAACGAGAAAGATCTGCTGTTAGTTTGGCCGTAGTACAGATACTGGTTCCTTGGCCCATTATTACATTTACAGATGGAACTACCGAAATAACTCCCAGGAAAAGTTTTTTAAAAAATATGAGTTCTTAAAAATAGTTGAAATATAATCTTTGAAAGCATTTGATTAATTTCTTGGTTATGAATTTTTAAAAAAGTTTGTGTCTCAGCCTTAGATCAATAGTATTTTACTTAACCCATCTTTAATTTTTTTTGTTAGAGCTTATATTTTGAATGTCAATCATTCAGATTAGATACTCGCAAATTCCGCCGCACTATTTTGTAAAGACCTTATAATTGTGATCAAATTAGTCTTTTAAATTTATGTTTCGATGTCAAGTCGACTATTTGGTCTGGTGGATTCGGCCAAATTTTTCGAGGATCAGTTTATAGAGTCGATCTGTGAATAATTAATTTTTTCATCACATCAGTTAACTTTACTGATGAACTAATAACACTTGAAAAAAAATTTAAAGAAATGCGAAGCTTAATTTAGGGCGGTAGTGTTCCCGCAAAAAAGTTGGCCTGAAAATCTGATATAGTACTAAACCACCCCCAAAAAACGAGTGGAGACTGTTTCGTCGCTATTCAATCTCGTTCTCCCACAAAGCAGGGTGGCAAAGTCGAAACGGAGTACCAATTCCTCCTTATTACATATCTGATCAACTTCTTCATTGACAATTGAGCCGGACTTCTCAATAAGCAAAATATTGTGGTGATTTTTTGTCTGATTTTATAAAAATACAGTAGATAACCTTAGAAAAGTGTTTTTGTTGGCCAGTTTGTTGGGTGACGGGGGGGGGGGTGGTGGGGGGGGTGGGGGGAACCATTTATTCCGAAACGCTATCAGAATTTATTTTACTCGCTGAGCTTTTTTGTAATTGGCCATTTTTTTCACCGTACGGCAGCACAGGGAGATTGGAATTACGGCTCAAATTACCGGTATTTTGTTATCACGGTCACTCAAACGCTGTCTAGCCGACCGGTGAAACAAATGGAACACAATATAAAAAAAACTCAGGCTTATGCTCATTCGATTTTCTCATACAATTGCAAACAATATGTGGACTCATTTTATTCTGTCATCAAAAAATAAATATCATGTATAAAATAACTGCATAAAAATCTGATTTTGACGGAGTTTTTGAGGCATGAAATTTTCTGATGACAATGAATGAAAATGATAAGTCCACAATCTATTGTTCGCATTGTACTGAGAATCGAATGAGCATAGTTAAACAATTTTGATGAGCGGTTTTCGCACCATAATAGGTTACCAAACCGGCCAACATACTACTTTTTTAAGGTTAAATCTACTGTATTTTTATAAAGCCAGATAAAAACCACCACAATATTTCTTGCTCATGAGGATGCGCTTCAATTTGACCTCATGATGAAGTTGATCGGAGATGTACTGGGGATGAGAAAATGGTACCTCCGTTTTCGACTTTGCCGCCCTCTTGTGGGAGACCAGTGATTGGAAGGGACGAACCATCCGATTCGTATTTTGGGGAAGGGGGGGTTTCAGTACCATAGGTTACTATATCAGATTTTCAGGCAACTTTTTTTGCGGACACTACGTTGATAGTATGGAGATGCACTTTTTTAAAGAAGCGTTTAGAAATTTGTGACGATTAATCATAAAAATTTAGCTTCAATTTTAATTCAGTCTCAATGTTAAAATAAATAGGTAAAGAGAAATGTTATTTCGTGCCTTGAAATTTTGTATCGATATAACAAACTTTTGACAGAGAGCAAAACGTGGGAGCATTGGTCAAAAGTTATTGTTTTGATAAATCATTCCTTGAAGCTTTCGATACGAGAACACTGAATATTAATAGCTGGGATGGATATTGAGAGTTGAAACTGACCGGGAAGCTGGACTAAGTTTGTTTACGAAAATACGTTTGTGTGAAGTTATAGCTTCAGCCTAATAAGGATAGGTCAATGGACCTCAGGTCATGGTTCTTTGAGACATTTATAAAATTTTAATTTATGAATGCAAATAAGTTGCCTCTATCACTAAAATTGACCTAGGAACATTTGTTTAGGTTGTAAATTTGCTTTTATTAATGTCTTGAATCAGAAGTCATTCCAGAGCAGGGAAAGGTGAATGTTTAAAAGCTGCAAAAGAATATGAAGATTTACTTTCTTTTAGGTGCTGCTCCACCAGTTCCATTTGGAGCTGAAATCGACCAAGTTAGAAGAATTTTGAATAAGGGTTGTATCTAGACCATTCTTCATTGCGCGTTAGTGAATGATATTTTTTTGAAAAATCGTATTTGCAGTCATATCTAAATTTAACCAAAAAGGGGTTTTGGCGGGTGAACCACCTTCTCAGGGTCTCTCATAGGCTGATTTTATTCCTTGAAAAGATGTTATTACTGGTAGATAGATGTGAATTCACATTGTGAATATAGGTCCGGACCGCGGCGGAAGGTTAAAACGATCAAAAAATTTTCATATTTTTTTCCATTTTGACATATATTAGTTCACCCTCAAGACTTTTAGAACAATTCCCACCCTTATTTCTATTGAGTCGAATTAATTGGTGGAAACGCTAGTATGACAGAAATATTGTTTCCAAACCCAATTTATACAAATCGTTTGTCCTCTACAACAAACACATGGTTAGGGGGATGAATTTTGAGAGGCGGTCTATCTCGGTGAGTTCGAGGGCATGTATATAAAAGGCTAAATATCAAGGAACTGAGTCGCGTGGTTTCAGTCGCAGTCTCCGCCACTTTAACTTTCATACAATCAGCTGCTGAATTAACCAACTTCCCAAAAATAGCCTATTAATTAATTAAAAAACAGCAACATTTGATCAAAGGCCAACAACACGTTTTATATTTTAACAGATAAGGAATTGTGAAACGTATTCATATTGTGTATTAATTTGATATTTTAAAAATATTTTTTTCTGTATATTTAAGCGGTTGAAACAGAATTGGAGTTCCAAAGTTGCGGTGTACTAGTAATGTGCGAACTGCTACGATAAATTCCTTGCTGGTATTCGCGATCAACATTAGTATAGGTTGATGGAAATAATAACACATGGTACTCTGAGACCAAACCATAGCATGTATAAGTAGTGTGCATTTGACTTTCCATCTTTGAAGTTTATGTCATTGCGGACAAACAACTCAAACCGAAACCCCAAGCTATAACACCAACAAAACAACAATACGAGCCACAACCGCCGATACCAACAACAAGCCACGCGCGATACCGCACCACAATCACGATACCACCACACCGGAAACACATCTAAGCCACAAACGCACCAATTACCACTTATTACAACGATACAAACACAACAACATACATCCAACCACAACCGCGATATCAATTACATCACGTTACTAACCATTCACAAAACTTTAATCCAACCACAAGCGCGATACCAACCACCAACAAACTTCACATACAGCCGCCGATACCCAATCACACACGATACAAACGCACACATTAACTCACATTACCAACCCACACGCGGACACCAACCATTTACGTACCATCACAACAAAAACTACAGTACCAACCTCATCGCGATACTTAATCACAACAAAGATACAACTACAACAAAAATTACGTAACAACCACAGACCGCGTCCAACTTACTATCACAATAAAACCCAACGACGCTACAACCACAACACAGTACCAATCACCTCAATACAACTTTCATTCACACACAAGCGCATACTTTCTAACAACCACGATACAACACAACGCAAACCTGTTAATTACAACAACACCGCGATACACTAGTGACCGTACCAACATACAGTCTCACGTACCAATCATACGCAAACTTACAATTATTACCACAACCTCATACCATAACAATGAGCGCTCCACCTACCGACAAAGAGCAATTAAAAAACTCAAAGGCAACCTGGCAACAACAACAACCAACGATGAAAACAGGTATACTTCACCAAATTATTTGAGTATTAATTATTTTTTCAGTAATAATAGCGTTAATTTGATTGAAGTTCCGATTATTTTTCGGTTTGTAGGTTTTCTTTCATGATCAATTTATATTTCAGTCGAACTGTAACATCTGAGAACCGCAGAAAAATTTCAATTCTGAAATTTCAAGTTTTAAAGATCGGGATTAAGAAAATTTTTGTCGACGATGAGAAAAAACAAGAGTGCTTATCACTTGTTCTCGTCTTATTTTCGGGGATTTAACTGGGAAAAAACGTATTTTTTCTGACCTAATTTGACGGTAACGCCTAATTTAGCTTGTTGCCTGACTCAGCATAATTACATTAACGTCATTACTGTATAAAAACTGCAAATTCAATTTGTGGTACGGGTTTTGGATTCATACAAGTATTCATTATCAATTAGTTTACTTTTCACTTCTAACTCATGAGCAGTAAAGTTTACTGAGTAAACCAATATCACTTGAATTAACTCTCATTCATCGGTTATAAGACGTTTTTATAGCGTTATGTTTTTAAGTGGACCAGGAGCATACTTTTCATAGTGAGAACTTGAAGGAATTATGGCTATGAAAAGTTATACAATTTCTAAGATTTTATCTTATTTAATTTCAAGAGAGTGAAATACTTCGGATTCAAGCTTCCTCATAGAGAGATGGTTTTTTACCGTCAATTTTTGGGATTCTGTTTTATTTTTCAGTTTGACTGTGCCAACCAAGTCAGTGGTCTCAGGCACATGACTCAGCATATTCCCGTGAGTAGAATTTTAATTATCTGAAAGGTCTTAAATGCCCCAATAATTAGGTCTTTCTGCAACAGGACGTATAGAAGAAATTTGAGATTTATAAAAGCTTCAGTCAGGATGAATTGAAGCGGCGGACTTTTTTAACATTATATGTGAAACCAAATTGTCATCACTGTTTTCTTAAATTATGGTTTTTGACGTAAATTATATTTTTTGAATGTTATTTAAATAAAAAAGGCTTTTTAGATCATAACGATTCAGTATTTTTTTTGCTACTAAATTGCTAAGCTTCAAATGAATCATATTATTTAGCCGGGGTGTTTTGCAGTCAAATTTGATTTCTATTGAACTTTTGGATTTTTTCCTTTTTCAGGTGTTCTGGCTCACTTATTTCGAGTCCCATGCCATCACGAATTCATTGCAGAGAATCTGAGTTTCAAGAATTAATATTTTGTTTTGTCACTTATATCAAAAAGGCTATCATTAAGACTAAAAGTACTATATCCCTTTATGACCTTTTGATTAATTGGAAGCTTGTGGGTTGAGGGAGCCAATCTTGACACTCCTAAGGCCCGTCTAGCACTCGATGAGGGCCCAGCTTTCTCTTTCTTTTCAGCCCTTCATTAGTAGATTAATCCAAAAGGTCATAAGAGATATTAGCAGCTAGATTCTAGCTATAACACCAATCGATTTTCGGCCAATCGACCCGTTAGTTAGATTTGTCACATGAACTTGATCTGTGCCAAACTTTATTCCGCGTTTGCATTTGTATTCCGCGGTTGACTCACTTTTTCTTTTCAAAAATGATATTTTTCCGAAAAAATTATATATATTTCGAAGGCCATCGCATTTTTGACATCTCGTTTTTCAATGTTCTAATATTTTTATCGAAAAATCGAGATTTTGGAGACGTGAAATCACAATTTTTGATGCAGGGCGTTTGTTTTTAAATAAGTTAAACTACTGAAATACGCAAAATCGACCAAGATTTTTTTTTATTAATGGATTGAATTAAATCGGTTGGATAGCTAACTATATCCGTTTAGGACAGAAGTTGTTATTTTTTGTTTTGCGTCTAGTAAATTGCACTACTTAACGTACATAGATTACGTTAGACCAAACTAGAAAAAACAACTTCTTCTTAAAGAATATGATTCAACATTTCGAACAGCGAACATGGGACTTTTGTCTGGACCAATAAGCAGCTTCAAAGTTCCCATTTTAGCTTCCACATACAAATAATTATAAAGCAATATAGAGCTTATTTGATTCTAAGCGTGTCAAGCTATTTAATTCCATATCTACTACGTCTCAAACACTCAGTAAATAATAATTAAAAAAAAGACGATTACTGAAAAATTTTCGAGCTTTTAGAACTGCAACTATGCTTTGATAACACCAATAACCTTTAAAACTGATAAGCTCAGGATTAGATGTTTTTAAAATGGAAAGTGCATGAAGGTTGACTAACGGTGTTAACACTCAATGCAGATCAAAGAGATGTTTCAGCGAGGTTATGGTCCAACACACAGCAATTGGGAAGTTATATCTGAACTCATTTTTAACGGTATTTAACATTTGTATTTTAAAACGATCAAATGTAAAATGACGTCAAATTTAAATGTNAACTCGGTGGTAGGCAAGCTCGGTTGAGGCAAGTTCGGTGATAGGCAAGTTCGGTGATAGGCAAGCTCGGTGGTAGGCAAGCTCAGTTTAGGCAAGTTCGGTGGTAAACAAGCTCGGTTTAGGCAAGTTAGGTATCGGCAATCTCGGTGGTCGGCAAGTTAGGTTTTGGCAAGCTCGGTTTGAAAAAGTTCAGATTCGGCAAGCTCAGTTTAGGCAAGTTCGGTGGTCGGCAAGTTCGGTTTCGGCTAGCTTCTTTTGCAAAGCTTGCCAACAGAAATTATAATGTTAACATTTTTATTAGTTAATATGACTCGTCCAAAACGATGCATACTATTTTAATTATTCAAATTTCTCAATCGGGTTCTATAAATTTTATTTATAAAAGCTAAACTTTCTACACTCAACCCTACTCACGAATTTGAGGCAGATTCGTTCGAAATTTCGATCAGCTGTGAGTAGATTTGATAATCAGTGAAATCTTAGGTTTAAATGGGTTATACCTTAATTGAAATCGGACGGTTTTTTCAGTCTTATTTTGAGAATTTAAAAAAAATTAATATAAATTTGGCTCACCTTAGTTTATTGCAACAAATTTGTCTGTCATTGTGCAAATTGAGGCTTCAGTCTGCTAAGTCACCTTAAAAAAGATGGCAATGACAATTTATAAAATGATTTAGATTGACAATTAATCCAGACCCTAGAAAATACTACAGCCTACGTTGTCTTATTCATGAATGACTTGTTAAAAGAAACTTATTTTATTGGTTCATTTACGGGATTCGATTGATTATCCGCACCGGATTACCTGGTCATCGTCTTCCTGGCGTTAACCTGATATTAATTTTATTTTAAAGATTTGACATTAAAAGTCTCTATAAGTAAGCTTATGATAACGAATAACCGAAATAAGCTAACAGAGAAATTATTGTAAAATTATGTTCTTGACAAAAAATCGACAAAATGAAGACTTTAAGATTAATATTTATTCTGCTGGATTTATTGAACGCGAAAGATTGTGTTAGTTTGGCTAGTACAGATACTGGTTTCTTGGCCCATAATATTACATTTACAGATGGAACTACCGAAATAACTCCAGGAAAAGTTTTTAAATGAGTTTAAAAATAGTTGGAAATATAATCTTTTGAAAGCATTTGATAATTTCTTGGTTATGAATTTTTTAAAAAAGTTGTGTCTCAGCCTGAGATTCATAGGTATTTTTACTTAACCCATCTCTTAATTTTTTTTGTTAGAGATTATATTTTGAATGTCAATCATTCAAGATTAATTAACTCGCAAATTCCCCGAACTAGGTTTTGTAAAAACCTTATAATTTGTGATCAAACTTAAGTCTTGTAAATTTATTTTCGATGTCAGTCGACTATTTGGTTTGGTGGAATTCGGCCAAATTTTCGGATCAAGTTTATGATCGATCTGTAATAACATTAATTTTTTATCACGAATCAGTTAACTTTACTGCTGACTAATAACCACTGAAAAAAAACCTTAAAAATGCGAGCTTTAATTTAGGGCGGTAGTGTTCCGCAAAAAAGTTGGCCTGAAAATCTGATATAGTACTAACACCCAAAAAACGATAGATGTTTCGTCGCTAATTCAGATGCATCGGTTCTCCCACAAAGCAGGGGTGCAAAGTCGAAACGGAGTATCCAATTCTCCTTATATACATATCTGATCAACTTCGTCTGTGACAAGTGAGCCGGACTTCTCAATAAGCAAACATATGTGTGGTGTTTTGTCTGATTTTATAAAATACAGTAGATAACCTTAGAATGTTTGTCAGTTGTTGGCGTACGGGGGTGTGGGGTGGGGACATTTATTCGAAACCGCTATCAGAATTTATTTTACTCAGCTGAGCTTTTTGTAATTGGCCATTTTTTCGACGGCGCACAGGGAGATGATTACGGTCAATTAGGTTTTTTTATCACGGTATCAACGCTGTCTAGCCGACCGGTGAAAAATGGAGCCATTAAAAAAAACTCAGGCTATGCTCATTCGATTTTCTCATACATTGCACAATATTTGTGGACTACATTTTATTTCGTCATTCAAAAATAAATATCATGTAAAAATAATGCTAAAATCTGATTTTTGACGAGTTTTTTTGAGTCATGAATTTCTGTGCGATGAATGAAAAATAGTCGTCAAATTTATGTTCCAATTGACTGAGAATCGAATGACGCATAGTCTTAAACAAATTTGAGATGACGGTTTTCGAATAAATGGTACCAAACCGGCCAAAATACTACTTTTTTAAGGTTATCTACTGTATTTTTATAAAGCCAGATAAAAAACCACCACAATATTTTTGCTCATTGAGAATGCGCTCAATTTGACCTATGAATGAAGTTGATCGGAGATGTAATTGATGAGAAAATGGTACCTCCGTTTTCGACTTTGCCGCCCTCTTGTGGGAGAACCGATGATTGGAAAGGGACGAGACCATCACCGATCGTATTTTGGGAGGGGGGGTTTAGTACCATAGGTACTATATCAGATTTTCAGGCCAACTTTTTTTGCGGACACTACGTTGCATATTATGGAGATGCAATTTTTTAAAAATCGTTTAGAAAATTGTGACCGATTAATCATAAAAATTTAGTTCAAATTTTAATTCTCTCAAATTTAAAATAAAATAGTAAAGAGAAAATGTTATTTCGTCGCCTGAAATTTTGTATCGAATATTAACAAAACTTTTAAAAGAGGCAAAACGTGGGAAGAATTGGTCAAAAAGTTATTGTTTTGATAAATCATTCCTGAGCCTTTCGATACAGAACACTAATATTAATGGCTGGGATGGATATCTGAGAGTTGAACTGAGGTAAGCTAGACTAAGTTTGTTTTCGAAAAATACGTTGTGTGCAAGTTATAGCTTCAGCTAATAAGGTAGGTCAATGACCTAAGGTCATGGTTTTTGAGACATTTATAAAATTAATTTATGAATCAATAAGGTTGATTATCACTAAAATTGACCTAGGAACATTTGTTTAGTTTAAATTTTGCATTTTATTAATGTCTTGAATCAGAAAGTCATTCCAGAAGCAGAAAAGTTGAATGTTTAAAAGACTGCAAAAATGAATATGAAGATTACTTTCTTTTAGGTAGCATGTCCACCATTCCATTTTGAGCTGAAATCGACCAATTTAGAACGAATTTTGAAAATAAGGGTTGTATCTAGAATTTTATTGCGCGTTTAGTGATGAGTATTTTTTTGAAAAACTCGGTATTTTGGCAGTCATATCTAAATTTAACCAAAAAAGAGGGTTTTTGGCTTGAAAACCACCTTCTCAGGGTCTCTCATAGCTGATTTTATTTTCCCTGAAAGATTGTTATTACTTGTAGATAGATGTGAATATCAGGTCGACCGCGGCGGAAGGTAAAACGATCAAAAAAAATTTTCATATTTTTTTCCATTTTGACATATATTATTCACCCTCAAGAAGTTTTAGAACAATCCACCCATTATTTCTATGAGTCGAAATTAATGGTGGAAACGCTACTTATGAAGAAATTAATTGTTTCAAACCAATTTTATACAAATACGTTTGTCCTTATACACAACACATGGTTAGGGGGGATGAATTTATGAGGGCGGTTCTAATCTCGGGTGAGTTCGAGGGATGTATATAAAAGGCTAAATATCAAAGGAATGAGTCGCGTGGTTCAGTCGCAGTCTCCTCCACTTTAATTCATACAATCCACTGCTGAAATTAACCAACTTCCCAAAAATACCTATTAATTAATAAAAAAAACAGCAACATTTGATCAAAAAGGCAACAAACGTTATATTTTTAACAAGATAAAGAATTTGAAAAGTATTCATATTTGTATTAATTTGATATTTTAAAAAAATATTTTTCTGTATATTTAAGCGGTGAAACAGAATTGGAGTTCCAAAATTTGCGGTGTACTAGTAATTGCGACTGCTACGATAATTCTTGCTTGGTATATCGCGATCAATTAGTATCAGTTGATGGAAATAATAACACATGGTACTCTGAGACCAAACCAATAGCATGTATAAGTAGTGCAATTTGTACTTTTCATCTTGAAAGTTTTGTCATTGCGACAACAACTCAAACCGAAACACCAGCTATAAACACAACAAAAACAACAATACGAACCACAACCGCGATACCAACAACAACCACGATACCGACCACAATCACGATACCAACCACAACAGAAACTACAATACTAACCACAAACGCAATACCAATTATAAACACGATACAAACCACAACAAAAACTACAATACCAACCACAACCGCGATATCAATTACATCCACGATACTAACCATCACAAAAACTTTAATACCAACCACAAACGCGATACCAACCACCAACAAATCAACATACACGCCAATGATACCAATCACACACGATACAACCACACTTAACTCAATTACCAACCACACGCGGACACCAACCACATTTACGATACCATCACAACAAAAACTACAGTACAACCTCATCCGCGATACTAATCACAACAAAGATACAACTACAACAAAAATTACGTAACAACCACAACCGCGATACCAACTACATCAACAATAACAACCACAACGACGATACCAACCACAAACACAGTACCAATCACAACTACAATACAAACTTCATCACCAACCACAAGCGCAATACTTTCTACAACCACGATAAAAACCACAACGCAAACTGTAATACCAACCACAACCGCGATACCAACTAGAATGACGATACAAACTACAGTCTCGATACCAATCACTACGCAAACTACAATACTAACCACAACCTCAATACCAATAACAATGACGATACCAACCACGACAAGAGCAATTAAAGCAACCTCAAAGGCAACCATAGCAACAACAACCAAAACGATGAAAACAGGTATATTCACCAATATATTCTGATATTAATTATTTTTCGGTAATAATAGCGTTAATTTTATTGAAGTTCAATATTTTTCGGTTTGTAAAAGTTTTATTTCAGTGATCAATTTATATTTCAGTCAAACTGATAAACATCTTGAAGAACCCGCAGAAAAAAATTTCAAATTCTGAAATTTCAAGTTTTAAAATCGGGATTAAGAAATTTTTTGTCGAAGAATGAGAAAAAAAAAGAGTGCTTATCAACTTGTTCTCGTCTATATTTTCGGGGTTTAATTTGAAAAAACGTATTTTTCTGACCTAATTTGACGGTAACGCCTAATTTAGCTTGTTTGCCTGACCTCAGCATAATTACAATTAACGTCATCTACTGTATAAAAACTGCAAATTCAATTTGTGTACGGGTTTTTGAATCATACAGTATTATTATCAATTATTACTTTCAAACTTCTAAGTCATTAGCAGTAAACCAATTATCACTTAATTAACTCTCATTCATCGGTTATAAGACGTTTTTATAACCGTTATGTTTTAAGTGACCACAGGAGCATACGTCATTTCATAGTGAAGAACTTTGAAGCTGAATTAATGGCTATGAAAAAAGTATAAATACTAATTTCCTAAAGATTTTCTTATTTAATTTCAAGAAGAGTGAAATATTCGGCATTCAAGGTTCCTCATAAGAGAATGGTTTTTTCGTCAAATTTTTGGAACTTTCTGTTTATTTTTCAGTTTGACTGTGGCCAACCAAGTCATGGTCCTCAGGCAATGAATCAGCATATTTCGCGTGAGTAGAATTTTAATTATTCTGAAAAGGTTTAAATGCCCCAATAATTAGTCTTTTAACTGCAACATGACGTATAGAAGAAATTTGAGATTTATAAAAGCTTCAGTCAGGATGAAATTGAAAGGCGGACTTTTTAACATTAATATGTGAAACAAATTTCATCACTGTTTTCTTAAAATTATGGTTTTTGACGTAAATTATATTTTTTGAATGTTATTTAAATAAAAAAAGGTTTTTTAAGAAATAACGATTCATATTTTTTTTGCTACTAAATTGCTAAAGCTTCAAAATAAATCAATATTATTTTTGCCGGCGTGTTTTTCAATCAAATATGATTTCTTGAACTTTTGGATTTGTTACTTTTCAGGTGTTCTGACTCCTTATTTCCGAGTCCATGCATCAAGAATTCATGCAGAGAAATCTGAGCTTCAAATATAAATATTTTTTGTCAATTATATCAAAAAGGCTATCATAAGACTAAAAGTACTATATCCCTTTATGACCTTTTGATTAATCTGGAAGATGTGGGTTGAGGGAGCCAATCTTGACACTCCTAAGACCCCGTCTAGCCACTCATGAGGCCGCTTTCTCTTCTTTTCAGCCTACATCTAGTAGATTAATCAAAAGGTCATAAAGAGATATCTAGCAGCTAGATTCTAGCTATAACACCAATCGGTTTTCGGCCAAAATCGACCAGTTAGGTTAGATTTGTCACATGAACTGATCTGTGCCAAACTTTATTCCGCGTTTGCATTTTTATTCCGCGGTTGCACTTTTTTTTCAAAAATTGATATTTTTCCGAAAAAATGATAATATATTTCGAAAAATCGCATTTTTGACATCTCGTTTTTTCAATTTCTAATATTTTTTATCGAAAAATCGAGGTTTGAGACCGTGAAAATCACAAATTTCAAAAAATTTTGTCTGAAACTTGTGTTAATTTCATTTATAAGTGGCGTTGACCTAAAAATTACTGATGCGGCATTTGGTTTTAAATAATTAAATACTGAAAATACGCAAAATCGACCAAATTTTTTTTTATTAATGGTTGAATTAATGGTGGAATAGCTAACTATATCCCTTTAGGAAGAATGTTGTTATTTTCTTGTTTGGTCTAGTAAATTCATACTACTTAACGTACATAATGTACTAGACCAAACTAGAAAATAACAACTTTCTTCTTAAAGGAATATGATTCAAACATTTCGAAACAGCGAAATGGGGGACTTTTGTCTGGACTAATAAGCAGGCTTCAAAGTTCCCAATTTTAGCATTCCACTACGATAATATAAAGCAATTAGAGCTTATTTGAATTCTAAGCGTGTCAAGCTATTTAATCCATATCTACTACGTCTCAAACAAAACTCAGTAAATAAATAATTAAAAAAAAGAGATTCTGAAAAATTTTCGAGCTTTTAGAAATGCGAACTATGTTTGATAACTACAATACCTTTAAAACTGATAAAGCTCAGGATTGATGTTTTCAAAATAGGAAATTGCCTGAAGGTTGAACCTAACGGGTTAACACTCAATGCAGATCAACATGATAGTTTCAGCGAGTTATCGGTACACACACAGCAATTGGGAAGTTATATCTGACTAATTTTTAACGGTATTTAACATTTGTTTAAAACGATCAAATGTAAAAATGACGATCAAATTTAAAAATGTTGCTGTTTATATGGATCAACGGACCTCAGAGTACAAATCCTAACTATTTGAAAAATGCGAAATATGAGCATTTGATTGGTTGATTCTTTCCTAATCTGACCAATGAAATCGGCCTATTGAGCAATCAACGGTTTTGATTGGGTGCTAATATCTTGCGTTGTTTGTATCATTCAAATAGTTAGGATTTGTACGATGAGGTCCGTTGATCCATATGTCGATTTATTTTCAAATACGCTAGAAACTTATAATGNAATCAAATGTGGATTAAGCCAGTTTTTAGGAAAGTGTTTTGTGCCATGCATAACAGTTGAAATAAACACAGCGATTGGGTATCTATGGGCAGACATTTTTCTTAGGAAGGTGAAATATCTAAATTTTCAACTTCAAGCTATCACATGAAAAAATTTCAGTACGTTATTAAAAGCTGCAATTAACCAATCAAAACATTTGTCCACAGTTGTACTTCATTACCCATATTACTTGGAAAAATAATAGAAAAAAAATGCCCATTATCTGCTTTTATGGGCGAAAAATAAACTTTTTCATCAAAAAATCATGCTTTTTCAATTCAAAATTTTTGATCTTTATTATAAAATTACCTTTCTTGATTTAAGAGATATAAATCAAAGCGGACAAACTATGACGTTAGCGCCAGATTTCTTGTGCAATGGTTCGACAGAGATAAAAATTGTAGAGACAACTGTGACCTGTATCCACCGTGATATGCGTTACACGCTCTGCTTTTCTCACTAGTTTTTCTAGAACTCAAAATTAAAATTCGTAGAATTGAAATGTCGAATGCAAAATAGACCTTCTCAACTTCCTTATGCGACAAATTAAATTCCAACTGCCTTAAGCTTTCTGTGAACAACATTCAAAGTAGAGCCACACATTGTGGCCTGGTGCTTGCGGAACTTTTTTTTTTGCCTCACAAGGGTTAAATAATAAGATTTTTGAAAAGTTTTTTTAAGTAATTTTAATTTTTTGGTAAAAAAAGCTAGCATAAAAGTCTGTTTTCTTGAAATTTACTTGTCAATAAATTAAAAAAAACATAAACACCTCAAAAAATGACACAATTTGCTTCGGTAACATAAAGACACGAGTGATTTACAGCAGTTGTTTTTTATGTGGTAGCTAGTTTCGAGTAAATGTTTTTTGGGTTCCAGTGTTTATTTTCTTGGGTGAAAAACGTGTTCTGTTTTGATCTTTCCGTTCAGTCAATTAAGGACTTTTTCGCGGTATTTGCATTTTTCTCAAACTTTTTTTGAAAATTTTTACTTGGGAATTTATGTGTTTTCGAACTCAGTCACCAGTTTTTTGGCGCAATATCTACTTTCTTTAAGTTCATTTAAAATCCCAAAACCCCAAATTCTTTTTCCAACCTAAGTGAATATTTGAAAATGCAGGGCTGACCTGAGATACCTATCTCTATAGCGCGTGTTCAAAGTCTCACTAATGTTGTCTTAATGACTGTCCTTGGGCTATGAATCAACTTTGGCGCTCCCAATGATGAAGCACCCATGCCCATTATTCATACCGCTATGATAATAGGCATCGTGTGCTTCATATTGGGAGCGCCAAAGTTGCATTGCGTGCGTAATAACAAGGCAATCACTAACACATCACTTAACAACATTAGGTGGGATCGAACACGCGCTATAGAGTTCTATAGCCTATAGTCTATTGAAGATCAACCCTCATTGTGAAGATCCACTTAGGTTGAACAATGGAATATTTGAAATTATTCAAGGTTTTTGGGTCCCTGACAAGAAAAACCCTTAAACGCCTTTAAGGGTGGCATAAGTCCGGCAGATTGGTACAGTTTTTTTTCAGGGCGAAATGTGAAATTTTTTTATCTTCAATAAAATGTTCATCTTGCAAACGTGCATATTTTTATTTATTTACATAAGTTATGCTCTACATAACTGAGTATCTGGAAAAATATAAAGAACCACTTTTCATGATACATCCATTTCCACTAAACCCAACTTTGTATTTTTAAGAGCCGACTTTTCTTAACTCAGCCATTTTGGGTTATGCCGCTAAAAAGTGGGTAAATCCACTCTGCCACGTGACAAAATTTTCCTGAATATCAAAGTTTTTTTCCATGAAAAAGTGCGAAAAAATAACGGAAAAAAACACCTTGTTTAAAAATTAAAAAATTGACCTTCATTGGCCGCTTGATATTAAAAAAATGTCCCTGACTATCAAAAAATTACGCCTATAACACCCGCCATTTTATTGAGAATCTTTTGCAAGAATAAATTTATAAAAATGTAGTGTCAAATGGGAACTTACCGGTCTTTAACCACCAAGTGTTTGTAAATTTTCATGAATAGTTTAGAAAATGATAATCGCGCGACCATCCCATCATGACGGCCATTAGTTGACATTACCCCTTTATCACTTTTTGTGCTTAGAATGCGTAGCCCACTACTATTTTTAACGTGTGATTTTAACGTTGTGCTACGCATTCTAACCAAAAAGTGATTTAAAGGCGATACAGAAACTCAATAGATGCCAGAAAATTAAATTAATACATTCTGCACCTGAATTTTTATTGGAAATTTTCAAAAAAACAACTAATAAAAAAAATTTTGGACTTGATTTGCTGGAATAATTTTTCATCAATATTTCTTAAAAAAGTCGACAAAAGATGAAAAATTAAAATTTTCTTTGATTTTTCAAACGTCGATCAAAATATGTACGGCATCTGCTATAAAAAAAGTTAAAGTGACTAATTTTTATTGTTTTTACCCAAACATTACAATAAAAAAAACAGAAAAAAAAATTTGGACGAAAAAGCGGAAATTTTTATAATGTTTTGATTTTTTGGTGAATTTTGACGAATTCAAAAATGAAAAAATTGACTCAAAATCTGTTCCTAAAATAGATAAAAAAAATGATTTTAATGAGCTTTAAACACTATTTATTCTGCGTTGAGCTAACGATGAATAAGCACAAAAAATAAACTAATTAATTATTTTCGTAAGTTTAAATTGGACTCCAGTCTGTCGAGTCGTGCCACCCCCTTAACCGAAAAAACTAATCGCCCTTTTAATGGTTTCTAATTAAGTAAGTTCTAATAAATTTTGTATTATATCTCTTTAGCATATTTTGGTAAAGATTTGAGGGGTCTTCTGGATGAGTCACTCAGAGAGCAAGATAAAGGTCAGACTTGAATAGCGAAGCATAATGTTGACAAAGTTTAAATCCGGCCAGAGGGATAAAAAGTTATTCCTTTGATGACTATCATAACACTTAACGTGCTGCTAGGGCGCTAGATGCGACCAAGGAAAAATATCGAACCTTACGAGTTTTTTAAAATAAATATGACACAGGCGCTTTATCTTTTGTCTAAACACAGTAGAAAGCTGATTTTAGTCTGCTTTAGTTTTTTTACCTCGCGGTTTGCATATATACAAAAGTTCTAAAAAATGAACAAAATTATAAAAAATTCACTTATGTCCAAGGTTTAAACTGCGACGTAAACTGTTTACATTCACTTTCGACTTTAAATTATGATATGAGCTCAATAAATTTTACCAACGGAACTCCATCTCAAAACAAGATTACCTATCGATTACTATCTCTATAGCGCGTGTTCGAAATAAAAGTTGAAAATGTTTAAACTGGGTATTTTGTGTTAATATTTTATCGTCGTTCTCAAACTCGTAGTGCGCTATAGCGTAATAAGCTTAGGAATAAGTTTTTATAATTGATTTTTTGACACGATAAGATTTTCGCACCTCGCGAAAATCTGTTTTGAAAACGTCGTTTTACTTTCCAAAGGTCAAAATGGTTACCTTAAATTGTGCCAAATAAATTTTTTAACTGATTTTCTGAAAGTATAACTTCACGATCTTAAAACTAACACAGCCAAAATGATTAAAATATAAGAGAAATTGAAGAATTGGAAAATTATAAGGGAATTGATTAAATTACAATTATCAAAGAAAACACTTTTCATAGCAAAGATAAGTAATTATAAAAGGGGGGGGGGAACCAGCCGTATTAAGGCTATTTTAGAAGGCGATTATAAGGAGGTTCCCGGCTGTAGACTTTTGGCAAGAGTTTTGAAAATACAATTTATTTTCTAACTGAAAACTTTATAATAAATATAAGAATGAGAACCCCGATTATTTAAAACTCAATAGATAGATGTCAAATCAATAAATTTTATACAATTTATTTTTTACAATTATTAATACGCAGTTTTTTTGTGAATGATTTTTTCAGAGTAATTTGAATTTACAGAAGGAAGGTGCATGATACAGCAATCAAGGCAAATTGAATTACGGTGATTAGCACAAACAAATTGCCTACATGATTTACGAGCGCATAAAACTCTAGACTTTACTTTGCAAAAACTAAAAATTTGACAAATTTTTTCTGGATTTTTGGTTCGGTCATTTTCAATACTAATGTCTGTGGCACTGCTTGTAAAACATTTAGAGCATAAAATTGCCATATGGTCTTTGCAAGCCAATTTTCTGCA
>SCLH01000416.1:305655-319271 GCA_004367855.1 Oikopleura vanhoeffeni | reverse complement strand
TGTCGCTGGTTAAGCTAGCGTTTTAAGTTGATGTGACTAACATCTAGCGTCAAGTACATTCACAATTTACCGGGAACTTTTTTGAAGCTGAAAAAAACTTATGTTGAACATAAGATCTTGAAAATTATTAATAAGTTGAAATTTTTGGAACACAAATGAAATGGAATGAAGATGACTTTTGGGAGAGTTATCAGATGAGTTTACATAATTTCTATTTTTGAAGGAATGTGAGTTCTAAGAAATCAATATTAAGGGGGCAGCCTTTTTCGAAAGTTTAAGAGGTAACCCATGGATTAAAACAAGAACTTCATTCAATTTTTTGTTAAGTTTTCAGAAGCAGACGAAAATTCATAAACTCAAAAAAGGTTTTTCTCGACGTTAACTTGAATTATAATTTATATGCATTTTACTTACGATTTGCAGGTAGCTCGTTTTCGATAACTTGGTTAGGTACTGGAATCTCCCCGGTAGGTTACTGGAATCTAGTTCAGGTCTGGAAATAGTCGTAGATTTCATCATGCGGTTTCAAGTCTGGAAAATTGCCGGGTTTTTCTGGGGTTAATGGCCATAATATTGAGTTAGTTCTTAGTTTGGTACTGCAGAGTTCTCAAATTCGAAAGTGAAATCACTATGTGCTCGTTTGGTCATATTTAAAAATTGAAAAATCAGTTTTGAGCTTATTTTATAATTTCAAATGTGAACTAATAGTGGATTTGGAGTTTAACTATCAGACTTAATTTCCTGTATTAATTTCTGTGAATGACCATGTTTTCCCGCATTTTCAACGACTTTAACCGCGCTTTTAAATAAGAATAACCCATGTAACAGTTCATTTATATGCCCCTTTCATTAGAACAAATTCGTCAGAGTTGGCAAAATTGGAAAAAGAGGAGCAAAAACTAGACATACTGTACTGTAATATACGTACCTGGATATTTTGCATTAAATTTGATTAGAATCGCCAGATTTGTTAAATAAAAGCCAAATTTTTTAAAATAAGTTTTAAAATAATTTTAAATAGTTCAGAACTATTAGTTCTCCAGCTATTATAATTGATGCGCTTGCAAGTAACATGAATTGATTGATACCTTTTATTGCAATTTTAAACAGGTTTATTTTACAGTTTGAAACCTTGTAATAGTAAATTTTTATTTTTTATACCGCGTGTGAGTTTGAGGCATGTTCGTTTGTTGCTTGATAATGAATTCTCTTGTGTAATCAAAAAACAAAAAATTATACGCGTAGGTTTATATCAGGCCCCTAAGGAGCGCTTCGGTATTGGATTCCCCTTATATGCAGAAAGACCTTAATTCCAAATTCGATTTTCATTGATTTTAGACTTAATTAAGGAACAAATAATATACATATTATGGCATAATTCCATAACTTCTCAGAAAAAGGTGATAAGAAGCGCTTTCGATATGTCCCCTTAAAATGCAGAAATGACCCTATCAATTTCGATTTTCATTTCCAATTTGATTTATTTAGGAACAAATTCGATAAAAATATTTTATGCAAATTCCCAACTAGAAAAGGGTGATAGGAGTCGCTCGGCTTGTCCCTTAAATGCGAAAAAAAAATGACCTTAAATCAAAATTTCGATTTTAATTCATTAATTAAATTAAGGAATAAACGTAGATATTAGATATTGAGCAACAAATGCCATAACACTAGAAAAGGTTAAGGCGCGCTTCGGATATGTCCTTAAATCGAAAAATGACTCAATCAAATTTCCGATTTTCATTCAATTTAGAATTAAATTTAGGAAACAAATGTCGAATAACTTATTATGCAAACATTCCATAACTCTAGAAATGGCATAGGTGCGCTCGATATGATTCCCTTAATGCCGAATAAAGACCTAAATCAAATGTTTTCGAGTTTTAATTAATTTGAATTAATTTTTAGGAAAAATAGATAAAAATTAGCAAATTCCATACCTAGAAAAGGTGGTAGGAGCGCTGCGTTATTGATCCCCTTTAAATGCAAAAAAATGACCTAATCAAAATTTCGTTTTCATTATTTTAGGAAATGAATATGTATTTATGCAATCCCTCATTTATCCCGTCTATTTGTGTTTGGCAGGAATTCAGTGGGGAATATGTTTCTTAACATTAATCCTTGGATTATACCCTCGACTTTTGCAGCTTTTAACCGCATGCAGCATTTTCACAAGTTCAATTTGTTCTGTTTAATAATTAGGTTTGAATATTCTGGTGAGGAATTTCAGGGGAATTCTCTGTCAATTTCCGGGACCTTGAATAAATTTGCCGGCTTCTCAAATATTTCTTTAGTCTTGATTTCAACCTTATAGGGTTTGAGGTTAATTGTGTAGAGGGAATGAGTCAAAAATGGAGCTGCTATTTTTATGACCGATCACTTTCCTTTAATTCATATCCTTGCTTGGATTTATCGTTGATATGGGAATTCGTTGACACGCGGGCCGTTGCGTTGTGTCTTCTTTTTTTTCCGACCATTTAAGTCAAAGGGGACAACCATTTTAATTTTCAGTTCTTATTTATTTTTGTTGTTCTACACTTGTTGTTGCTTGTTCGTTTTGTCTTTTAGAAATTTTTCATAGTTATTTGTATTTCTTTAAATAGTGTTACATCACTAAGTGACTTCGCTACTTGCAACTAAGCTATTTCATCATATCATTTTGTACATAAACCCGTTTTTTGTTTCACTTCACGACATCTTCTTATTTGTGGATTCGCTACTGCAACTCACGGCGGGGTACTTTTTCTTTTCCTTCTTTTTAAACTTTGATTTTAGCAACCGAGGTCAACATCTAATGCAGCCTAAATGCAATTTCACTGTGTTTGACGAAAAGATAAGGCTGTGATAATGCATTTTTTTATAAACGGCCCGTTAACGTTCGTAGTATTTCTTGGTCGACATCTGCCTCGGCCACGTCAGTGGTTATCAGTTCACGAAGACATAACTTTTTATTACCCTCTGGCGTTAATTGGTCAAAGTATGGTTCCATTCAAGTTGATTTATCTTGCTAGTCTGAGGGATCCATCCGAGACTCAAATCTTTACCTAATATGCTTAAGAGATGTTATAGAAAATGTAGGTTGATCTCTATTTCTTTATACCGGCTCAGTTATAGCTTCCTGAGGGCTATCGTGCCTTCCGGCGGAACGTTTTTTATATGCTTCGGAGGTTAAGCCTCTGTTTATTGGTTTGTTATGTCAAGAATTCCCCAATTCCCCCGCTGACCCCCCCCGACCTCTTACCCTCTAAGGCATCAGGGCTGTCAGCTCTATATCCTATCTAAGAATTTAGGGACCTTTCTTTTATTTCCGATTTGTTTTTTTTGCTATAGATTGTAAAATATTTTGCACAGTACGTATTCCGTGAACTTAAATATTTGTCTAGTGGATTTTTATTATGTGTTTATTTGAATTTTCGCCGCAGTTAACAATGAAATAATAGGAAGAGTGTTTAGATGTGTATGTTAATAACTCTTTTTACACCGTGGTTGCCGGTTGTGATTATAACCCGTAAAATTTCCCCTTCGAAAGTTACCCCCTTGAGAGTTATATTTGAGATTTATTGTTCAGTGCTGTTTTACTGCATAAACAAAAATGGCATCCAAACAATGGCATTTCCAGTCTTCTGTTGGGACATTTCTGAACGCACCACTTTTTTAAATTAAATAAGTGGACTATCCGGGGTAGTTCCGATATTCCGCTGCCAATGAACCTTCCCATTGTTTGGTCTTTGTGATTTGAAACCGCTTCGTGCAGGTAGTGGTCATGCAATTTCCTTCAACAACTTGTCTGCGTTTTATTTAAAAAATCTATTTCTTCTCGAGCTTCACGTGATTTTTTTTTTGCTTTGGTGTAATATAAACTTTAAATTGTACGAATGCTCTTCCTTTTTCAAGAGTTTTTAGGCAATTTTTGGAAAAAAAAGCCGTACCTTATTTTGAGTTCACTTTTTATATTGTATATCAGGTATGTGCAATGGAAAAACAAAATAAAATTTTTATACGATTTAAAAGTGCATTTAATAGGGACTAGAAAGCAAAAGTTGCATATTACCTTGTTACGAGAAAGTACATATTATAAGGATGAATTGAAACCTTATTATTTGCAATTACCTCATATTAATACTTCAAATGTTTTCTATCGCTCTGTCTTATATTATATGTTTGCTACAAATTTCTCTAGTTAGACTCTTAAATTATTTTGGAATATATTATCTCGGTGTGAGAAAGAAAGAGGAGGGAACACGCCTACGCATAAATTTTCTTATGTATATCAGTGTCCGGGTTTGGACTTCTTAGGGACTGCTTTATTTAACCGGAGGCATTAAATGCCATACAAGTTCTTGAATTTGCGTTCTTTAACGGGTCTTCCACCGGTAGATTTGTAGTACTTTTGAAAAAGACATTGTGTACGTAATTTAAAAAAAGTACTGTGGGCTTTTTTCTCTCTAGGACCCTCAGTCGCTGTAATTGATACCCCCCCATGCGCGGTTTGCCCCAATGAAATGTTTATTTGAATGGTGCAGGGGTCTGACACGTCGTCGTGTTTATATGCTTCAAGCGTCATTAAATCGCGTAAATTTGCCTATGGCCACCCCGTGTTTACCTCAGGTCCCTCCGCTTTTTTGGGCGCTGTCATTCATCGCGCCGCTTGAATTAACGCGCCGACACCAATACAAAATACATGAATCGCGTTAAATCAATACAGTATCTTAAGGTGTCCATTTTTTATAAATTTTAGATAAATGGTTTATATGAGCCGGTACTGAGATTTTCCTAATTTTAGGCTGGTCGAGTGAGTTTTCCAATTACACTAATTCAGCGTTACAAATGGCTTTTTTACGAATTTAAGACATACGGAATTGGGGTTAAAAATGGGCATTCAAATAAAAAAATGCCGATCTTCAATCTCGACCTCTAAGCAAGTTTAAAGGTCGAGCTTTTTTTGAGTTTTTTTATGTTAGAACGCTTTCATACTGCTCTAGCAACTTGTCCTTAACTTTTCAATGCTATTTTTTGAGATTATCAAATGTCAATGCCTTAAATGGTATTCAGCATGCCAAACTAAATTTTAAGAATTTTGATTATGAAACGATGTCTCAAGTGACCTCTTAGGAGCACGGCTTTAGAAGGCCGGTTTTATGAATCCAAACAAATTGTCATGCTTAACGACGCCTCGGGTTTTAACCTCAAAGAGTTCAGAGCTAAGTGAATGAAAAATACCACCTTCAATATAAATTTCGAAAAAATTTTTTTCTGCTTATCATTTATCGAGTCCCAGCGTGCCCCCCTTGTTGACTACTTCCTTGCTGTGAATTTCCGAAATGTTAATTTCCCCTTCAATTGCTGCTATGGGTTTTGGGCATAATAGGATATTTTATTTTACCAAAAGAATTCTTGTAAATTCAGTCTAGACCTTCAATCCTGCTGATATTCAAACTTTTCCCCCCCTCGATTGTTTACGTTTGAAATAGTGCGTAATCTACACAGAATTATGGGGGATCGGGCATATTATTTTTTTCGAAATCGGTTATTTAGTCTAGGAAGTTTAAATTTTGCTAAACCTGTACAAGTTTTCACTGCTTTGTTATAAGTATTATGAACAGTATTTTGCGAAACCATCCCTTTAAGAGGTCACTTTAAGGGAGCGTTTTCTAATTCGCATCTTTAAATTCAATTTTGGCATTCAAATGATTCTCATTTGAAATTTGAATAATTTTTGTTCTAAAACTCACCTTTTGAGCCCGTTGCTCTTAGAGGTCACTTTGATGGCTCGTCTTCTAATCTCTTAAATTCGTTTTGGATCGATTGATGCCCATTTTAAGGATAGATGTTGAGCATTTTCAAGCAAATTGATAATGTACTCTTGAAACCTACTAAACAGTTTTCAAGATTCTCAGATCGGCCAATTTTAAATCGAATTCGCCATGGGCGGGGAGTTTTGGTTCAAGAATAATGAAATCCCATTGTACTATGTGAGTCAAAAAAAAAAGTTTTGTACCCGTCCGAGTAACAAATAATAAAATTTTATTGCATCTTTCTGTCTAGCTATTCAAGGGTTTTCTCCCAATTCAGGTTTTTGTCAACTCTATAAAACAAATCCTCGGCCAGCCAGCTTGTACCTCCCGGCCAGCCCATGAAGATGGTTCAATGCTGATAATGAGAATAGCGAACCGATTGCAATGAAATTAAATTATTGAAAATATCTTATAAATTAATCGTAGGTTCTTTCTATTTATTGAACATTTGTTCCTGGCTCTTCATTACGTCTGTATCGAAAATTTGCGCAGAATTATACTTGGTCTACTGCGTTTTTTTGAACCAATGACGAAAAGGTGTGGCAATATGAAGACATCCATTTATTTTTCTTTTCTGGAATAGAATTGGGAACACTTCTTATTGGCTGCGCAATTTATTTGAATACGCCATCGTTCAATCCTAAACATTTGTGGCGGCGTCATCTTCCCAAGCGATCTGAGGGGTCTCGGAGAAAAACGCCTCACTTATACTTTACGTCAACATTTCCAGGTCACTTCAACTTTATTTAAAACCTTTTTCATTTTTACACCAACTGTCGAAATAAAATCGGTTGTACGAATAATTCAACAATAAGATTGAATATTCTTAGATAATTCTTATTTCTCCCAAAATCATATCACGTGATGTGTTTGGAAATTTATTATGTTCGCAAACTCTTAATTAGTGATTCATTGGCCTCAACATTTTTCTCGCGTAATTTGATCCTATTTTTACTTGAATCACAAACGCGTATTCCTATATGAAGGTACGTGATCGTTTTTGAACTTTTGTACTTGTAATGGAAGAAAGTCTTAACAACTTCTTAAGACCCTTTTCACTTTTTTCACAAATGTGATTTTAAGGATGTGGCGATCGTAATTGGGTCCTTTTTAACATTTTCAATTATGTTTCTGAGAAATCTGGCTCTAGGAATATTCTTTTTTTCAAATAGTTGTTACAAACTCGTAAGGCAAGGTGGCCATACTATTCAGGATCTGATACCTAAACTCGCTCAGAAGAATCTTGGTTTTTGTACGGCTACTAAAAAGCACTAAAAACGCTACTCGTCCTTCTCTCTCATCATTTTATTGATATTTGCAATTTAGAAGTAGCTTATTATTTCTCTCCAACTGGAGCCTTTTTTCCAATAAATTTTGCTCTAGTGGTCAACAGATTGAATTTGGAGGCTCGCCGGCAAACGCTCTTATCTCTTAATTATATATGGAATTTCATTTGGTCTTCATAATGCCACCGCAAAGGGCTTTAGGTCAATGAGCTTTTTTCGAATTTTTTCTTCATCAAGTCTCAGGAACACGACTTGTTGAATTTCTGTTTTTGTGAAATTCTGACTTTTTTGAAAATTTAAAATTGATAATGGACCATTTACTGGTTTTTTGGCAGTATTTCAGTTCAGTGTCTTACATTCGAGAATTCTTAACAGGTGACAAAATTAATTCTAGATGAGTTGGTACCTTTCACTTCAAATTCTCAAAAATTTCAAAAATCCAAACTTATTTTTTGTTTGAACACATCAAATTCACGAAAATCCTACGCTTTAATGAAATCAGTGAAAAATTCTTACCAAAAATGGCTATCAAAAAAAGTTTTCTGAGAATCTCAATTATCGCCGCCACTCCTTAAGCAATTTTTGAAAACAAAACAGTACTTTTTTGATGACCTTATTTCGTTTAAGTATACGTCCGTGATCATTTTTCGTGGCTCTGATGTATATGGAAAACATGTCCTCAGATTTACTGATTCACGATGAAGGTTTATTTGTGATTTAAAAAGTTTTGCAAAAATAGTAACTGTATAAGTACAGTTCAAATTTTCAAAAAAGGCACAAGTCATTTGTGTTCAAAGTTTATCGATACACTTTTTTAACCTCGATCTTTGTCCACTCCATTGCTTAAGCGTGGGTCTGCGTAACGATCGCATTACTGCGGTTGTGGCACGCGTTGGCTAACAAACTCGAGTCTACGCTTAAGTAGTTTTACTTCCGACTACGAATATTTGCAAGAAATTTGCCCTCTGACATATCTGGAGCGATATATTTTTTTTTGGAGTGCATTTTAAAGCTATGTTTTTCGATATTAGTTTCATTTTAATATTATTTTGAAATATATATTTGTGAAATCATGCCAGAGTTATCTCTTCTGAGACCTATATTTGCCTTAAATCTTGTGATACAAATCGATAGTAGTTGATGATGTTATTAAACGACCACTAACATTTCTTCCTAAAAAATCGGATTTTTTCGCTGATATTTTAATTATTAAATAATATTTTTGGATCCCAAACCCCCGATATGTAATCAGTCCATATGAGTATGGTATTTAAAGTGCATTGACTGTTATTAATGTGTTCATACTTTCTGGGGCGTTGATCATGTGATGTATCCGTTGTTTTTAAATTTAACCTGCTTTCAAACGTTGTTTCTCTAGAGTATGAATCAAAATTTCTGATATGATTTTTTTGTCGAATATATTTACACTCTTCAACGGTTGTCAAATTTATAAGGTAAATTGTAGGTTGTATCTCCATTTAAATATTTTCTTTATACAACGTCAAAGCGTTATACTTAGCTTCCTGGACTTATCGGTGCTTAAAGGTCGGAGCTTTTTTATTGTTCGGTAGGTTTTAGCTTTTCTGTGTATGGCTGATTTTTTATTGTCTATGAAGTTCAATTCCCCACTGTACTTGTACCCCCGCCCACGGACCGTACCCTTCAAGGCATCATAGGATGTGCTTCTTATTAGGTCCCTATCTATAGTGGGAATTTTAGACGGCAACCCTTCCTTTATGTGCCGTTTGTTTTCTTTGCATAGACGAATCATGGGTACGATTATATTTGTTGTATCAATCGCCAAGACCTATTCCTAATCTTAACATATATTATTTTGTTAGTGGAGCTCTTTTGGTGTTTAATTGAATGCTTTCGCCGCAGTTTAAAATAAAATTAGAAAGTTTTAAGGGTGTTTTAAGTATTTTGGACTCTTTTTTTCACCAGGTGGTCCGGCTTTGTGAAAATAACCCCCGCTAAATTTTCCCTCCGAGTTACCTTGAGTATTTGAAGATCTTTTCTGTTCCAGTCTTTTTTATTGCTAGTAACAATATGAATTTGCATTCCCAGCATTTCCAGTCTGTATGGGCGTTTCGTGCAAGTTCGCTGTATCCGCAACATTTTTGATTAATTAATATTTTTAGGTGGGACATATCGTTGGGTCTGTTCCGTGTATTTTTTTTGTGTCTAGCCAAATGAAAAGTCCCCACTGGTTTGGTCTTTGTGATTTTGATAACATCTGCTTGAGGTGGTGGTCATGTTGTGTCTCATTTCCTTCGAATGCTGCTGTATTTGTTAGAGAAATTGATATTTTTTAAGCGAGATGTCACGTGCATTCGTTTGCTATTGCATTTTGGTTTTTAATAGAAAGAATTCTTAAAATTGTTAAAATGCTTCTTCACTTTTTCAACGAGTTTTTAGGCAATTTTTGAAAAAAAGCCGTCTGTTTGTTCAATACCTTTATATTTTAATGTAAGGTTATGTGCATGGGAAAAAAATTCTAAGTATTTTTTGTGTCAGCATCATTGACGTTTTATTGGGTTTGATTTTCAAGAATATTTTGCAACAATAAGTACGTTTGTTTTATTCGTTTTATTTATTTTTAAAAAAAAAAAACGCACAAACGTTCATTTTGTTTTTAGTTTGATAAAACTATCACTATCACACTTTTCTGAACTATTCGCGGCTCTTAGTTCTATCTTCAAAATCCAAATCTATCGTTTTTCTCTTTTATAATCGAGGCCGGTGGGGTGGGTATATTTCACAAAAGTGTGAATTAGGTATTAACTGATCTCGTCATTACTGATCACGTGTCTTAAATTGCGGTTTAAATTGTATAAATGATCCGCTATGCGTGCGATCAGTCTACAGTTAAGCATCTTAAAACGCATAATAAATTGACTTTTTTGCCTCATTCGTGTTTCTAATCTTAAGTTATGTATTATACTCACAATATGTTCACTGTCGCACGTTTTGATTCCAGCCACATTCCTCCATGTCAATTAGCGCTGTCGCTCCTTTATATTTGGATCAGCAATTTATCTATTAGTGTTCTATTTGTATTGTATATTTCCGTTGGCAAATCTAATGTTTTTTATTTCTACAGGTGCTCCGATTGCTTTAATTTACGAAATGTCAGAACAAAATCGTTGTAAGTTACAAATTGTATCGCTCAAACGCCTGTATAGGTTATAGTTTGGATTTTCCTTAAGTTCACCCGCAATTTTGAAATGATTTGAAAGACGTACCAGATAGAGTGTTTTGTAAAGTTAATTTGTTACTTGAATTGTGCAATTAAGATGTTAGATCAATAATATCAGGCGGTTATTATTTTTGCCTTGGCCTTTTCTGTATATTTGTATTTGAAGTTCTTGCTCCGAAAGAAATGGCGACGGAAATCGCCGAGTCAGCGCTTCATTTATCTATATACTTATTTCCGATATTTTACTAAAAACTACGTTTCCGCGTTTAGTGTTTAGCTTTTTGAGAAATAATATAACAGTCAGTTTCAGATTCGCAGATTTGGTGATCTTAGTTTGCAAGATCTATTTTTGTGTGGGCAAGAAAAGTTTTAAATTTATTTGCCCACTGTTTTAGAAATAGTGCCAACACTTTTGTTAGTCTTTTTGATATTCAAAAAAGGGCGTTGTATTCGAGTAAAAATTACGATTCGGCCTTGGTAACTTTAGCGTAGGTTTTTATTTTTTTCTGCATTTATTTAACAATGTAACAATTATCTTCCCACAATCTTCGTACAATGTGGCAGATTGTACTTTTTTTTTCGATTGTTTTTGACCCTAAATGGGATCTATATTTTTTTAGTTTTTTAAATAATTATTAATTAACTCCGTAACGCGCCCAGTCCCTTCTTGTTCAACCTTCAGTGTATGTATATCTTTGAGTATGGTTCCGATCCTCCAGAGTAAATTATATGACCCGTTTGAATTGTTTCAGAAAGAAATGTGGTTTGATTGGTTTAATTGGCCTGAATCGTTTCGCGTCGTGGTTTATTGGGTAATACATATTTGCTTTGTTGTTGCTTCATTATATAGATATACTTGCGTCCTGGATTGACTTTGGATGATAAATCAGCTCGGAGAGTTGGGCCAATTAGTTGCTTTTGTATCTACCTTATTTGTCCAAAACCATGGTTCCTATTTTTGTTCCCCGCATACAATCTCTGATTACTTACCCAGTTCAAGGTGTTCCTCTTCCAGAATTTTAAATCTATCTCCTCCGGGTTATTTAGAAAGCCACTCATTATAATCCGTATGACGTTAAATTATGGTCTCTAGAAGCTTTTTCAAAGTCACTTCAGTTTTTAGACTCGCAGAAATACTTTTTTGCTTTTTTCACAAATTTTTTCCTAGGTTAGTAGTGTTTTGGAATCATCTCGATTCGATTCCAAACACTGACAGGACAAATTTAAAACTCTCTGATGTCTTTTTTCAAGAGATTCGACCTTTTTATGTGAGGTTCACGGATAAATTCCCTTAAAAATGTGCTTATTTTCTTCAATGGAGGGAATGTTCTTAATGTATATGCATGTCATTATTTGAATCTGAGGTGTATTCTAGTTAAAGTCTGGCTCTACGTCAAGGTGATCAATTTTTGCAAGTTTGTGTAAATTTAAGCAAACGTTTATTTTTAACTTTCATTTGAAAGCAATACTATAGACAAATAAAATCGAAAAAAACACACAAATTTCGCAACAATTTTTTTTTATTTGTCAGTTAGATTAACTCGTTTGTCCGCATCAATTGGCCATTTTCAAGCACCAGATTGCCATACCGCGATCCGTAACCCCCTTCAAGTGCTGTACTCTGAGGTCCCCCCGGTATCCATTCACGAATCTTACTTAAACCTTGCAAAGTTGCAACCATGGATCGGGTAATTAACCTTTTTGAAGTCTGGATAGACATAAAACTTAACGGAACAATCGGATTTAGGGGTGGCTTGTTTGGACTTTTCACTTATTCTGGGTTGTGAAGTGAGGTTACCGTTGTGGATATTCTTCGTCTTCTACATCAATTCCTCAAAATTGTTCATCACAGTCCCTGAGATCCTCCGCGCCGTTTTTTCCAAGGTTATGCTTTATTGGATACCAGCGTTGAATTCCGTAGTGGTGGTTTTGTTTGCCTTTTTATCGTCTTGTTTTTCAGTCCTTGCGCCGTTTTTCATTTTTGTCTTCAAAGTGCTTTCCTGCGATGTCAGGCCGTTTTTCGCTAGTGACCTTTGTGTTCNATTATGATTTTCTTTATGTTATAGAAAATGAAGTTTTGACATATTTCAGCGGACTTAATGATGGAATTAAACATGTGTGCAAAACTGGAAATGCTGAATTAATTTTTGAATCAAATGAAAACGGAGCAAGCCAATACAGTGGATTTGAATTGACATGGGAATGTGAAAAAAGTAAGTTCATCGAGAGTGTTAACCGCAAAAAACATTCAAAACATAAGAAACCGCAACATGTACACAAACTTACTATTTGTGGAATCCTTGTGATGAAAACCCATTACTCTTCAATGGAAACTCATTACCCTTTGTGGAAACCATTTTTGAGAAACAAGGCCTATTTGAGACAAAGAAACTCTGTTTTTGATGCTTAGTTTGCTCAAAAATATAATGAAAAATTTGTTGGTTCCTACTGCATATAATTGTTCCCTGTACATGTTATTTGAAAAAAATCTCGAAAATTTTTCGAAACAATTTCCCAATTTTTCGCTGAAGTCAACTTATCAAATTTTGAGCAAAATCACGCTGTAATCATAACCCTCTCATGAAAACACATCACTCTTCAATGAAAACTCATAACCATTTGTGGAAACCATTTTTTTTTCGCGAAAGTGGGTTTCCACAAATGGTTAGTTGCTGAAAGTTATTATTCGAAGAAACCCCTTGATCAACAAACCTGTTTTATTAATGGGAGTTGTCGCACAAATCAGGAAAATATAAAATGAGCTAATTTTTCCAGGATCGTTCAAAACTTGAGATTTTCCAAATAAAAATTTGAAAGTCGTCTTTTTAGACTCTTTACTTTTCCAGAAAGTGCACTATGTACATTTATTAATTAAGCACAAAAATCTGAAGTAAAATGAAGTGAACTGTCACTTTATTGGTCAATTCATATTTCGGTGCACGCTCATCGGCTACACATAACAAATCGTATTATTGGAATATACTGTATATTATATATGTAGTCTGAAGTTTCCAGACTGGAAAACCTTGGCATGCTTGTCTCTAACAAAATCATAATTTAGTATTTTTGCTGGCAGTTTCATCAAAAATTTTGACGCGAAGAGTTTATTTTTGGAAACAACATTAAATTTTGAGTTAGATAAGTTGTTTTAATTTATTTTGAGTAAAAATTTTGAAAACCAATTTTTGTCGAACAAAGTTAATTTATCACTTGTGATTCGCTGGGAGCAAAATAACAGAGCCCATCAAAATTATTTAGGCAAAGCGCGACAAATAATTCTTTGCTATTTTCGTTTATGCTTTGAAAATTGGTTTCTTGAAAATTGAGGGACTGGAT
>SCLH01000416.1:285281-303846 GCA_004367855.1 Oikopleura vanhoeffeni | reverse complement strand
AGAACTAAAAATCCATATTTTAGAATTTGAATTGATTGATGCAAATATATAACTTTTCAACTTTTTATTGCAAAAAGAATTGGAGCTTCAACTACCTTGAGCTTTCTGTAAATAACGTCCAAAGTAGAGCCGATATCGGCTCTGGTGCCTTGGCGGAACTTTTTTTTTGTGATTCCAGGGGTTACAGAAAAATGTTTAGAATGTGAATCACATTATGTGATACATGTTTAATAAGGCGAACAAATAACCGTTGGAACCCGGATGAGTTGAAATAACAACTTATTTTTCCAACATACTCAACAAAGTGAAACAGTCAGCGATTATAATATTTATTTCCATAGTTTTTATTAATTATGATGGACAACACAATTTACCCGCTAATAATTTTATCACTTCAAAGCCTCTTTAAATATGAAGCAACGTAGATTAAACGCAACATAAAACCAAATATGATAATTTTATTCATTTTGATCCTGAACTTAATCTTAGGACAAAATTGCAACTTGTTTTCAATCGATTGTGCAGGATGGAAAATGAGAATAAGTGCAAATGAAACATGTAGAAGTTTGGATTACTCTGGGTTGAATTTTGAGTTGTTAGAAAATCAAGGTGATTCGTCCCAAGCATGTCAGATACAGGAAATGTTATATTTTACATTATGAATGTCCCGGTTAAGTGGGTGGCATGAGTCCAGCAGATTGGTACATTTTTTCAGAGCAATATTTGAAAAAAAAATAATGTGGTAATTTCTTTTTATTTTTAATTTTCAATAAAAGTGTTCATTCTTACAAACGTTCACATTTTTATTTTCTAAACAAAACTAACTATAGTTAAAAATATAAAGAACACTTTTCACTGTACATCCCTTCCCAACTTAACCCGACTATAGGATTTTTTTTTAAAGACAATATTAATAAACTTCATTCATTTTTGGGTGCACTCCGCTAATTAGTATTCTAATTACTCTGAACAGTCGAAAATTTCTTCAATATCAAAGTTTTTTCCATGAAAAAGGTGAAAATTGGCTAAAAGTAGAGAAAAACAGCAGTTTTGATATTAGAAAATGTCCTGACTATCAGAAGAAATGACGTCCACGACACCCACAATTTTATTGGGAATTTTTCACAACCATAAAATTTTAAAATATTCAGTGCAGTATGGCCCTTATCAAGTGTACAGTCAAGTGTTAAAAATTTCATCAACAGTTTCAAAATGATAATCGCGCGACCTACCGATTAGTTGACATACGGCGATTTAAAAGATGCCAAAACATTTAATATGTGATTCTGCATAATTTTTTATTGAGAGTTTAAAAAACAATTGGACTCGATTTGGGAAAATTTTCATAATTTTTCTTGAAAAGTCGATAGAAAATATAAAAAAAAATTTATGATTTGTCAAACAGCGGTCAGAATATATGTAGGAATCCATGAAAAAAGTAAAAGTGGTTATTTTTTTGGTGTTTCACCACAATTTCAGTTATGAAACAAAAAAATTTTGGACAAAAATAGGGAAATTTCATTAATGCTTTGATTTTTTTCAATTTTTCGATTTCTAAATAGGATGAAATAGTTATAAGCTGAACATATTTGAATCGGTTCAGCTAACTATATAGCATGAAAATATATGATTACTATTTCTCGTAAATTATATTGCTCCCAAATGCTGGGTTTATGCCAACTCCTTAAACACGCAAAATGCTCACTCTTTTACTCTCAGGCTGTCCGCGATACAACTGATTTTCACAAAATGACTATTAAAAGTTTAGAAATTTCCTAGGCAATAATATTCGGCATTATAATTTTTTTATTATAAATTATGAAAGAAACAATAATTTTATAGTTTCTTCCGAATTTTATTAAATTTTAGAAGTAATAGTGCAATTAATTTTACTCGCAGAAAAATGGAATTTGTGAGTCATGCACGCCAAAGGAATATTACAAATTTCCTCACAATTTGTCCTGAATACTTACCCTGTGAGTTTCGAGTGGTCTGGAAACCAAAAGTGGAACGTTAAGATAATGGTTAACGCTAAAATATAATTTTTAATCCCAACCATCATTTTTGTTAAGTTGATTCTTGTTCAGATAAAAGTGAATTTTCAAACGTAACATAAACATAGTGTGATCAATTATTTTGAATATTCTGTATTTCACAGATTTTTAATTTGTGAAAAATTCGTCATTGTGGATTTTTTCAAGAACCGCGCGCGGACAGATTATTCACTTGATTATGGAATTTGTAACATTCTCAAGAATGTTGATTCTAATTGGGATGTCACTATCAATCTGCCTGGATGTGGAACTGCTGTCACCCACTACTTGAATGATATTATATTCAGCAGTAATTTTGGTACAAATAGCTCAACTTATGAACTATTTTATACTCAAAAGTTCGACTATACTTTCAATTGTTCGTACCGAAGAGAACATTCTTACGTAGCCCAACAGTTAACCGTTCTGGGAATGGATTGCAAATAAAGGTTTTTGAGTCGTTAAACTGTATCATTTTAATATCAACGTGGAAAAATATGAGTTTTTTGTCAAAAATAACCGTTTCGCCGAAAGTCAATTCAACTTTTTGGTTAAAATTTGTTGGATAAAATAAAGGTACGATTTGCAGTTAAAAATGTAGATCAAAATTTGTAAAACCACTGGTATAACTTTCATATCATATAAGTGAATTTACATTTTACATCCATAATCAGATAGCTCATATGACAGTGGAAATGTTCAAAGTTTGGATATTTCTGAAACAGGTTGGAATTATGAATCTCCAGTGATAATTGGTGAATTCACCGGATCTGATAATGATGGGAACACAATCTTAAGCTCTATACCAATTGTTTTATCAAGTATGGTCAAATTTTATTGGAGTCAGTTCGGTTCTGACCTTGGTTACAGGCTTGATCATTGTTGGGCAGCAAAGACATCCGGAACATCTATTCTTGACAGTGAAATAGTTAGGGTTAAATAACGACAATTAAGTTATTGGTTTCGTCTTGAAATTCAATTTTCAAAGTTTTTTATACAAGTTTAACAAATAACTGATAAAAAATCATAAAATAGCTGGAATCAAATTAATTACCAAAAAAACGAAATTGTTTTTAAATTTAAGTAGATTCATTTTTGCAGGCCATTGAAACATAAGAATGCCGAGTATGTTCCAGTTATAAAGGAATAATAAACAGGAAATATACAGTTAAATTTTTAATAGATAGTTACAGTTGTAATTTCGTTCTAATTCTTTCCGCCTTTTACTTAATGAGGGTGTTGATTATTGCAACTGATCTTAGATATGTCTAGTGTTCGATGCACAATACTACTGACGTCATTGACGGTGGAATTATGTTCTTATTTCGATTCAAAAATCATTTTTGTCAAATTTGTATGCCCAATTTAATATTATCTTTATATTTTAACAAACCAGCATCAGATTACCAGTTTATTTTTTATATTTTACTAACTAGACCGTAAATTTTTATTTAATTCAATTCGGACTGACTTAAGGATTTTCACGCCCACCTCTCTATTTTACCAAAAAAATTAATTTTAGAAACAAACGATACAAAAATATATTTGGAAAACAATTTTCGATCAATCATTTTTTCATTAAATAATTATCGATTCGTTCGGACTTCAACACTACCCTTATACCTTTGACCTTCGTAGTTTTTTTTATTTCTTGACAAGTTCTCTAGCTCATCTTTAAAATCCATGGTATTCGATGGTTTCAAAAAACAAATTTTGATGAGCTTGCAGCAAAAAAACATTCATGTTTTCATACAACTGGCTTAAGGGTATGGTGGTTCCTGATTTGACATTTTCTCAATAAAATATTATCCAAATCCAGACACATTAGCGAAACAGGGAGATCTAAGCCAAAACCGAAATTCTATCTCCTCTGAAGTTATATTTTGAAATAAACCTCAATTTTAACATAACCTGCATAATTAGTATACGAAACTTCTGTGGAGTCGTTTTTGTCGATAAGTGTTTTAGTTTTTCTAGAATATGCGATAGACCGTCGTTTTTTACATTTTCATCGGAAAATTTATCTCCTTGAATTATTATTCAAAATTGACTCAATTTGCAAAGGATCTCAAAAGCGTTTTTTTTTTGAATTTCGACCCCAAACTCAAAATATGAATTTTTCAAGGTCACGTGAAAAAATTTCCAAAAGAAAAAGTGCTTCGATTTTTTCGAAAGTAGGATCAAAAGAAAGCTGGGGAAACACTGAAGAGAAAGTTGGCTAACATCAACCCAATATTTTGAAGGTTGAGTGGTCAAATTGACACAAACGTTATTTTTGAACTTAATTTGAGAAAAATACTTAAAAAAAAATCGAAAAAACGCAAAATTTTCGAATTTTTTTTTGTTTTTATTTTGGTTGTTTTGTGCTTTTAAAACATCAACCACTGATTTGGTGCATTTTTATGACATAATAACTGCTGAAAATGTAGGAACGACCATACCCTTAAGAGGGTTGTATAGGCAGTCCATCTCTTTTGAACTCGAAGTGCTATCAACTTAATTTCACGATTTCTGATTTCAACCTGGCCTGTTGAATTATATGAATTTTTAAAATTGTAAAAAAAAAATACAAACAAATATCGAACTTTTTTCTAAGTGTCTAAAATGAAAAAATGTTTTTTGCTCTTGCGCGAGAACGGTAAATAATTTATAGCCATAGTTTATAATCCCGTTTCCAGAAACATGATAGTTGCGAATCTTTTGATACTACTGAAAATTCGAAACGATGACCTTGAGCTCAATAAATAATTTTCCAACTGTAATCCTGGGAGTTTATGGCCCGAAATTTGAACGTCGGGCGATATCATTTTTTTTTAAATTGCCTCTCAAATGTTCTGTATGCATAAAAATGAATTCATAAATACAACGAACAAAAAATACGACTTTGAGTGACAAAAATGGCCAAAAACGACACTTTCCGTTATTTTTGAAGCACTTTTAGGGTGAAAATGGGAAAAAACGACAATATCATTGTTTGTTATAAAAATATATAATATCTGTGAGAAAATCAAATTGTTTTCAAATGAGGCGAAAAAAAATACGACTTTCAAAAAAAAATTTTGCTCGCGGTCAACTCAATTTACCGGTCAGTCGAACATGCTATGAAAAAAGTTAGAAGTAAAATGTGTTCCAGAGATTACGAAATACAATTCCTGAGATTTTTATTAGATTGTTATGAAGGAATAAAAAGTTATGAGCCTTCTAAAAAGCCTTTCCAGCCTATACAACCCTCCTTAAGGGCTCCACTGTTGTTTAAGAAAAATAAGAGTGAATAATTTGGCTGATAATGTATTCAGAGGCTCTGAAGCACTCTGTTTAATTGCCGAGAATGGTTCAGTTATAAATGTATAATAGGTATGTCAACTAATCTCATTTGTGATAAGCATCTACGTTTATTCTGATAGGGAGAACATTCGCAAATTTCCCTGACCAACTTATAATGATTTTTTTATGATTGATTAGTAGTAAATTATTATACAATTCATAAATGAATCAATAATAAATCCAATTTCAATTTTCCGAAATAATGAGAACCAGATTAGGTTTCTGATCTATTTTGAATTGACCTCCCCTTTAAGGGAGTGGGTGTCGCTGATTTGAGCCTCTTCCAAGGTCATTTCCCGCGAAACTAGCAAAAGTGATATTCCAAAAACATTTGTTACTAACAGAATCAACCTTCGTAGTAATTTGGAACTTAACAGTAATCTGATCCAATTTGACCTAAGCCGACACCCACGCTTTTAAAAAGCTTCTTAAAAAGACAACGCAACGATTTGTACCTCACTTGCCTTACAACTTTTTAATCATTTTTTATTATTTTTTTTGTTGTGAGCTCGAAGAGTCACACAAATAATGCAAACATTGCTTTTGTTTCAACTTTCGCTTTCGGCGGCCAAAAAATCCAAAAAGCAACACAAAATAATAGATTTATTTTGACTTGAATTGAAAGTGCGCTAATTTTGTTTTCATTTACTGACTAAACTGAGCTTCAAACAATTTGGCACCAAAAATCCTTCAACAAGTGTTTGCTATTTGTACCGCGAAAAATTCATTTGAAGCATTTTTTCTGGTTTCTAAAGTTTGTCAAAAATTAAGGCTCAAAATGAAAAGTTTACATGGCCCCCAAGAGACGCCGAATCAAAATTTCAAAAAAAAAATCTCTAGATTATTGTCTAACAAGTCTTGTTCTTTTAGATGCAGTATGACTCAAAACTGTATCTTTTAAACTGGTGGAGAAGATACCTTTTTGTCTGAGCCTCCCAAACTGACCCTTTTAATATTTTAATTTTTGGTTTCTTTGCGTTTTTGTCCGCTAAAAGCAAAATTTAAAAAAAGCGCTTTTGCATTATTTGTAAGGCTTCTCCGGAGCCTGACACAAAAAAAAANAAAAAAAAAGTTTTAAAAGCGTAGGCGTCGGCGTTGGTGGGATATTATCAGATTACTGTTAAGTTCAAAATTACCGCGAAGGTTGGTTCTGTTAGTACCAAATGTTTTTGGAATATCACATTTGCTAGTTTTGCAGGAAATGACCTTGGAAGAGGCTCAAATCAGCGACACCCACTCCCTGAAGGCGAATGTGTATATCATCTTTGAAAGCCAAACAATGTCAGAAGTATTTCCGGAAATATTAATTAATTTTAGCGTACTGTATCGAAAAGTGCACAATATGCTAAACTCGTCAACTGCTCAATAGTTCTATTTTCATAGAAAATTTAATAGATTTTTCTCTGTAAATTGTTTTAACGCTACCAAAATATAAATTAATAAAGGTTGCAAAATTCCAAATATTTTCCACTATCACTTTATATTGAAATTCATTGATTTTATCGATTGTTGGTTGCAAATTGTCCCTGTCTTAACTCTTTGAAAAGTAAAACTAGTCAATAATGGCTGCCCAAAATATCCATTCGTCAACATGATAACTGATCCAAATGGCATTGAATTTCCTATGTTTTCCTTTTACGAAGGAAATGGAGAATTTTTCCTTAATTGTGGTGTCCATATATGTGGCTCTAAAAATGATTCATATTGTGCCGGTCAATTAAGATGCGACGCCGAAATAGAATTTGGAAATCTAGAATTACTTGATAGTTTAATTTCTTCAACTCCTGAAAGAAGGAAACGAACAGCCGAAGAAACTGATACGCTGAAAGATAAATTTATACAAACGGTAGATAGTTTTCACTTGTAATCTGAGGTTCAGGATGTACACTTTAATTAACCATGGAAAAACAAATTTTGTGAATCATATTCAGGAGGGTTAACGTCGCTGATTAAGGTTCGAGAAACAAATTTTGTCTTTATGGAAATGATTTTTGTTCAAATATATGATATATTATATCATATATTATATATATCACAGTGAAATATTTTTTGGTCGACTAAATTGTAATATTTCATCAATTTGTTGTTAAAAATCAATTTTTGAAGCATTTTGCGAGTGATTTAAATTTCAGACTGTGATTTAAATCTACGACCTTAATAAGTTACATAATGTTACATAAGTTATGTAGTCGTAAAGCCGATTTGAAATATTTCGATCAAGTGAATACCATGACGATATCCTATTCCAAACTAAATAAATTCCAGTTGTTGACAGGGTTTCTAGTCAACACTGTTCACAATAACATATAAACATTTCGAAACCACTTATAAGAAAGCTGAAAATGACACTCATATTTCTCAAAAAAAATTGATACTAATCGATTTCTTCTTTTTCAACAAACATTTGACATTAATTATAAATTTAAAAAACAGATTGTAAAATGGTTTGATTTGAGTAGTAAACGAACAATGAAATATTATTCATTTTGTCTTTAATTTGTATAAAAAATCGATGAAAATATTACTTTCAGACATTTGAAAGTGCAGTTACAATTGAAATTCCTGACAATGCAGTGGTAGTTAAAACTGAAGATGGTATAGACATGGTATGTTCAAACCTTTATATTTTAGGCTGTGTTATGTAGATACGATTCTCTGAGAATGCAGCTGATACAGGGAGTTGTGGGTGTGAAATTTTGGAAATTAAAGAGAAAATTGCACACTTCATCAGCTGGACTAAAAGGGTTGATATCGGGTAGATTAGAGTAAATACGAGAAAAAATATTTGAAACTATGACCTCTTTTACTTGCAAATGAAATTTCTCGATTCGGATCAAGGATGACTCACCGGTGCCAAACTAAAAAAACAAAAAATCTATGTACTTAAGTCACAAAATTCGAGTATACCTAGTCAAATTTGCCTCAAATTGAATTGAACAAATATATTTTGAAAAGTATCAAGTTTTTTCTATAATTTTGTGCATCGTTCGAGGATAAACAAATTTATTTTTGGTTTCAGCCAAATTCAGTTTGGCAAACGGTTTGGCGATATTCGTTAATAATTGGTCAACTTTGTTTAAAATTTAATCAAATAAATATGTTTCAAAAAGTATTAAATTTTTCAATAATTTTGTGTTTTGCTCGTTGAAAAAATATTTTTTTTTCGGTTTACAGCAGAAAAAAGCGGTTCAGTTGAACTTTTTCTTGAGAGTGAATTCAACACAACAACGGAATGACGAAGTGATGCGTGGAATCTCTCGCCCCGTTATACACTAACAGCATTATATTTTTTGCAAATGGTTTTTTTATTCAAGTAAATACAAACAAATTTTTCATACTCTTGCTTTATTTACACCCACAACCCCGTTAAGTCCAATTTTCACTTAAAACATAAATCAATCACTTGTTAGCTATTTTGATAACTTACTCGTCGATTTGTATAAGATATCCCTTTATCACTTTTTGGTTAGAATGCGTAGCCACTACTCCTTTTAACGTGTGATTTTTAAAATTGTGTGAACTACGGCATTCTACAAAGTGATAAAGTGATTATGAAAGATTTAGATCCATCTGTCTCTCAGTTCCCGCTTCGAGTTTGACCCTCTTTGCCCAATCAGCGCATCCAGGTTTCACTTTACCAATAAGAGCTTTGAAAAGAAGTTCAACCACGAACGCGAGTTGAGGGGCCTGGTGATCCCAATCTTAGATATCCCTTTTACTGAATCTGAGATGTGTGGGCTTAAAAGCGGCCTCATGAGTGGCTAGGAGAGGTCTTAAGAGTGTCAGGATTGGCTTCCTCAGCCCGCACATCTCAGATTCAGCGAAATGTGTTACAGGGATATGATTTTAAGCGGGAGAAGAAATATATTATATGATCAGTTGAAAAATTTAGGGCTCGAAATCTTATTCGCAATCTAATCAAGGTGTCTCGCTTTTGTTTCAATTAAACCTGTTCGAGTTGATTTTTCGAAACTTTTCCCGACTTTTCAAGAATCGACCAGACTACTTTTCTGTCAGATATATAAATAATTTTTGATCAGTCTCAGGTTGGGTCGTTAGATCGGCTTAGTACAACTTTACAAAATCTAGAATGAATTTGAAGGAAAATAAACTTTTTTCACGCAAAATTTATCCTTAGATTGTGACCGATGAAATGGCAAAAGATTATGAAGCTGATTTCAAAGTGATAGGACTGCTGGCTCTTCAAAAAAACAAAAATAGTACAAATTTGCTCCAAATACCAATAATACTTCTTATTCTGTGCTTGATCTCCTAACTGTCGATAAAATACAAATGTCATCATTTTGAATTCCGGGAATCTCACGTTTAAAATATGTCAACAATTCTGTTAGTCTTTCTTTATCGGGTCAATTTATCTTGAACTGTTACTATGAGTATCATACTTATAAGGTGGACTAGATACCGGGCTCACTTTCGGCGTAGGCGGAGATTATCTAATAGCATCACTGAAATTACCGCTCCGCTAAGGATACTCTATTCCAGCATTGGTTTTTAGATTGATGTTGCATGAAGTTCAGTATGTTATTGCGAAAACCAAAATGATTATTCTTTAATATGACTAATAGTCATTGACTATTACTTTCAAATTCAAAATATTTTTATACCAACGAAACTCCATGTCAAAAACGTTTACTATCTCAAGCATTCTTTTCTCTAATCAAATTCAACACAATCCCTAAGACAACATTAGTGGGATTCGAACACGCGCTATAGAGATAGTAAACGTTTTTGAGATAGAGTCTCGTTGGTAAAAAGATATATCATAATCTGGTCATTTCGTTAATACATGTAGCTCAATCTAAATAGGTCCATGCAAAGGCGATCATCTCTTTCTCTATCTATCTCCTGGGCCCCTCGGACCTATTTCCTCTGAGTCCACGGTATAACAATTAAACCCTTGGAGGCTCCTGCACCACTGTGGTGCGACTTAAAGAAGTTATCACGGGAAAAGTAAAAGTGCGTGGAACTTAATTGCACTTAAGTCCTCGAGAGTGAGGATAGACTTAAACGTCAATAGTATGTAATTAACACTTTGACTTTATTAACCCTATAGAAAAGTGACATTTACAAATTGTGCTTCAACCTACGCAATTACTTTGAACAAATATTAATAATGGAAAAGATTTAAAATTTTATTTTGTAAAGAGTGACTTCCTCAGAAATTACCTGCAATTTTCGGTATTTAATCTACAGGTGTTTTCCGAAAAAATAACCTAACCTACGCAATTTATCGAAATCACTTTCATAGAAATAAAAGTAAACCCAGAGCCGTCAGGAGAAAAATTAAAGTGCAGCGGTTTCAGAAAATGTTTTCCTATAAAGTTTTTGAAAACAGTCTGGAGCCTCCAAGGGTAAGCACTCACGAAAACTTTATCTGATTATAAATAATTCCAAATATTAAGCAAGTTTGCATTGTTTAAGCATGATGGTATGGCAGTTTATTGATGAATTAACAAAACATATTTTGCGAAACCATTTTTTTCATCATTTTATTCATTTTAAAAATTTGCAACTATTGAATGAAATGGCGTGCACCGAGATTGTTTCTCAGTTATATAATTTTTTGAAAATGTTGTGCCAAATGGCATCACCTGGTTTCGAAAAATAAGTTTTGTAAATTTCATCAACATTTCTATATCAATAACATCATTTTATTCAGTAACAACTGAAGGTTATTTTTCAAGTTTTACTCATGCACTTCATTAAATCAACCCCCAACTTAAAGTTACCACAGGAGCAGGTTTCCTAGAAGTTTCCAGTTTTCCAATTTTCTGTCATTTTTTCCTCCTTTCTATTTATTATATCCCTGAAATTTAAAATCACATTATTTCGGAAGGGTCTATTTTGGACAACAATGGTCACAAGGTCGTCAATACAGTATTGACAACAATCTTCGTTCGTTCCGCATTTGCTTCTTGCAGAGCGCTTGTCGTCCCATTCCCTAATTTTTTGATTCAATTCTTGTGGAATTCAATTTATCTGCTAGAAAATACGATTTTCTTAACGAAAACCAGTTTTATTGATAAAATCAGCTTATTTAAGTATGATTTATTGATTTAGGTAAACATACTGATCAACAGTTACTTGTGATTTTGTTAATGTTTGCAATATTTATATTTTTTATTAGTGAATTTTCACAATTAAGTTTTTTTCACTTTTACTTATATTTTAGTCAGTTATTCTGAATAGCGGTTGTTACTTATTAAGAATAACTTATTGATAAATATACTATGACTTTGAGCTGTACCGTCCAATTAATACCATTAATAACGGAAAACAATATAATTTATTTCAAGTCTACTTATTTTTCTGTGAACAAATCTTTACTTTTGAAAATGGTGAAAAACTGAAACATGTCAAGTAATAAACTTTTTTAATATAATTTATGGTTTCCGAATACTTATTCAATGAGCTTATAAAGCCATTATTTTTCAGCAACAGTTAATTGATATATTTTGGTTTCAAACTTTTATTTCACCGTGAATAATTATGTAATAATGAGCAATAAAATGCATGCTGGTTTAAATTATTGGCTGAAACTGCTATTTCATAAGGTATATATTATTTTAAGAAGAAATCCAGTCAGTCACCTCCTTGCATTCAACCGCACCGGACATGCATTTTAAATATTCATATATTGAATCAATTTGAACCATGGATTTATTAATGACAAAAATTTCGTCACATGTTTCTGGCAAATTTTTGAAGGGATCATTAATTTGAAATTTGGTCAATATATGCGACGCGCAGCCTTAATAGCAATGTAATAAAACCAAAGCAATAAAACCACTTATGATGGCTTTCGTAATTGTTTATGGATCAATTAGACTATAACATATTGAGAAAAAAATAATCGAGATAAGGTTGGGCTCTACCTTGTGGCCACACAAGACAATACCACTGTTTTTATAAAATTTTTTATTATATCAGTTAACAAGTTTCTCAGTTTAGTTCTCAGAGTTTATTTATGATTCCAGGAAACAAATCGTACAGACTAGAGAAATGATTCTTATTCTCATATATTTGGCAGAAAATGTATTTGCAAAATGTGATTTATTCACGATTGATTGTGCTAATTGGGAAATGAAAATAACAGCAGATGAACCGTGTAGACAAACAGATTATGCTTCGTTAAACCTTAACTATCTTGTGAATAGCGGTGATTCTTCTGATGCCTGCAAATTTACGGAAAGTTATTATCAAACGAAAATTAATTAGGGGAAGATAAAAAATCGAACATATCATAAAAAATAATAAAACCGTATGTATTAACATACTAATTTAATATTGATCATAGTTTTTCACCTACTAGTTTCGAATTATTTAATTCATTTTCAAAGGTTTGTTTAAAAAATGTTTTGAACAGTTTTGTTTGTAGTTCTCTAAACATAAGAATTTTTTGAAATTAGATATAAATTGGGCATAAATCAATTGCGAAAAAAGCATGACTGAGAATAGAGGAAAGTTATTTTGGAGCAAAGTTTCTAAAAATATTTTATATTATTCTGGGGTTTTAAGGCGTTATTTTTTAAAAAAGTTTAACAGGCTTTGTGGCCAAATTGGTCAGTTAGTTAAGGAAGGTGTAGCGTATAAGACTTCAATTTAACCGATCCCATTGGAACGAAACCCTCTTTTTATAAGTATGAAAAACGTTTTATAAAATCATTTTTGCCAACCGGGTCTCTGTTTTTGCTAGCTGACTCGAAAATGAGGGAGCTTTTGTTAGGAGCAAAATAAACAATTTATTGCAGAGGTTTAAATTACATAGAAAAAACGAGAATAAATGCGGTACGCAGAAATAGAATTTTTCCGATAATTTAATGCCTTTATTTTCAAAAACTTTTGCGGACAATTAAAATGAAAAATAAATTGTCTGAGTGTAGACTAAAACAAATAATGATAATCTGGTGCTAAAGAAGAAAACTTAATAAGAATTTTTAATAACAGAATCTGAAGGCAATTGAGTTTGTTCATTATTTTCAATTTCAAGTTCAAGCCGAAGGCCAAATTGTTGTAATAATTTAATAAATTTGAAAATTTTGACTAAAAAGTAAGAAATCAGCGCCAAAAAAGACTTTTTTAGTTATGGTTACCATGAAAACCAGAAAATATTTTAACTTGAACTAACTAATGCGAACCGTGGCTCTTCTAGTCCTGCTTTCCATTTCAAATATCTCTTCCCGTTTTTCTTAGCTCAACTTTCACACCCTGATACGCGGCTGAAATCTTTGAAAAATAATAATTTTTTAAGAATAAAAAAAATATTTTCGAATGATTGATTAAAGCTGTCGGAAATCGAATCAAAAAACCTGGTAAACAAAAAACGGCTGTGAGCATGAATACTCGGGGTATCTCAAAATGATAAGCGTCTGCCGTAAATCACTGATCATTTTATGATTGAAATACAATTGGTGGCGTTGAATTCAGATGTATTAATATTTGATTTTTGATATTTAAAACACATTAAATCAAAATTATAAAAAATAGGCTATTTTACGAAAGCTGACCCTTAGGATTCTGTTATCATCACAGATAAATGAAGGATATAGATAGCTTAAATCTTGAGCTTCCGACTGTATCTCGACAGACAGATCTGTATTTGATATGTGTGTATAATTAACTCCCTCAGAGCATGTGAAAAATATTACTGGTACTTCCTAATAAGGTCGGTTATTTGATAACTGATTGGTAAGATTTTGAACCATTTGTCCCATTTTAGACGCCCATGGAGTTAAACATTCTAGCTGGAATATAATAAAACAGATGGCTAGTTTACTAAAAATCCCCTTGGAGATTTCTTTCCATAATTTAAGTAAGGAAATGATCGCTCTACTATGCAGTGGTAATAAACGGCCCGCTGCCTATTGCTCACCTCAAAAGAAACGACCCCGACCTGGATAAATTTTTGAACAAAATCAACAAAAACCGAGGACAGTTGCCGCATCCGGTGCTTCACAAATTGGATTGTGGCACGAAGTTGCGTCCGCGCAATTCAATGCATATAGATACACGGTTCCGGTTGGCCTATATAAAATTGTTTATCATGGGCAGTTGTACTCGTAGACGTATTTGCAATTCTACGAGTTTCTTGCGTTAGAGGCCTTAGCTGGGCGTGATATTAGTTGGCTATTTTCTAAACTCGTTCGAAAAGAAACGTTTACTCGAAACCCTGGACGAATTTTTGATCTTATTTTGATCATTATATAGTTAAACAATAGTTAAGTTAGTTATGGGCGCTCAGGTTTTTGTTACTTTTTTAAAAAATGTTTACATTTTGTAGTCTACTAGACTCGGAGGGTAAGAATTCGATAAAAACTTCTTTCATCTCCTCCAGACTTGTAAGGAAAATTTATCAGTACTACATGCTGTTTTTTCTCTGTGCAAAGTGGTCATTATTCCGCTTTAGGTACTTTGGTGGCATAATGCTATGCTTATAATTGGATATCAACTGTGAAGAGGCCCATTTCCAGTATTGTATAAAGTTAATGGTCTCATTTTCAAAAAAATCTTACAGTCGAGGAAAATTAATTCGTTATTTGATCCAATTTATCTTGGAAGCGTAACATTTTAGGCGATGATCGATATAATTTCATATAGAATTCGATATAACTTATATGTTAAACTGAAAGTATTCACGAATGTAAAAGTCAATAACTAATTGTACGATATAGAGTATATGATATAATCCCTGCCGAATCATTCGGTCCGAGTAAATAACTGTTTTAAAAAATAATCTTTCAAAAAATTGAAAATATTTTAATCTCAAGTTTCGATGTACATATTCGAAAAATATGGTAAGTAAAATAATTTTGTGTGCGTTAATTTTTATTTTATTTTCTTAAAATTGAAAAAAATATTGAAGATCATCGACGGTAGATCGAAGCTTACATAATATAAGTTATATTCACTAGAAAATACAATGAGATATAAACAAATATCGTTTTGAATTGAAAAAAAATCTGGAGATTCTGTATACATGACTCATGTCTATTTTACCGATCAAAAGTTATGATTCATTACCACCCAGAAATCTTCATACCCACATAAAACATTATTTCTCCAATTTGGACCACATTATGTGGTGGTAATTTGGTTGTTTTCACCCAATAATTTGTATACAGTGGTTGACAACTTAAAGCCCCCCTAGAACTTTGGCCAAAAAGAGGGGTCTTAACTGGTCAGGAGGGCATTAAGTGGTCATAGGCCAAGGGGGCTATAAATGGTCGAAAGCTTATTGGGTCTGAGAAAAGTTTCTGAGAATGTATTTCCCGAGAATTTTTTATTCTTGATATCTGAACTTTATTTTTGATTTTAACAAAAAATAATCGAAAAGTGCTATTATTGCTCAAGGTATGTTATTAAAGCATACACATTCACCAAAGTAATGTTACAGTCCTCGCTCCCTGACTGGTACAACTTTGACGTTGAACTCGCGTTTGACCAATGAGAGCACCAGATTTTTCATTTTTGACCAATAAGGGCTTCGAAAAGAAGTTCAGCCACGAACACGAACCGAAAGGCCTTGTGATCCCAGTCTTAGATATCCTAAAATATCCTTAAATTTTAATTTAAAATATCAAGTTATTTAAGAAAAATTAATTTAATTATGTCAATAGCTGTTGAAGATTGAAATAAAAATTGCCTAAAAAAATTTACTTATAATTATAAAAAATTTTTGGGGGGTTTTAAGTGGTCACAGGTTACCGGGAAAATCAAATATGCCAAAACAGGGGGTTTTAAGTCGTCAGGGCGGCTTTAACTGGGGGAAGTTTTAAGTGGTCAACCACTGTATTATTTTTCTAAATATCAGCAAAACTCTATGTTATATCAGACTGTTTAAATATGATTTATTTTTCCAAATTACATATTTTGTATCACAAATTGTGATTCACAATTTAACCCATTTTATTTTGATACAATTTACCACTTAGTGCAAAGAACAAAAACTAAGAACTTTTGCAAAAAGTGATGCTTTTATTCTCGAAAAAAGTATATTTTTTTTGAAAGAATTGGCCGGAATACAAATTCTTTCTGGATCACAATCCTTTAATAAAACTTCAAATTTAAATTCGTCATTATGTTATGATTTCATAGGTTAGTTTTTTAGATTGAATTTTTGTCAAATAAAAATTTGAAAGAAATAACATTTGAAAAGAAATCTAATTCATGAGGACCATTAATTCTAAATTATTTCAATAAAAAATTATTTAAGTAATTGTTTCTCACTAAAAAGTATCACCGCTTAAGCCTTAAGGGAGTGCCATAAACCCTGAAGACTGGAGTCATTATAAAGTTACCAAAAATAATAAGTCAGTATATGTTTTTGCTAATTATAGTTAGCGGAACCGATATAAATATGTTCAGCTAATAAAATATTTTTTATTCATTTTAGGAAAATTTGAGTTCGAGTTTTCATTTTTGAAATCGTAAAAATTTGAAAAAAATCAGAGAAATATTTTCCGTATTTTTCGGCCAAAATTTTCTCTGTTTTTATATTTCAATCTGTACAAAAAACACAAAAATGGCTACTTTAACTCTTTTAAAAAACGCCTACATATTTTCTGACAGCCGTTTGAAAATCATAAAATTTATTTTTCATCTTCTGTCGAATTTATGAAAATATTATGAAAATTTCCGCAAATCATGTCCAAAAATTTATTTTGGTTTTCGATTATCAATAAAAAATCAGGTAGAAAATTATTTAATTGTATGTATCTATTAAATATTCGTATGTCAACTAATGAGTCGGTCGCGCGATTTTCATTTCTTAACTATCGATGAATTTTTTAACACTCGGCTGAAAATCGATAAGTGCCATTTGCACTAAAATTTAAAAATTATTATGGCTGGTCAAAAATTTCAAATAAAATTGTGGTTGTAATAGGCGCCATTTCTTTAGATTGTAAGAACATTTTTTAATATCAAAACGCAATTGAAGATCAATTTTTATCTCAAAAAAAATTGTTTTTCTCTACTTTTTGCCATTTTTGACCATTTTTCATGGAAAAAGTTTCATATCAAGAAATTTTTTAATTAGCAACATAAAAACAAGACTTTTTAGCGCATTACACCCGACAATGTCTGAAATTTATTAATATCGTCTTTAAAAAAAATTCTATTGTCGGTTAAGTTGGAAATGGAGTTCCAATGAAAAGTACTTTTATATTTCACAGATAGTCAGTTATGTTAAGAAATTAAATAAAATATAAACGTTTGCAAGAATGGACTTTTATTGAAGATGGAAATAAAAAATAAATTTTCAACATTTTTTTTTTCATTTATCGCTCTGAAAAAATGTACCAATCTGCAGGACTTATGGCATGCAGTGTTCTAAAATTTGGCTTATAATCACAGCTCTTTAGCTCCATTATTCGATTTGTGAGACCAAAATTTGTCTATGTGCGAAAATTTTCAAAAAAGACCGCTTAGACAAATACGACAGTAATTTTTTACCACGGAAAATGTTTAAACACTCGCGATCCCGATTAAATCCCGGTCCCGACCTAAGTTGAAATTTCCAATCCCGATCCCGCCCGGTCCCGCCCGGTCCCGATCTAAGTCGAAATTTCCAATCCCGATCCCGACTCGGGATCCCGATCCCGTTTTAGAACACTGATGGCATGCCATGGCACCCCCTTATTCATCCAGATAAAACTATTTATAACTTTAAGAAAAACCATAGTTTAATTATCATACTCTGTCAAGAAAGTAATTAAAATCTTCAAAAAATATATGATCTAACAAAACAATTTGTCTTGCTTTTAATCATTTAATTTCCGTTTTTCAAAAAATTACATCTTGAAATTTATGGTACACATGCCTTACATTTCTCATGTTTCAAATAACTGCCTTTCTATCAAGGATGGAATTGACTTTTGGAATAAAACCAATTAAAAATAAGCTCGAAACACGTTATCGACTTTTCTGGACGCAACTTTCCGAAAACTTTTAGTAAATTTCACAAGTGAGTTCAAACAAGAAAACATGATTCTGAAAGCAAATTATTTTATTTGACTTTTTAATTGTGTTCATGATTCAAATGACCAGAAAATTCATAAAAAAATATTTAAAATGAAACTAAAGAGCGCCCCTATTCTGACGTTAGTACGTCCAAAATCTACCAGCTCAGATTTTCTATATTTTCTGAGCACTTTTACTTTCTCTTCGTGAGAATTTACTCATGATAA